>BMAU01005162.1:0-439727 GCA_019973935.1 Trichonephila clavipes | reverse complement strand
TTCGAATTGTGTATTCTTTCAAAAACCTGAATGAGATGGCATTTTTATTTGCTTTAGCTGAACTTCCGTGTTTATTTTGCTTCAGAGTAAAGAACACTAAAGAAGCTGTTTTTGCATAATTGTGAGTTATGTAATGTTTGATTGGAAACTCTGTCTATTTTGCTGTTCTTGTTTTGTGAAATAATATATTTGTTGAATTAAAAAATGAAGATTGTTGCAAATTTATATTCAAGTCATAGAAATGAAAACAGTTGTATCTCGGAATGTTATACATCTTCTCAATTTGCGACCATTATCACTATCGATATAAACATAAATAGTATATGACGAAAGATAGTGAATTATATATTAATTTTGTGACGGCAGCTAAATAAATGCCGGCGTGGCGTATTCTCATGCATTATATATATGGAAAAAACATATAAACATAAATTGAATGTTTGTGTGTTTTTAAATATTACGATTTTTATTGTCTCTTTGAATGAAAACATCTGTATTGAAAAATGAAGCCCAGTGGCTGAGTGGTAGTGTATCGCGCTTCCACGCCACAGGTCCGGAGTTCAAATCCCGGGCTGCGCAAGGTCAACTCGACCTTTTATCCCTTCAGCGGACGATAAATGAGCACCAAGCTTGCTCTCTCGGAAACGGAACACTAAGGGTTTGCGTCAGACTGACCAATTGGCAAAAATATTGCACATTCACCCTTGCGCTTAAGATAATGTAAACCGATATAGGCACCGTACGCCTTGGCCCTCATGGGCTGTTGCACCACTGAGTACAGTCAAGTATTGAAAATATAAATCCTGCTTTTACACAACGTAATAATTATAACGGAGTGTGCTAATTAACGTCGTGTTCTAAAGCCACGCGAGGGCTAATGGCGAATAGCTCCAGTAATTTTGAATCTCAATCAAATGACGAGGGACGACACCTGAGCTTGCACCTTTCTCTCCAAACCTCTCACACCATGCCAACTCCAGGACTTGGAGCCATGGCAGATTTTAACATGCATCTCAGCCTCTCTATACTGGGATTCTGGTGGCATCAGGATTCGAACTCGTGACTCGATGACGAGAACGCTACAAGTGTGCGACCCTGACTATAGTTGCAAACGAAATTGATCGTAAACAACAAGAAAACCTACATTTTCTTATAATTAAACAGCTTTATATATAAAGTAATACTTACGAGCTTGTGTCCGGCTTTGTTTCGATCCAAGTCTGGTCTCCACTAAAAACCCATTATTTAGAGCCCTGATGCACTACGAGGTTCAAAATCGTGGCTAAAATTCCTCACGTTGGCGTGGTGTAGGAAAGCCAATTCATTTTAAGTCGTCACTTGATCGTGGTTAAAAATGGCAAGGCTCTTCAACAATAAGCTTTCATGTGTTTCTTCCTTTTTTAATCAACAACCAATCAACCAAAGATGAAATTTCAGAAGGGAAAAAAAAGCTCAAAATGTTTTTGAAATAATTTACATTATTTCAGTGGCTAATGGTGTTTCCAGTAAACCCTTTCTAGAGTGAAAAAAACAGAAATAAATTGATTTTAAAAGTATATTTTGCAAAAATTATAAAATTTGTTACGACAGATAAAATATTCTTTTTTAATTTTACTGTTAATGCTAGTAAAATTAACAATAATATACAGTAAAAAAATATTCAGCTGTTAGCTGACTTTGGGGGGGTTACATTTAAATAATAAGCAAAAAAAATTAGTGCGTCAAAATCCTTTCAGCTTTAAACCTAAAATAATAATTGGAAAATAAATGATTGATAATAAGGAAACTACACTTTACGTAACAAAGTTAGACCCTAAGTAATTACATATTTTTCTTTCTTAAAAAGAAATTTTTAAAAAAGCAAAGCATATAAACAGCTTCTTGACTTTTTTTGTATTTAAATTTTAACCAGCCTTGAAAAATAATTTAAATCAATTTCAAGAAGGTCATATTTAATGTATACTTGCTTGACATTTTAAATAAGCAGATGTTTTAAATCTATTTTCCTAGAAAATAAAATTGTTGAATATATTTTGATATTGAACGAATATATATGTAGCCTTATCTATAAAACTTGACATATAACTAAAATTTTTCCTTATAGTTAAATGTAGGTATCTCTACTTTTTCCTTTACCCAACCAATACGATGACAATTTCTAGTTATTATATAATGCTCAAATCCAGTTTGAGAATTTGATGAACAACTATCCTTTTTTTTCAGTAAATGTGAAAATAATTTATTCTTATATAAAATAAGATGACAAAGGTTGTTTTCTGTTAATTTATTTTCTGGAACTGTCACTCACGTATAAGAGGCTCATAAATTTTAAAACGTAGTTTCATCTAAATATCACAATAATATTTTAAAAAGTTTATAAATAAGGAACGCAATAGAAAAATTATATCAAGATATCAGAACAAGTTTTTCATTTACGAATGCGTGAAGTGAAATAATTAAACATTTTTTTACCAAGCAAGATAAAATTTCATGACTCAAATGAATTTTTTGATTGATCTCTTTATCTGTGTAACTGTTCAGTATTTCATTTTCTTGTAAGAAATGAATTATATGATTATTTATATTATTTTTAACTTTAAAATTTCTTACGATAACTAAAAATTCAATAGTATATCAATGTAACTGCTATTTAAATATTTCCTTCGCTTAAACATTTAAGTCGTTACATTGTTCATGAATTTATTTTTTAAAATGAAAAAGCTGTCATTGAAAGTATTTTCATCGCTTTACGTTTTTAAAGAAATGGAACATTTAATTTACGGTTTTACATTCATAATAGATTATTTAATCATTTCTTTTGAATAATAATTATATAAAGAAACTTAATTCTTCAATTAGTTAGTAAATTTTTATGTGAAACAAAAACAATTTTTATTTTTAAATTTCGTGCTTTTTTTTTACACTACACTTCCTTTCTCTCTGTGATCAAAACTGAAATGATGTTATTAAAATTATCTCAAAGTAGGAAAGTTGCTATGACCATCTTTTGTAACATTTAAATGATGTTAAATACTTTTAAAAACTACTTTGTGATAGAAGTTTTGTTTTCTTTGACAATTTTGACAGGGATATATGTCTTTTTTATATAATATTACATCTGTGAATTTTTGTACAAAGGTCAATGATATAAATATAAGCGGGTCGTAAAGGAAGTATATGAAATAATAAAATGTCATATATGAAATAAAAAATTTCCAAGCAAATTTCAAAAGATAATAATCGTACGGCATCTAAATTGAAACTTGTTTGAAAAAAAAAGTTGCCTCAGTAAAAAAATGACGTATTCTTAATAAAGTAAATAAACAATATAAAAAACCTGTTGAAGGCAAAAATTGAGATTCAAAGAAGATTCAGGAATATTTCAATTTAAAATACGACCTCGCAAAAATATTTTATAAAACTCATGTTCAGATATTTTCTTAAAGTGATCATTTCTATATATATATATATATATATATATATATATATATATATATATATATATATATATATATATATATCCGTATTTTTAAAAATAATTATTTTATTTATCCTTTGGGGAATTTAATTTATAGCATATTGTTCTACATCTGATAATAAATAAATTGTTAAAAAATTTTACGTAAAATTCGTTATTATTATACAGTGTTCCCACAACCTTTTTATCGCCGTGGATCGGTCAACGTCGGATAATTTTACCGCGGCCTGCTGAAAGGGAGGACTTTGATTGTTTTTATTTTAGACTTTTGATTTAATAATTTTAATTTAATTGTATTTAATCGGGACTTCAGAATAAAGTATAGCTACACCAAAAGGGGATATAAAGTGATTTAACAAGGAATATAAAGTGATTTTCATAAAAAAATAGCCCAAATCTAAGAAAAATATACCGTAGTAAATAAAATAGAAATAATTTATTGTATCTTATGCGAACCAGTAGCATTTGATCCACGGATCGGGGGTTGAAGACCACTGTTATACTAAAACATAAACACCGTTGAGATTAGTAAACTGAAACGTTCTATCATGTTTTAAAAAACTGATTTATACAAGTGACAACAAAAAACTGACACTGCAAAATGAAACAAAAGAAAGAAAAAATTCTAAAGGTAAGGAGTTCATTTTTGATACCTCGAGCATTGTAAAGAAAATTGTCAAATTAATACATTTTTAAACAGAACTGACAAAAATACAAAGTCTTTTACTATAATAATTTCTTGGAATACTAATCTTCAAACTGTATGGAATTCAGAAGTTAAGCCTTTTTTCTTTGGAACAAACATATTTTTTTCTTTGCGCCGGATGTCTTCATTCAATAAAGGGAGCGGAAAGCCAGAGGTTAAAGTGTCTTTTCTGTAGGAAACATTGAAGAGTATCGAGTCGTAACAGTTTCCGCCCTTTATTTGCTATCCTCCATTCTTCAAAAGCGCCACCGAGACAAGAGGCCACGCGACACAACTCAGCACCGTTATCGGTGTTTGACTTCTTACACGCATCCAAGTGTACTGCTGAAAAAACTGTTTGCGGTTAGCGTAATTGAATGGAAAAACTGACACCAGTGCATGTGACGAAAAAGCAGAAAATGCGGAAGATGTTTTTGTTGATAAAAAAAACTATTTTGTTATAGTCTACAGCAGGGGTGTCAAACTTGAGCTAAAGAAACAATGTTTAATTTTAGATGGGCCTTAAGGTATCCGACAACGTTCGGAACCGTGATTTTTCAAAAGCGTATAAATGGATAACATGTATGATATTTAGTGTCACTTAGATTAGAAAATGTATAAAAAATTGTTTTAAGAATAGCATTACAATAAAAAATATTTAAGTACAATATTTTGACAAAAAATGAACATAGATTGACACATCTTCAAAATATTCTCCTTTTGTGAAAAATGCTTCTATTATAATAATATTTTGCCTTTATATAGCTCAGACCTCTGTACAGAGGCTCAACTAGAATTTTTGAAATATATAACTGTTAGAAGTGGGTTTATCCATGTCTTACGACAGCAGAGGGTGGAAATTTTAAGAAAAAACGCCGATAATTATTTCAATGGGTTGTAACTCTGAAAATAATGTGAATGTTTCGAAAATCCCAGTTGAGCCTCTGTACAGAGGTCTGAGCTATATACAACCAAAATATTTTTATAATAGATGTCTTTTTCACAAAAAAAGAACATTTTGAAAGAAGGTTATTCTAAGTTAATTTTTAGCCGAAATATTGTATTTAAATAATTTTTTTTGTCAAAATGTCCTTAAAACAGTTGTATACATGTATTCTAATCTAAGTGACCCTAAATATGATGAAAACTATCCATTTATGCGTTTTTTTAAATCACGGTTCAGAACGTAGTCGGATACCTTAAAAGAAATCCATATTCATAGAAAGCGCAGGTTTATTTCTAATAATACATTGTAATAAACATATACAAAAGAACAAGAAAAATTTAATGTTGACATCTTGACACTTGTGACATCTCTTCTCTGCTACTACGAGTATTTTATTTCCAGTGATTACTTTCAAAACTGATCTAAGGTGAGCGTCATTAATATTATTTCTAACCAGAGACTTATTTTCAATCTTAACGAAAAATAACTGCTCTCACCGATAAGTACTTCAAAACATGGAAATAATTTTATATGCGAATTTTTTCGAGTATTTTCAAATCTGACTGCAAATATACTTAAATATCAGACACACCTACTTCAAAGAATTTTGCCTTCAAATTTAAATTAAACACTGAATCTCGATCAAATACATTTGCATATGACTGGTTACTGAGTCTATATTTATTGAGAAAATCAAGGAATACGAACAAAATTATTCAATCATTTCTTAACTGTTTTTTAGTATTACAATAACAATATTTAATCAAGAAAACATGTTTTTATCGTTGATAAAACGTTCTTGAATTCATATTTACAGAAAAACGCTAAATTATTCGTGAAAATATGTCTAACACATTTTCAAAACAAAAACTGATTGCTTGAAAATTACATTGTTACATACAAGCAATGCCATTACTTTGTTCTTCGCAATAAAATAAGTTTTATACCTTTTTCTTACTTCAGCTTTAAGAAAGAATTTTAAGAACACATGAATTCGATTAATTTTAACTCGTTCAAACTGGCTTTAGGTTCTTTCCTTTAAAAACTGAAGAAAAACTTTTTTAATTTATCTGTAGCTTATAAAATTTATGAATAACTTTGAATTAAAAAAATTATTAGTTCCTAATGAAAAATAATGATTCTCTTGCCCATTCGCTATGTAGTTCATCCAGAATTTATTTTTTGTACAAAATTTGAATACTTTATACTGTATATTATTACCTTACAATCATTATTAAAAAAAATTTCTGTAACAAAATAAAATTCCACTGAGTTTAGGTTCTTTTCCTCCTATTATTGTAATTCTTTCAAATAAGTGCGTTTAGAGCAGCATTTTCATTTACAGTAGAACTTCGTTTATCCGAACATCAATTATCCGGAGCGTCAAATACCCGAACGTACAGCTGTTCAAGACCTTGCAGCGAAAAAACGAAGGTGTACATTGGTACAGCGTGGTAAATAAGTGGTTATTTTCCACAATAAAGGTAAAATTGCGACATTTTGTACCTATTTTGCTTTTTCCTCAAGCACGTTTCCCGCATGTGATGATTGTCAATATTCGTATGGTGTCCGGTTTAATATACTGCATGGATCGTGTTCGGTTATCCGAACGGTATCCGATCCCAATTGATTCGGATAAACGACGTTCTACTGTACAAAATAAAATTACAAATTCAATTCAAAATGCTGTTTCCACGCCAATAAGAAAAGCATCTTTAATTACATTTATATTCCAACTCCTAAAAATTCCGAAACTACAATCTGAAACGGGACCCCACACCCACGCACGCGGGTGGGAAGACCCGCCCCGCCTTCACCATTGTCCCGATCCATCCCAAGCGAGACGGAGCATCCGGAGCTGCCACGCGACCAGAGCATCCCCCTACCTCCTTCCCCCTACCCAATTGGAGAAGCTCAGGATGAATACGCCCTCCCGTCCTTCCTATTGGTCCTGAGAAGCGAACAATATGCGTTCTCTGGAACCACTTTTCTGGACTCGATTTAAAGATTCATTTCATCCATTTTTCGGCTCTGCTATTTCAAGGAGGGTCTGTGGTGTGGAGTTTTTTTATAGAGGTAAGGCTTGTAATAAGGATATTTTTTTTGTGCAGTTTATTTATATAAGCATTTATATCTGAATTTTAGTTATTATTCTGAGTATAGTTTTGAGAAATATGTTGCTTTTTTTATTATTTTAAAAGATTAAAGTATTTTTAATATTTTTTTTTTCATGATTTTCGTCTTATACTGTATACTGTAATGATAATTATAAAGATGATGATAATTGTTTTATAGGAAACAATTTCATATCTAACAAAAAAAATGATTTTAATGCATTTTTTAAAGTAAAAAATAAAGAAAGGTTATTTTTAAAATATTTTCTTTATATGAAAAATGCTTCTATGATTATACTATTTTCCCTGTATACAGCAAGGACTTCTACACCGAGGTTGAACGAAAATTTTTGAAATATATAATTTAGAAGTTGATTTATATATTTCTATTTTTTATATCAGAATAGAGAAATTTGAACCAATACACTCGTTATTATTTCAACTGATTGTAGCTCGAAAAATAATGTGAATTTTTCAAAATTCTTAGTTCAGTCCCGGTATTTCTTGTCCTATTTATATATAGCAAAAATATTATTTTAGAAGCACAATTTTCATAAAAAGAGATGTTTTGAAAATGTGTCATTCCTTCTTCATTTTTTGCCAAGAAATTACATTTAAATAATTTTTTCTGTAATAATATTCTTAAAACAGTTATATATATATATATATATATATATATATATATATGTATGTGTATGTGTGTGTGTGTGTGTGTGTGTGTGTGTGTGTGTGTGTGTGTGTGTGTGTGTGTGTGTACCTGGTGCTAAATAACAAAAGAAAATTGCTCATGTATATACTTTTTCAAAATCACGGTTCGGAACAATCACCTTAAAACGATTTTACTATATATACGATATTTTTTCCCCAAAAGTAATGTCTTAAGAAATTTATGAATTAAAAAGGAAAAAATTTTTTAAAAGATTCTTGCGAGTAATTTTTTTGATTCATTGCTGTTTTTATTTTGCTTACTAGAGTATAATATTTTAATCTTAATTTGAAATTAACTACCTAGGATTGAATGTGTGATGTGTGTGTAATTCTTTATATAATATCCACATTTTGAAATATAGGATAATTTGTATTTTATATTAAAAAACAATTCAGTTTTTTTTTATAATCAAATGACTATTTTTGAATTTATTTATGCTTATTTTTTGAAATTGAAGTTTTATAATTAATAATAAATTTAAATTAGAATCTTTTAATTTGAAATATATAATCTGAATTCTATTTTATTATAATAACGACAAAATTAGGTTTTTGTTTATTTTCACATTTTTAATTCAGTGTAAACCATATATATGTAGTAGAGCGTAAATTGTTTAAATTATTATTGAGAATTCGTTAAACTATTTGTCAAACAAAGTACTAACAATGTGAATAAATACATTATCAAGTTCAAAATAAATAGTAACTTATAGAAATATTAAAAACTATACAAGTTGAAAATAAGACAAATTAATTTCAAGAAATGAATGTGTGGTTTCTTAAAAAAATAATTAGGGATGTGCAATTTCCCTGAAGTTGCTTCTTTCGTCATTTACTTTATATAGTAAAAATATTTCCTCGAAGACAGTGAATAGTTTATAAGCATTGATCTCGCGAGTGAAGAATAATTTAAATTGCATTAACTACAGAAAACCAAAATGACTAACCAAATAAACACGTCGTGTTTCCTGTTTTTATTTAAACACTCATTACCGTTGCCAATACCACTTATAGAAACTAAACAGACTGAAGTAAAGTTTTGTCCTTGATTCTGAAGTACACTCAAATAAAAAGAACAAGTTATGCATAATTGATTAACAAGCAAGGATAATAAGATTTCGGTATGCTATGTAATACTCCTCAATTATTTTAACTCGATTAAACGAAACGTGATATTAATTGCAAATTCATTATAAATTTATAATTACAATCACCATTCATATTTTGTAAAATTTTCGAATTATTTGCAAAAGTGGATTCAAACATAACGAGAATATTCTGAAATTAAAACAATGCCATTATTTGAAAAATTCTACATTATTGTTTGAGGATTTTGTAACCGTAATTTACGTTTTTTAATTCTTCTATTCCTCTTTCTATTAAAAGAAACAAATGTTTGTGGTGTACCATGCATTATTCATAGCACAGAGAATTTCAAATTCTGATATGTTCTACAGCAGTGCTTGGCAAACTGTAGCATAATCAAATGCTGCTATCAGATATACGAAATAAACTGAAGAATCCTTTAGGAATGATTCATATTTTTTAAGTGATCCAAAAGGACCACCAATCAGGAAGCTCCCTCTCAATCCAGGCCTTTCCATCCTAAGGACATATATATTTTTCGATATGACATGGAGGAACGCTTCACTTTCCATATCCCAAAAATGTTTACGTTGGAATTAAAAAGGAAAAAAACCCAAGGCCTTCAATATTATTGTTTATTCCAGGCTCGTATTAAAATATCAACATTATCAACATTTTTTGATATAATTCAGAAAAGCTAAATTTCTCAAAAGCAAGTCTACCTAACAGTCTTTAAATCTATCTATCCCTGCTTTGGAGTATTCTTTTCTATATACATAGTCTTTTCTACTCACGATCGAATTAATAGACCTAACAGAAATTGCGAATTGTCTTCTGTAACGCGGTATGTTGCCTTCAAAAATACGTTAACCTGTATCTTAGTATATTTTGCACTCAGCTTTAAAATCTTTTGAAGTATAAAATTTATTAACCTAGAAATTTATTGTGGCAAGTATCCGTTCATTTTTATTAAAACAGAAAATTATAACTTCACCACAGGTGAAAAATGCTGATATACCTTTCTCGAAAAAAAGCATATTTGAAAGACTAAGTTACCTAATAACACTACAGTATGTAGTTTTAATTCCAGCGTGGCATTAGGTTTTACAACTATGTTCTTTTCTTTTCTTTGTTTTTAAAATACAGACAACAGTGTGATGTTTTGTCTACAAATTTCAAGGTTACCTTAAAAAGAAATCGAATCTTGTGTGAAATAGTATAGAATTGTGTTTAAATTATATTACGCGCTCCTTTCCTTACGTCAATGTCTAGCCAATGTTTTCTGTCCCAGTCTCATGTCACAACCCGTAGCAGACAGAAACTGTTTAGAAATATTGTCTGCGGAATTTCAAAATTTACCTAACTCACAGTGCGTTTCTAAAAGAAGGATTTATCGAACGTTTTGTTGTATAACGTGAAGAATTCAACATTACCTCCGAATAGGTACTTCTAAACGACTAGCAGTTCTATGGATGTTCTCTAAAAATGATTTATTATATTCATAAATGACATATTTTTTATTGAGAATCATTAAAATCTGAATTCGATTGATCGTTTATTTTTCGTTCGTGCTAACATTCTATGAATACAAACGATTTTTAAACGAAAAGATCGCTGGAAATGATCTTGAATTCACGATTAATCGAAACAATTTTAAATCGTTGATAAAAGTTTTGATAATTCAAATTGTGAGATTCAGAGAGAGAGAAAAAAATTGAGTATGGGATATTTTGTATAGAGGGAGGAGAATTAAAAATGAGCAGTTCACACAAACTGACAAGTATGAAATAATTCACATTGTGTTATTAACGGGTTCTAAGGCGTGTTCTCTAATTTATACATAAGATTGCGCTGATGACAATTATCGAGTCAAGCATTAAAAGATAAATCTTTATTTATCATTTCTTCAATAAATTGACATTAAAAACTTTTGTCAGTTTAAGCTATCCAGGTAACCCAAATCATCAAATATTATTCCGAAACATATTTTCTAGCGAAAGAGAAAACTTCTGCCTATATGCCAACTGGAAACAATAACAAAACTGCATTAGCATGTCATATTCGTACTTAGGCCTAAGTTTAACACCATTCATCCCCTTTACGCTTTTAGTTGAAAAGTGGCAATCGGTCGTGTCTGTTTGTATGTGCCTAAGTTTGTGAAATTACGGATCACTAATTTATTTGTTCGTGTGTTTGACAACGTATATTATATATTGTCTAATTAAAAGGGTCACGGAGGGGGGACTATTTTTGCATAGGGGTTCAGGGTCTCAAGAAGTTTTAAGGCGTCTCTGATTAGAGGGAATCTTTTTAAATAAATTTGGGGTACTTTTTTTTTTGTTCCGTTCCCCCGGTGCTAAACTCGCCAAGCAGATTTTATTAGCGACAACACACAATATACACATAAAAAAATGTTACAAATGTTAGTTCTCAGTGGTTTTTCATCTACTTTTGATGTATTATGAAAAAGACGTTACTGATAAGAAAAGACCGCGACTGGTTTTAAAAATGTGGTAGTAGAAGGTTACCAGCGGGAATATTCCGTTTAACATCGGTTGTATCATTTTTGGCGACTTTATCGCTTGCGCCAGCAAAACAGAAAAGTACCAAGCTTTGTTATTCTGACAAAATAGAATATAACTGAGAAACTTAGCGAATTTAGATTCTATTATTTTTAATTGAGATTAAATTACTCAACTTTTATTCTTTTATTAAAACGATAAGAAAGAGGTTTTAATAATTTCGTCTCAATAATGATAAAATTATTAATATGATTAAATTTTTTTATATCGATGTCTTATTTCCTGTGCTGCGCATCCATTTTCCACCCTTGTACTTTCTAAAATTTTAACATTTTGCTTCCAATTTTTATAATAGTCCTCGTGTTGTTTCGAAATATGTGTCGCTAATAAACGAACAAGAAAGCAATCTAAAAGAAGAATAGACTTTAATACATACGATTCATCATCCATATACACCAATGTATTAAACATCCAGAAAAGTAGAAGAGAATTTATCATATTTTTATGTACAGCAAACAACTACAAGAAAATTCACGAGATTGTTCCTTAAAGTTCTGGATAATTTTGGCTCGATTTACTGTAAACAAAACGATATCTATAACGGAATATTTTAACAAAAATCTTTATCGGCTGACTTATCGAACAGATATAGATTTGTGCGAACTATTTCTGCCCCCACATATTCTGTTATCACTCTTTTCTTGATGTGATCCATATCTCGTGATGTATTGAACCACACTTGCAATTCTTCATGTACGAAAAAGTGAAAGAAAGCAAGTTCGAATTAATCTAGCATAAAAGTTGTACTTTATTAAGAAGTAAATAACAGAATCGTGCAAATATACAGGGTCATTATTTTAAACTGATATTATTCAGAGTCACCTGAAGCTTAATATAACAAAAGAAATGGCACCAAACTTGGTATGGAGACAAATCAGTACATTGGAAGTAAAATTCCGTTATAAAAACAATTAGTTCACAAAAATCACCGATAGGGATATTTATGGCGCTTTATAATGCAAAAAATATTACACACACACACAAATGAACCATGATAATAGCACATACAAAATAACAGTAAAATGTTAAATTTTATTCTCAACATTCACTTCTCCGGGGAAGAATTCGACTACATTCAATATAATCGCCATTTTCAGAGACTGCAACGTACATTCTCTGCACAACATTTCCTACGATCATAAGCAACATGTCACATGGAATGTTACACACTGTCTGCGATATGTGTACCAACAATGATTCTTTGTTATGCGTTGACGATTACTGCTGCAACATATATTACCACATCTTCTGACTTAAGTTTAAGTCCTTTGTTTCTTTGAACTTCTTATTCATTCTTTTCAAAGCATCAAGGAATAAAACCCCCTAAAGCAGTTTCGCTCGAGTTCTAAGCTCACGAGGAGCTGTGGGAAACATAATACAAATTTACCTATAATGCACGTTCTAGTAATGTGTGAATCACATATTCACTAAAGCTGGCTTGTTTTAGCTGAAAACACCATTATTCGAGGTTGTCTACATATTTTTATAGGCCAAATTCCTGACGTGGTTGTCGCATCAGCCTTACCCGTATGTTATACTGATTCTCGATTTGGTAAGCTACAATAGCGCCATAAATATCCCTAGCGGCAATTTTTGAAACTAATTTTTTTCAATGAATCTTACTTTTTATGTTATCATCAGTCTGAATTGGCTATTTTGTTCCATTGTGGTTGTCAGATCGAGCTGCAGGTTGCTCTGAATAGAGTGTCAGTTTTAAAAAAATCACTTTATATCATAAAAGCAAAACAGGAACATTCCTTAAAAACACATGCATTGCAAAGAAAATGAAGTTACTGTTACGAATTATTTTTAAAAAGTGCACGAATTTTTGCATTTGATTTGATTCTTTCAATGTTCAATATTCTTTAATTTCAATGATTCAAGACACGATAATCTTGAAATTAAATTACAGCTCAAACATTTAGTGTTAATTAATTTGATTTAAACATTTTTGCTCTGTTTTGAACGTTTTATCTAATAAATTTTTTAAAAAAATTTCCATAAAAAATGAATATGAAATTTTGAAAAAAAAATTTTTTTTTGAATCACTGGACTAAAAAAAAAATTGTATATAATTTCTTCTGCTAACTGGAGATTCGAAATATTTCTATCCTAATGAAGATAAAAATATTTTAATGAGCAAGATGTTTTTATCTCAAATTGATACAATCATGGAATTATCTATGACTCACGTGATATACGTATGCGAGCATTTGCTATAAAGAAAAGTGAAACGCTTCAAAAATTGCTATTTTGTTGTTTTTTCTTTGCAATTTCATTTAATCTAGTGACGCATTCAGTTTTTTAGAATAATTTTCAAAAAAAAAGGGTTATTCAGCCATTTTTGAAAGAATTTTAAAAAGCCCAGAAACATCTGAACTTTTAAGTAAATGAATGTTAAGATTGAAAGCGTCGTAGGCCGATACCATCTGAATCGATTCAAGAGATTATGTGATTGATGCTTAATTCTTATGAAAAATATTATTTGAGAGGGAAGGGATGCTGCACTCAATTATTAATCCTCATGCTTGTGGCATGAATAAACTATTTTCATGAGAAGGGTTACATTTTTAAAAAACATACAAATGTAAAGAAATGTAATTTGGGGGCAAAAAAATTAAAAATCTATTGATCTATGAGATAAGTTTGAGCCTCCAAGCTCCCACTTTTGAGACCATCACTGCCTCATACGCTAAAGTTTTAAAGTTTGGTTAATAATACCATTTTATATATTGTCCTAGTGACCTAAGATGTCTCGAAAGTTAGAGGTTTACCAACAGAAGTCCCTTGTGTTGCATTAAAAAGGCTTTCACATAAACAAAATTGAAACACAAGTAATATAAAAAAAAGTTTATGTCAGTTCCTATTTAGATCAACAAAAAGATTTTATTTTAGTTATTTTTTATTAAATAGTTACAATTAATATAAATATGTATATACATAGGACAGAATCACAACAATAAGTGGTAATTATTTTTTATTAATTATCATTAAAGTATCGTATTGTCATCCAAAACAATCGTGTGTATAAAATTTCAGTTCAACTGAATGCTCTAAAACGTGAGAAAAAATATCTTTTCAAGTTTTGACACAAGTTGCCAAAAGGGTCGCTAAGTCGCCAAAAATGATGCCAATGTGGCTGTATTTGTAATTCTTTATTAATTAGTTTTAATCAATTAATTTTTATTAATTATAATTAAATTATTGTATTGTCATCCAAAATAAAATCATGTATATAAAATTTCAGCTCAATCGAGCGCTTTAGAATGTATTTTATTAACGATTGAAAATTATTTCATCATTAAAAACGAGTTTTAAAAACCATCGAATTTTGCTACAAACTGGCTCCAATAATGGGACAGAATTCCATTTTAAAAAAAAAAGAGGAAATTGATAACAAAGTTCGGTAATTATACATATATATATATATATATATATATATATATGTGTGTGTGTGTGTGTGTGGAGAGACAACAAAGGGTCCAAGACTTTTGTCTTTCCTCTATTTTATTTAACATTAAGCAAAAATTAATTAAAAAGATAGATAAGTTTGACAATGATATGCAGAAGGTAACGCCTGCTCGCGCACCTCTCGCGTTCTCTCCGCTGCTTCTCTCTTTTTAGTTTTGGTTCTACTTTTACTAGTTCAAAAGTTTCAGTTCGTGTTTTAGTTAGCTGCGCCTGCGCGCGAAGACTGCTTTGTTATCTTGAGAATTATTGGATCCTACAGTCGGCTATCCTGACTGTACGCTGTCCGCAGCGGTACTTCCTCCTTTTTTTCAGCGAGACCAGAGGAGAATCTGAAACATACAAAAAAGACGGAACAGACAAGGACTATACGACAAATACATAGAGATTAAACATATCATAATTCTTCTGAACTAGACAGTTTCTCCATCATGTGAAGGCATCTCTTCGACATCCGGAAGGTTCCACAGGAAAACATTGTTTCACAGGCATAAGAACGTCTTTTTAACAAGTTGATCTTTGGTTGAACGCATCGATATTTTCCTCTGTAGAGTTCTGGACGTCTGTTCAAAACGATTTCTCTTTTTCCTTCGTTTCCACTGCCAGGGCTCAAAGATTTTCCGGAGCAACACAAACCGTCTATATTTACTCTTCATAGGTGAAGGGTTATCAGAACAAGATAAACGTCTGGTTCTCTGACACACAGGAATATCATTTTTCAATTTAATACACAGTTTTAACTTAGTACTCTTAATGTGATTGCATTTATAATTCTTAACTAGAGAACTCAAATCATTTCTAGTATTAAAGTTTTTAACATGTGGCAAATCATAACTAGAGTTTTTTCTCACACTTGAAACAGAAACGTTTGAATTAAAATGAACACCCAAAGAGGATCCACTTTCACTTAATAAAACATCGCTCTTTGCGTGACCTAGTTTCTCTATTTCAGCATATACACTGGGATGTATAATAAATTCTTCGGTCAAGGTCGGTGATATTGCCGTTCGAACACTTAAGCTGGGAGAGTGTTGATCAAGAGAAATATTTATGGGTTTAACTTCTACCATACGCTGTTCGCCAAAACATGAACTTAATGTTATGATTTCTTCGGAAGGCTGGTTCACTCTAATTAGTGAGGAATTTAAAACTGGGATCTGGCAACCTGAATCGATCAAGGCTGTTACGGGCTGATTTTCTACAAAAATGTTTACATATTGAAGATTTTCGAATTCATCGCTATTTTGTTTTTCGCTCTCGATTTTCAAAGTATTCACGTTTATTTTATTATGGATGTGGCTGTTAGATTCTTTAGGTTTAAAACGCTTCTCACAGTCTCTTGCGCAATGAGATGAATCACCGCATATAAAGCAATTTTTATTTTCTCTTTCAAGATATTGGGGATAGTTCTCTTTAATCTTTGGTTTAAAGTTTTGTGATCTATTTTTAAAGGGGTCTTGTGTATATCCACAAGTAATAGGAATTTCTTTATGTGATCCGCTTCTAGATGAAATATAAATATCACACTCTTTAGCTAAATTAATAGGCCTGAACCAATCTTCTGCTTCTCGAATGCCAATATGAGTTGCGGTTTCCTTATTTAAAGTTTCAAATAATTTATCAGAAATTATAAGATCACATAGAGATTCAAAGGAATTAACTTTTCTTAACGAACAATAATATTGGAAGTTTGCCGTCAATCTTGCAGCAAATTGGATGTATGTCTCGCCTGATGATTTTACAGCATTTTTAAATGAGTTTAAACACTCGCGAGGGGTTAATTGGAATTCTCTGAGTACTATAGATTTTAGTTTTTCATAGTCATTTAATTCCTCTTCTTTAATATACAGTAAGACGTTATGAGCTCTTTCGCCCAGAAGATTTATTAAAATTTCAGATTTATATTCGTCATTTATTTTCTTGGTTAAAAATGCGCGTTCTAATGATTGGAAGAACAGATTAAAATTTTCAGATCTGGTGGGAAGAGGAAGAGATAAATTTCTGATACTTTTTATCATATTTTCTAGGTTAGTTTCGAACTGTTTCTCTTCGACTTTAGCTGCAGGATTTAAACTTAATGCTTTATTTTTAGCCCTTTGAAGTTCGACTTCTTTTTCTAATTTTGCTAACTGAAGTTTCGCGAGCTCAATTTTCTGTTCTTCTAAAGTTACTTCTCTTTCGTTTCGCGATACCCTCTCATCTATACAGTTTTGAATTAAAGTTTTAACGAAATCTGGATCACTCTCAAATGTACTACTCTTCTCAATTTTAGTCTTTAGTTTAGCTATGGTGTCCGTACTCTCCACAGTACCGTCTAGATCCTCAACTCCTATGAGATCCTCTTTAAGAGCGTTTTCATACATTTTAGAAAAAATATGGAAAGATCCTACCTTTTTTTTTCTGGCTCCCTTGTTGCTCGCACGTACGATGTATCCAATAATTGATGAAAAATTTCGATTCCACTGTGTGATTTCACCTCTTCGCAGGTAATATAGTTGAAATTGTTCGAATTGACACCTCTTCGCAGGTGTTTGTGAGTGGATCCAACCTCTACACAGGCGGATTTTCGTCGATGGGTTCCAACCTCTACACAGGCGGAACGAAGTTTTCGAAAAATGGCGGCGCATCTCCTCCACGGACGGCTTTTGTTCACGTTCCAAACTTTGATCAAAATTGAAATTTTTTTTTTTTCAATCCCGGCCTCTACACAGGCGGAGTATTCATGCTGAGTTCAAACCTCTACACAGGTTGAACGAAGTTTCGAAAAAATGGTGGAGCGTCTCCTTCACGGACGCTTTTGTTCATTGTCCACACTTTGGTTCAAAATCGAAATTTTACCGATCCCGGCCGAGCCCCCATAATTTGTGGGAGACAACAAGAGGTCCAAGACTTTTGACTTTCCTCTATTTTATTTAACATTAAACAAAAATTAATTAAAAAGATAGATAAGTTTGACAATGATATGCAGAAGGTAACGCCTGTTCTCGCTCCTCTCGCGTTCTCTCCGCTGCTTCTCTCTTTTTAGTTTTGGTTCTACTTTTACTAGTTCAAAAGTTTCAGTTCGTGTTTTAGTTAGCTGCGCCTGCGCGCGAAGACTGCTTTGTTATCTTGAGAATTATTGGATCCTACATATATATATATATATATATATATATATATATATATATATATATATATATATATATATATATATATATCCAATAAATTAGCGAGTATCTCGTGGAAATAACGCCACAACGTTTGTTTCCATAAATTACTAAGGTTAAATTGTTACATTTGTCGGCTTGGTGGCTTAGAGGTAGTGTGCCCAACTCATAAGGCCAGGTTGTGGGTTCGATCCCGGCAGGAGTCAATAGATTTTCTGAATGCGTAGACACGCATGTCATACGATTATGTAGCATGTGAAAGATCCATTGAGTATCAATTTGGCTCTGGTTCTCTTGGTCAAATTAAATCACGGCAATATTTAGCATTCAAAGAAAGCTTGAATTGTATACATTCAAGCGCTAAAAGTTTGGTTGTGGGAGCCTCCATTAGATGGTGTCACTCATGAAATGACTCTTACACTTGGGAGATCTGCGTGTCTGCAAAAACTTGACATGCAAAATGCAAATCATTTGAGAAAAAAAAAAAATTGCTACATTTTAAATAAAAAGAATATTTAACAGCAATAGCGTGATTCCGGCGGACTTTTAAATAAGTAGACAATATGTGTGTGTTACCCCTGACCCTGTATATCATTTATTATTATCAATACGTTAATGTGTTAGAGCATGTTCGGAGACTTTTTTAAAATTTTTGGCTGTAAATCACGGCATTTGGCGATGGTTTTTCACTTGGCGAAAATAGTCGTTGATCTGATATGTAATTACCTAAAATTCGAAGGTCAGTAATCTTTTTACCTGATGTGTATGAACGCTACAGTTCACGTAAGTTTGAGGGCTGAACACAACTCTATATGTATATTTTTTCTTTTCCTTTTCTCTTAATTACTCATTAAGATTCCCGAAATGTGAGGAGAAAAGTAAAACAGCTCATTACTGTATTTTTTTTCTTCCGTCTATTTATAAATTCAGTTCAAGTCTCGCAGAAATATGTTTCTTTTGAGTTAATGAACACACGTGTAGGTTTTGACCATGAATCTCAATAGGTGGCGATTAAATAATATAAAACTCTCGAACTCGGTGAGATTTCCATTGGGGTAATGACCTGAAATCAGTTGTCGTTATAAAATCAAGCCAAATTAAAATTAATGAAAACGAAAGCAATGCCACATCTCAGGAGGAGGTTGTTATATAAGTTGGATCTGGAAAAAACTAGAACCCCTTGAAAGTACACCCAAAACTAAAGCACGTGATCATCTATTAGGAAATCATCTCTGTTAATGCGTACATGAGTATGATACTTCTCTAATTGGATAAATTAGAATTAATGCGGGCGTTATATAAAAAAAGGAACACAAACGCGTAAGGCAGAAGGTTTATCCACAACCAGTTTCGTTGTATTTGATAAATAGAATAATTTCACTCATAAAAAAATAAGCATGTTTCTGTATCGTCGTAGTGTTTTCAGTGGCATCAAACATGGTATGAGGACATCCCTCTGTTGCAGTCGATTAATTCAAGAAACATTTTTTTTTAATTTTATGTTCACATTTTATAATTTTGAAGTTGTTGACAGTTTTACTTATTTAGGTTCTGAAATTAACAATAGGAACGATTGTACTACTAAAATCCAAAAGAGAATTATTATGGCTAATAGATGTCTTAATGGAATACGAAAATATATACTTGAAGTCGAGTTTAATCTGAAGAAAAGCAATGGTTCTGTTGTATAAAAGCCTTTCAAGATCAGTATTAACTTATGCATGTGAAACTTGGTCTATGTCTCGAGCAGAAGTAAACATGATACGTATCCCCGAAACAAAGATTTTTGAGATTTATTTTTGGAGGAATTAATAAAATGGCACGCGGCGAAGAAGATCCAATTTAGAGCTCAGTCGCTCATATAAAGAATCTGACTTCGTTAACTTCATCAAAGTGCAACGAATTAAAAGACCGCAACACTAAAAAAAAGTTTTCAATGCCCAACCAATTGGCTGACGGATAGAAGGCAGGCCAAATCTAAGATGGATTGATGGCCTAGAAAAAGATCTTCTAGTTTTGAAAATTAAAAATTGGAGAACACTAGCAGGAAGAAGGCTTTCTCATGGAAAAGGCTTCTTGAGAAGACCAAGGCCCACCCTGGGCTTTCAAACCTTTGAAGAAGGATATTCACTTTTTTTTTGACGAACACACATAAAGCGAAAAGCTGCAACACAAACGCACAGAGTTATGACCAGGGTACAAGAGCGTTCTTTTTCTCATACCTTTTCCTACCGGTCGTTTCTAGTATCTTCGATAATCATGTGATTTCAGATGTTTGAAACACTGAATGGTCAAAATCGATGACCGATGCAATGTTGCAACATCTAACTTTGAAATGTGTCAACGTGGGGGGTTTTGAGGAGATAAAAGTTGGGGTTAAAATGACATTTCCTGTTAGGAGGTTAGGCTAAAGGAATTCCTTGTCACGCGATGTATTGAAAAGTTCGAGACCATCACAAATAAAAATAAAATCCCTCGAAAGGAAGTTTAAAACAAAGCATTATTATACTATCAATTCTGCACCTGTTTCTATCCGAATTTCTTTTACGCTATTTTGTTTTAACACAATCGATCAAAATTCTGAGAAATTTTCTTTAATTTTTATAACTGCGGCAATGGAGACTGAGAAATGTAATGCAATTTTCATTTGTGAAAATTCTGCGAATTTTACATGCATAACCTCAACATGAAATTTGTCTGTTTTGTTGATATCAAGATACCGAGCACACATGATACCAATACAAGGCGTTTAAAATACGAGAATGAATGAGAAAACTATATACACTGGCCTCAAAAAGTTAAGGTACAACCGGGTTTTTGTGTCTAATTTGCAAATGAATGAATGTAGAAACAAAAAATTTGGAGGATATGTGCCTTAAATAGTTTTTTATTGAATGCGTCATAGAAATTTGTATAAGTGTATTGCAAAAACGATTTATAACAAAAAAAGCAATCTCTGCGGAAAAGTCCATTCTTGGAGAAAACAGCACATCACAGTGTTATGTGGTAAAATGGCATAAAAACAATACAAAAATGGGTTCTAATAAGGAATGTGTCCACCCCTAACTTGAATGCATTGGCGGTATCGATTTCCCATGCTGTTTATTAAGTTGTCGGACACCGGAATAGGAAGCGAAGACCAGACACAGAGTAAGCCTTGTTTCAGCTCATGTAACGACCTTGGAGGAGGATTTAAAGCAGCAACCTCTCTGCCAAGATAGTCCCAAAGATGTTCTATCGGATTCAGGTCTGGAGATCGAGCTGGCCATTCCATTCGTTCCAAACCGTGATCCTCCAGATACTCCTCAACAATCCGAGCTCGGTGAGGTCGTGCATTATCATCCATCAGAATGAAGTCGTTACCAATAGCAGCAGCATATGGGCGGACATATGGATCAAGGATCTCATCCCGATATCTAAGACCAGTTACGGTTCCTCCATGGAACACATGCAGGTCAGTGTGGCCACCGAGCGAGATCCCTGCCCAAACCAGGATTCCACCACCTCTATAACTGTGTCTTTCAACAGTGTTGGATTGATGGTATCTAGTGCGCTGTTCCCTCCAGATCAGTAGACGCCCTGAATCACTCTCCATTGTAAATCTGGACTCGTCTGTGAACAGCACAGAAGCCCATTGTTGCTGCGTCCAAGAAACATGTTCTCTTGCCCAGCATAAGCGGTTCCTTCGCTGTCGTCCGTTGAGGGGAACGCACACAACTGGTCTTCTTGCATACAGACCTGCATTGTGAAGACGATTTCGCACCGTAGTAGCGGAGATTCTTTTTCCTGATGCTTGAAAGTGGTCTGCAACGAGCTGCGGCACAGTAGTGGTTCTTCTCCTTCGTGCCGAAAGAGCTAGAAAACGGTCTTCTGCAGGTGTTGTAGCTCGTGGTCGGCCTGGAACAGGTCTTCTGGACACAGAATCTTCGGATTGGTATTGATCCCAAAGTCGCTGAACACATTGAGACGTCTAGCAGCATCAGTCTGCGACAATCCCATTTCCATCCATCCAACTGCCCGCCACCTTAACGAATTGGGTAAACGACGTCTCTGGGACATTTTCTAAACTCTATTGACTATTGTCACCAAAACTGCCAACAACTGTTGAAAATCAACACAACTTACACACAAAAGAACGAAAGCTTGATATTTGCATATTTTTCTCTCACTCATAAATATACGTTCTTTTCTATAAAATAAAAGTTGTAGCAATCGTTTTTGCATTAATGTTTTTAAAGTTCGTTAGTATCATTCATGTAAACTATGCATTTTATTGTTACTGCCATTTTTTTTATGGTGAGCTTCGAAAAACATGTTGTACCTTAACTTTTTGAGGCCAGTGTATATGAATTATATACGACAAGAAGGTATTAAACTGGTGCTCGAGCCTCCAGCGGTTAAAATTTGCATTTTAACTTTGAGTTTCAGTGAAGTGACAAGGATAATACCTGTGATTTCCATCTCACTATTCCAGTTTCTACATCATTTTTAATGGCAATCAGTTTTCAAGTGGTCCCTAAGTTTTCAAATGTTTCCAGCTCTGATTTGATCATTTTATAATCACAAATCATCTATAACTTTTCTTAAATTTGTTTATTCCCTACTAATCAACCTGGCAACCATTTGGATATAGTGGCTTCATCATATCAAGTGAGAACTCACAAAATATTACACCTGTCATAATTGAGGGTTGCCAGAGCCCCACGAGGTTGGACTTCTGTTCATTTTAGTCGCTTTTTACGACACGTATGAGCTTACATTGGGACTATTCTAATCCGGTCACCACACGGACATTCTATACTCGGATCATGCCATGGATGTTGCCACGGCAATGATTCACGTCTTTGGCAATATTTGACTATATCTTAATGTTTTGTTATTACCACCTTTACACTTTGTCATACACGACGACGTCAACAACTAGTGAGAACTGAGATCTAATTTAATTTAACATGCTTCAACCCTCCAATATTCAGGGACGTTTAAATACATGGAACAACTGGGCTCAGGTTCAGGGCCTCCGCCTCTGGAAGGGGCCCAGTCTCGTTCTCAACTCATCCTCAATAAGATCAGAATCTGAATAATTTTATTCGTCAAGTGTTATTCCCGGACATATCCTCCGAAAAAGCTTGGAATGCCAAACTATATGTCAACTGACAGCAGTAGAAGGAGCTGTCTATCATCCCTGTCTAGGCCTAGGCCTATCACTATACATCATCATTTAGTCAAAAGGCTGCAATCGGTCGAGTCTATTTGTGCCTAGTTTTATGAGATAGTGAATCGCGTATGTTTATTTGATACGCGCGGATTGCCGATTACGTTGAACGAGTATTTGGCAACGTATGCTCATGCCTCCAGCAGTCTTAAGACGTCATTGATTTCAGAATTGGTAATTATAAATATCAAGGCAAAGGGGGAAAGTTTTGAACAGAAACTTCCAACCATTTGTTAAGAACATTTCCGTGTGCTGCTGTACAAATTTTTCATTAAGTATTAAGATATTATAACAAAAAAATAAACATAATAAATAATACATTTTTTTTTCATCTTGATCTTTGGAAAAACATATTCTGATTCGAAACATTTATATAATTTTCACGTTAATAAACAAAATGATCAATTTTCATATTAGTTGAGCCAAAATGTCAAATTTTCTTTCACACAGGAATGTTTAGAAGCATGCTGAGGAAAAGTATATTTTTAATTTTATTTGGAAAAAAGGTAATAATGGAATCTAAAAGGTCAATGAACATCTAAATGGCATGATATCGGAATAAATTGGTAGCGGAAAAGAATTCCTACCACCCGCAAACGCAAAAAGAAATATTCGAATGTTTTTTTTTTCGAGCAATAAATGCCTGCTCGGCTTTAAAATGCAGGAATTTTCTCTGTTAACTTAAAAGTTAATGAAACAAGCAGAAACCCGTGGTTTGAATTTTTTCCTCCTATAAATAATGTGACAGCTGCGTATTTCGCAGAGTAAACGAAAATAAATAAATAAAAATTTGACAGTTGCAGTTAACTTTGGGATGAATTTTCATTGCTTCAATATTTCTTTTCCCCTTTTTTTTACTTTAACATGTAGATGTGTGTATACTGCTGTTTCGTTTAATTTTCTGATGGCCATGATAGGCGAAAGGTAATTAATAGCTTAGAACTTATGGTCAGTGTTGCTTCTATCAAATCGTGTGTTCAAGTCAGCGGCGTAACGTACACCCCGCAGCCCCCGTATCGTGAGGGGGACCCGAAGCCTGACTGATGCCAAGAACGTACCCTTTGCAAGATCGGGCTTGGGGCCAGAATCTGACTTTACAGAAGGGGGGGCTAATATTCTCCGTTTCACCACTGGTTTAAATCCTGGTACCATGAAAGACCCGTCTTGCAGATCTTATGAAGCACGTTAACTTTGTCGAGGCCTAAATGCTTCGTGTTGGCTTGATGCAGAAGAAATTTAGAAAGTGGGTTGCCTACTCAGGTGTTATCTTCGTCACTTGACTGTGGTTTAAAATTACGAAGCCCATCACCAATACCTCTCAACTGTCTTTCTTTCAAGGATGCTAGGATGATTTCATTCATACGCAAATTCGTATAAGGCATTTTGTAAATTCTGCTTAAATAAATGTATGGATTCCATGAGGACAAGATAGAAAATTATTGCATTTCAAAATAAATTAATAAATAAGAAAATGCAATGTTTGGAATTTATTAGGATTTACTCCATTGGTCCTGAATTCGGATCAACTACCTCCTGGACTTAACTGCAATATTCAAAAATTGTCTCTCTTCTACTGGGATCTACGAAAAGTAAGCATTAATAAAATATGTAATCCAATTATTTAATAATTAGAATAAATGAGAGAGAGAGAGAGAGAGTAGTTAGAGTACCTATATAGCACCGATACATTTAGTAAAAAATATCGAGTGAAAACAGTTTGATAAATAACTAGCAGTCTCAAAAGCATGTGGTTTTGTACGTTCAAAGCTTTTTTTTTTCTATCGAAACCTTCATGGTAAGCAATGAATATTGTTATATCTGTTTTAGTTTTATTATAGCTAAAACTTATCTCAGGTTAAACATATACAATAATAATGTGTGCATATGTTCTGAATAAAGTAGTTATTACAGTATTTTTTGAGACTGATTAATTTTATATTCTTATAAATCATTTGGTAGTTATAATTATTTGATTAAAGATTAAAATATATTTATTTGAACAAAGTCGCGTTTGCTCTATTGCTGTCTAGTTGATAACTGTTTTCCTGACTGATTTATAGAAATAATTAGTTAAAAATAAGTATTTCACATTTCGAATTTTGTCTTGGAATTTAGGACTACGTTTGTCAGATCTGCCTCGTATTGCATTAATTTTTGTGTAACAAAAGATGTGTTGGATAAAATTGATGTGATTTTATTTGTAAATAAAATTTCGGATTTTTAAGAACAATGGAAGAATAACGTTAACACTATTAAAAATAACATGTTTCAAAACAAATTCACTCTAAGAACCCGAACGATCGGAAGAAAGAAATATTTGGAGAGAAATTGCGATCGATTCCAGAGAAATATGCAACTTAGATCTGGCAAAAAGTTGTCATAGACATACCAATATGAATAAACGTGATCATGATAATCGATGAAAAAGAACTCTACGTTCAAAAATACATTGCTCCGATTTAAATATTGAAAAATATGACCTTTTTTATATATGACTAAAACTGTTCTTAGTAAAGCGCATTGCATTAAACAATTAATGTATTCAAACATGCTTTGTTACTAGTACAAATATGTAAGTATAATTTTGGTAAATGAAAGTTTTTAAAAAGAGAGATAGAAAGATAATTTTATGCATTTTCTCGTAAAAAGTCGGCCAATTTAAAGGTTATATAAAGATTCATGAAATACTTAATTGATAAAAATATCAAAACAAGAAATATGGAGTGACATCTTAGTAATGTAAATGTAGATCTAAAAAAAAATTCAATAAAAGTGAATTATAAACGCTTATTATTCTGCTCAATAAATTTTAAAAATAAAAAATATGCCTCCTGTTCCACACAATTTATTCTTTTTTAAACCAAATTCGGTAATTAGTGATATGTGACATCCGCTTAATAGAAGTCAGAAATTTTTTTTTATCATCATATCTTCTTACGTTATCTGCTATCTGTATTTTTAAATTTCCATTAATAAAAAATACACGTGCAAACGCCTGGTTTATTAAAAATAACCCGTAAAAAGAATTCTCGTTCTGCATAACAATATGAGGCAACTTTATATGAGTCACTTTCCATTTTTCTCTACTTTTTTTTTCTTCGTTTCTTTTTGAAGCGTTCTCCTTTTACTGAAGAACGAACAACGCGTTTGAACATTTTCAGAAGAATCTTTTTGTACACAACGTGATGTTCTTTGTCTATATTCGCCCGACTTATACAAATAAACCGAAAAAAAAACAATAACTAAACCGGTTTTCCCTTAAGTTTCAAGGCCGTCTCTTCGATATTTCGCTTGATTTTTTTTTATTTAGATCTTTTTTTCAGCAGACGATTGTTACGGAATTGAATAACGATTTTTTTTCTTTCCTTTCCCTTCTCTCATTTTACCATTACGTGAGTTCTATTCTTTCGCTTTCCACAACCCGCTTTTTCGCCTCTGCTGGTGGCAGCAAAGGGAGGAAGGGCCTCTCGGTTGCGCATGCGCTTCAGCCGCACCCACCGTCTCGGTTCGCGGTTACGCAGATGAGATCAAGAATTCCAAGCACAGTTGTCATTTTCGTTGCGCCAGCGCGTTCAGATTTTTTGATTATCATGGATACAGCGTGGAGGATTGTAGAACTGATGCCATGTGCACGATCAGTACGTTGACAGAATTTGAATATTCCATGAAGTAAGTTGAGCATGGCTTTATCTCTCTGTGCCTGTTTTGTTAAATTCATCTGTCATTCTTTTCTGCGCTTTCTATTAAAAGAAAGTGTAATTTTTTTATACTTTTTTTTAATGTTATTGTGTTTGTTTCCCCAGAAAGAGCTGATAAAATATTTTTTCTTTGCATAAAATTCTTTTGTTGATTCCTGAATTCAAAAAAATTAAAGAAAAAAAAGTGATTTTTTTTTCTTTTTATCAGGTTGGAAAAAATTTCATAAAATAACTGCTTTTTTTCATTAAATTATGAATGCAACTTTTTTTCATTTTATTTAAATAAGTTTTTAGTTATGAAAATGAATAGTATTAAGATAAGAATGAAGTTTTTTAAGAGTGGATATTAGTGTTTCTTACAGTTTGTGCTGAATATTTTAATTTTAACTAATATGCATGGAATTTTTTCCCTTCCTACGCTGTTGAAAACATGATTACCCGCATTTTATTTAATAAAACGCAATGGAAGTTCTTACAAATAAAATTTTGAAAAATTTGATTTTATTGAAAGAATTTATTTAGATGCGCAATGTTTCACTGTGTCTAAACTGTTCTTGTCCCTATTCGGCGCGTATCCGGTAGTTTTATTTTTCTCCATTACTTGTGTTTCTAAATCAGTGATGGCTATTGGTTTTCGTAATTAGAAAAATTATGTTAGTGAATAGTTTTCATTTATGTGAAATTTTGATGTCGAAATTCAGTTTTCAACATTTTTTGTATAGAAAAATAAGATGCTGTATTATATAATCGTTAAGATAGAAATAGAAGTAAAGGGTATGTGTGTTCGACATATTTTACGTTAAACTTTATTACTAGCTGAGCGTGTACTGTCTCACAATGCTTTTGAAAAATTTCTTTTTGTGTGATTCTGAACAAAAATAGTTTGTTTGCCATTGAAAATAATCATTTTCTGGCCAGAAAGCTGATAATACTTTATTTTTTTTCTAACTTTACTTTAAAATCTTATGCATTATATATAATTCGAAACGTCGCATAATTTTTTACATATTAGTATTTGTATTTAAAGGTGCTATTACGGCTCTTAATAATGTATGTGTTGTAGCTTGTTAATTAATTTTAAAATGTGTTATATTATGGGTTTTTTATAGTATTTTTGTATTATTTTTATTTTTTATATAGTATTTTACTCAAAATTTTTTGAAAAGCTTCACAATGTTTACTTAAAGTTTGATATTCAGCCGAAAAATATTCATTATATTTCATTCATATAATTATGAATGAAAAACTCATATTAAATAATATTTAGTTTCTTTTTTTAAGAAATAAATTTTTTATTGATTTATAAAGTGATAAGACAAACAAACAATACATAAAAGTATTGTGAAGGACCACGAAAGCATAAATTTAAAAGATGTAATTTCTAGTATCTTATTTTAATTTATAAAAGTTATTTTATTTTATATGTCAATGCTTTTTTCAGATGAATTCTATCAAAAATAAAATAAATGTTAGAACAATTATACATGCCGTTTAAAGAAGACAAACTTTTTGATATATTTATGAGTAGTAAATTTAGACGGGGGAAGGGGTATCTCACCCTCTCTATTACTGGTCACATTTATTAAAAAATATTTACAAATTCAACTGCAATTTCTTAGAAAAGATTATGACGTACACTGTGGTCATTATTCGTATAGCTCTTTAACCTTTAGAGCTAGACTTCATCTGTCAAAACATTTAGTGTTCATGAACACTTTATTGTAACTTACTGCATTGCCATTGCATTCGTTTTCTTAGCGTTTTTATCTTATGCACATTATAATGTGCAATATTATTTAATTTCAACTCAGTTGTGGTTTCAAGAATCTGACCTTCTAGTTGAAATTATACCTTCCGCAACCTTCTATTGAATTTTTATCAAATCGCGGAAAAATTTTCATACTTGGCTAACTACAAGTCATATACATTCTATAATTGCTGTTATTTTCTATTTCTTTGTTTTAATAATTCTTGGGAGGAGTTAGAGGAAAGCATTCTCACACACAAGGTCATGAGAATTTAATGTGATCCTGATTCATGATACAATTCATTTTGTCTAACATACTATATGCAAATTAAGTAGCAAAATTTCGTAACTCTTAATGACTTGTAATAGATTTTTTGTTGGCGGCCGCTCATTTTGTCGTACTGTTGGGGAAACATTTGATGGTTATTATGGTGCTACATGAAAAACGCGGAACGCTGTTTAGCAAGTTTTGGGGCATAGAAGTATTAGTTTTGACATCATTGATGCCTTGCGGAATCCTGTACATCCTAGTTTTTTTGATTTTGCTTTTTGTAAAATATATATATATTATATATATTTATATTCTCCGTTATACTTTTATATTATATATATAATATAAAAGTATACGCGCATATTATGTAAATATATATAATGATTTAACATTTTACCAATTGTTAAATCTTTGTTTATTTGTTTACCAGATAATCTTTTGTCGTCTTATACTGTGTAATAGCAGCAGCTCAACCAGAAATAAGATAGGAAAGAGTTTCTATTGGCTTTTTGAATTAATAACGATTTTTAGAATTCGGTGTCGGAGTGTGCTAATATTATATTTTCCAGTTTTTTTACCGAAATGATTTTTTTTTCCTTTAAAAAAAGCACAAAACATTTATAACAACAACAGAAAACTTTGCTTAAAAATAAATCTGTTCGACCATTCTTCGTATAACTTGTGCAATGGATCCAACAACGCCCCCTAGTAGACTCGGAAGGAGACTATTAGTCTAATCCTAATCGTATAAGCCAGTAATTCTCGATTTTTTTTCTTTTTTTTTCTGTTCACTTTTAATAATTTCAGAATTTGGCGGCACACTAACAATTAATAACTTTAAAAGAATTTTATTTATCTACAACACACTTCCAACTATCCATGGAAGAATTATGCGATGAATATACCCTTATTTTATTTCTATAAAACGACCGAATAATTCGGTTTCGGATTTTATTTTTTTTCTCTGAAATAATAATTTTAAAAAAATTTGGCGGCGCATTGGTTGAGAATCACTGCCCTGGAGCTAGCAGCAGACGCGATACCAATTTTTTTTCGTATATTTTCTGCGCTGTTATGTTCGTAAATAAATATAAATATGTTCTAGCTAGCCTTGTCATCACAGTTATACACTTCGTGTAAATAATGATATTTGTTATTTTAGGCAACGTGAAAGTTTTCAGCAAATAAAATATTCTACTGGTTGGTAAACTACTCAGTATCGATATTAAAAATTAGATTAATTTATACTTTGTGCTAGCCAATAGTAATATGAACTAAAAATGAAAAAGTATCTATTCTTTTTTTCCTCTAAAAAACATTGAAGAATATGTTCTTAAAAAACCACATGTGGTGTTATGTTTGTATCTTATGTCACGAGTAGTGTACGTGATACTTTTGTTATTTTTGTTATTCCATAACTACATGAACAATTACATTTGAATTTCTAACGCGTATAACATTATGATAATTTATACTGAACTTTTTTTGACATTTATTCCTTGAAAAAATGGAAAAGTTGATCGAGATAGTTTTTTTTTTTATGTCTCGAAATAAAGTGTTTCTTCTTCTACAGAAAAAGGAAACATATTAATTTTGGATTCTTCTGGTGTAAATCAGATAACTTCCATATATATATTTTGTGTCGACATAAATGTGTAAAATTACATGGAATTCCGGCGTCCATAAATTGCTAATTCTTTTCTAACTGAAACTTAAGTCTTTTGAAACTTCTTTTTGAAAGTCTTCATCAAATAAACACTTTTTTATAGTAATATTTGCATTTGCGTATTGTTGTTGTTCATGTTAATTTGAGAAAGTTGTTCGCTAAAAAATTTATGAGAATTTAAAAAGTTTTCTTAAAATTTTATTTAAAAATGTCTCACAAAAAATTTCTACATGTGACCTTTCTTATTCGAATGATTTAACAAAAGTATTTTTTGTTATAAATATTTTTACTGAAATCAAATTTATTCGTAATTCATGCGTTAAAAACTTACAATCGCATGATTTTCCATTATTCGTTAATTTGGTGCATAAATCTACAATATAAACTTTTTTTTTATAAGCATCAAACAATAGTTTTTAAAACAATGAGTATTTCTTTAAAGCCATAATTTTTTGTTCCAGCATAATCGTGACAATAATTTCTTTTTGTATGTAAAAATTCTATTTTAAAATATAAAATCGTAAGCAACTGTAGGAATGGATTTTTTTTAAACCCCGGAGTACCTCTTCACCTGCGCAATAACATCTGATTTTTCTTTTTAGAATTAATTTAATGTTTAAAGAACATTTTCTTAGGTATATTGTAGAACAAAACAATTAGAAACGTTGCATCCAAGATTAATAGAGTGGTGAATATCCATAGGAATAACATTACATTGACAAATTCGAAATGGTAGATGGAATCTTTAAAGACTGCACTTTCTTTGTTGAATACAAACACGGTACTTATAACCGGATTTATACATTTCTGCTCCCGAAACCAAAGGAATATCTCTGCGCTACCCAGTGTCGTAACGGAGAATATTAAGGCCCCTGCAAAGTCAGGTTTTGGGCCTCAAGCCGGAATGCTTACTTGGCGTCAGTTAGGCTCTGGGCCCCCCGCAATGCGGGTTTGCGGGGGGTGTACCTTACGCCACTGGCACGGCACTACCCTACTTAAAGAAGGTTATTATTAAGGTGACCATTTTTTTTACAATGAAAAGGTGGACACAAAATTTAAGAAAAAATGACAACTTAATTATATGAAACTATTTATTAATTCAAACAAAAATACGCTAATTACTCTTACATACTTTTTAATTATTATTTTAAATGAGTATTTTTGCATTGAATGAATTTTTTTGTCAACATATCATTTTCTAATATATCAGAAAGTTCAAGCAAAAAATATTCTTCATATTGAATGTAACGGTAAGCACTGTAGCTAAAATATTAACATTCAATTTTGATTTCTCACTAGTCACTTCACAAAAAAATCATTACCAACTGAAAAAAACTTTCAAGTGGTGCATTAGTTCTAGGCAGCACAACGTTAATTAAATAAGAATAATTACATTTTCATATGGAAAGTGTTCATTTTTGAAATGGCTTAAGTAATTTCAACCATCTTTTACCAATTTCTCAGCATGTTGAATTTTCAATTGTTCTAATTTATTAGAATTTAAACATACATTCAGTCTTCTTTCTACTTCAAACAGACAATTGTTATCGATTTTAATATCAGGCATTTTTTTTCGATAAAAACTCAACATAATTTCTATTTGCCCAATTTACTTGCGACTAAGTCAAAAAATACCATTGAAAACTGTTATTTCCTGTGATATTTGTTTCATACCATTCTTCGACATTTTGGAAACATATTTGATTCATCTTTGAATACAGAGATTAACAGATCAGTTCTAAAATATTGAAAAGGAGGACACTTTTCGAGGAAGGACAGAACCTTTAAAAGGAGGACGGTTGGTCACCTTATTATTATTCAATTTGTTCATTTTGAGACAGAGGGCTGACTTGTGTTCCAAAAGAGTTCTTCAGAGATTCGCGTGTTTCAAATAAAAACAAGTAAGATAAAAAAAAAATTAAGATCAATTCCTACTTTGTTAGAAAAACGTACTGGCGCCATCTGTTACAGCTAATTGTAATCACGACAGAAATAACACAGAATAAATTTAAAATTAAAAAATAAAATTTAATGAATTATATATAATTAATATTTGAAAAAAACTGTATTAATATCAAGTGTCATCCACTACAAGTTTAAAAAAATGTATTTCAACTTGAATGGATTAATAGACATCTTCAGAATAAATTTTCCTCCTTTATTATGAAGCACACATCAATAGATTAAAACACAATTGCGGTACATTTTCACATTGAATAGGCAGCGGCATGTTGGAGGACACAAAGACAAAGAGTTGCAGTTATTTTCATTCGTACATGATGCAGGCAAGCAGACAGAGAGAGCGATTACACAAGATTTTTGCTTTTATACCGCCAGTGGTTATTACGTAATAGTAGTTCTGATTGGATAGAATAGGCGGGACAGGGATTTCGGACTAGCCGATTACGATTAAGATTACAGTGTTATTTTTAAACTAAAGAATTAAGGTTTGTTTAAATATTAATACAAAGAGTTAACAAAAAGGATACTAGAGTATTACATATATACGAAGAGCGTGAACTAATAGTAGGAATTGAATAAAATAAAATAAGCTGAAATGGAAGAACTTAGTAATAAGTATTTTGCGTGTTAGTGACTTAGTCCTGTGTAAAATCCAGCCCTGTTGATCCTTTTTATCATCCTATTCCAGAGGTGGGCAGTTGTTTTGGCTCGTGGGCTGAATAGTGTAAGCCGAGGATACCGGAGAGCTACACCTTTTATTTATTATTTAACTTTGCATCTCAGAAAATGTATAAATTGTACCTACAAATCAATAAATGTAAGTTAAGTAAAACAGTGGCAGTTTTATTCAATTTATTTACTGTGCTAATTTCGTATCATCCATGGCTGCAAGCACATTTAATTTTAGAATGAGTTTAATGAGACACAAATGTACCTTATCACACTTTCCAACATTTTCTTTGAAATCAAGAGTGTGTTCGCTAGTTGAAATACTTATCAAAGCCTGCAAGTTAATGTCAGCCAACTTGCTTCGATATTTTCTGTTGTTGATCTTCATACAAGAAAAAAAGTTACTCACAAATTTACGTAATAGGATTCGAAAGTTCCTGGATTGAGTCCATAACTTAAAAAAACATTACCAGTTAAATTGCTGTGAAACACATACTCTTTCGAAATAAGACCTTTAAGCAACAACGCACTTTCGCCATCGCTTGTAAAGATCATCGAAACATTTCTGGAATCCATTTTTAGCACAGTGTCCTTTAATTCAACCTGTGATGCACGTTTAACTTCATCTGCAGATTGGTCTTCGTTTAACCTGCATGTCGGCATCCTTTGACATGTGGCTGAGGATATCCCAACTGATTCTGCTATTGTTGGAAGCCTGTCCTTAAATACCGCCGCAGAAACCTTTTTGGTCACTGGTGTAGCTAGTTCTGAGTGGGCCCTATATCAAAATTCTTTCGGTGCCCTTTTTTTAGATATGAGCGCCTTGTTAGTGGGAATGTAGTACACGTGTGGGGCCCCTGTAGCTTCGGGGCCTCGTATAATTAATACGGCTGATACGGTGGTAGATACTCCCCTGTTTTCGATGTTTTCAGCTGTGCGAGAAGTCTGCGGACCTCCAGAGCATTAGTCGTCTTCTACACTTTCCCTGCGCTTGCGTTCGTGATAATGTATCACAGCCTTACACATGCTTCAACATTTCGTAAGTCTCCGTAGCAGTTTTTCCCGAACGAACACAAAATTTGATATTCATTCTCTGCTCAGCAAATGCAACTTCTTTTAGTCGCCGACGACTGAATGCATCCACGTACAAAATACGATGCCGTGGTGAGCCACCGACCACGTGATTTGAGACTAAACTTTTTTTAGGGAAGGTGAAGAACGCAGGAACACAGAAATGTTATCGTAGTCGCTCTACTGCAAAAATTTTCCACGTTGTTGGCTCAATCCGGGAACTTTTGAATCCTACCTCATATATTTACCCAAATATTGAGAGCATTTTCTGTCTATTTGGTTTTCTGGCGGTCTTGTCTAATTGCCCAACCCTATCCGATTCTATTTTAAGTATTGTTTGTTTCCTTTTGAATCCAGCAAATTTTCCCTTTAATTATTATTTTTCCAATACTTGCTGATTTTTCCCTCTATGCTATGATTTTCCCTATTTTTAATAAATCCCACATTTCGTCTGTTACATTTACATATAATTATTACAAACCCCTTTTAATATATAATGAAGCTCAAGCTAGTCAATAAATGTAAAAATTTTAACTCGAAATGCAACAAATAAGTAAATATGATATTTTACCTCACGCGGACACTTAGCATTCAATTTGATGAAACAATTTTTCTTTCCGAAAGTATTTTCTGACTTAAACTTACTTAGTGAAAAACAACCTTAAACTCAGGTGTGGTCGTCGTCACAAACATCGGTGTAGTGTTTACAAGGAACTATTACCAATAATCCAATGTATAGTTAGTTCTTGAGCAACGCCAATTATTAAACAAAGCAGCATTATCGTTGGTTATGTTACATTGTGTTATTGATTTTTCTCCTCATATTACGCAAATTTCTACGAAAAGTTAAAAAGCAAAGCAATCTCTGTTGTCTTCCTTAAAAAAAAAAAAGCTTAGAAACACTTTACCATAATCATTAAAAAAAATTGGAATGTGACTTGTAAAAAAAAGAAATCAAATACCAAAGAAGGAGAGAACGTAATCCTTGTATTTTCTTGCATTAAATGTATCGATCTCTATAACCTTAGTTTTATTTCTTACTTATATAAGTGTCGGAATGACGTTTTTTTACCTGATCATACTCACGTTTCGCGTGGAGTTATATAACTAAGGGAGTTGCCGTCAGCAACTATGTCATGTGTCTCAACTGATGAAGTGATACATTTGATCATTTGACCCGATTTTATTTTTTTTTTGGATTATTGCATTCTTTGGATCGGTGATGGGCAAATGTTTTTTGGAGTGGGTCAAATAAAAAAAATTATAAGCCAATATTTATTATAAAACAAAATCACAAAAAATATCTTTTAAAAAGAGTTATCTTTCAAAATGTTTAATACCAGTGTGATGATTGAGGCTTTGGCTCTCTGTGTGTGTTTTTCTTTCAATTTTGAAACTGAAACATAAACGCAAATAAGCATACTACTTTATAATTGTATTCAAGTTAGTATTCCATTTTGTAGATTTTGCAAAAAGTTGCTAAGTTATTCAATATATAAATTCTCACAGCTATATTTGCGCCTATGAGGTTAATATTCAAATTCGTATGGAAATGTTCACATATGCAAAAGGAAAAAAAAACATGCCTGTTGGTAGAACCCCCCTCAGTATAGAGGGCGCTGCTTGTAAAAACATGCTTTGTTTACAGGAGAGATCTTGTGTACGTGACCGAGTGCAGACGCACTCCATATTCCATTAAACTTATTATTTAATCTTACACTCGTATTCGATGATTTATTGAATTTAATTGAGTCTAATGATTGTGATGATATGAGCGTTGATTGAAATAAAAGCATTTTACCACTGATGAACTGAACCACTGATGATCGTAACACCTGTGAATGAATCTCTTTGAACGCTAAAATTGAAAATTCCACTATTAATGTTTTAAAATGAGCGTCGGGTCAAATAGAACCTCTAAACCTGCTTTAGATTATACATTCCAACTGTGCAAATTAATTTATTTTATATTAACAAGCATTTACAATGATTTTTTTTTCAATTATTTACTATTAGTTCACATTTTCCCTTTATATATATCTCTCTTCAAATTTTCAGTCGTAATAAAATATTTTTTATTCGTCCACTCAAGTTCAAATACATTTTTTAAACTTTTAGCGGATGACACTTGATGTTAATGCAATTTTTTCAAATATTAATTCACAAATAAAATTAATTAATTAATCATAGTTTAAGAGATATATTTCTCTCTCAGTCGATATTATTCCTCTAGATGGCAGCACCACTGGATAAAACAGCTTTTGTTAAATTTGTGTGTGTGATGAAGATTTAACTTAACCTATATAATCATCTACTAGTTAGACGTCTGCATTCCTTTTATACTGGTTTTACGAAAAAAAACTCTTACCTATTATATTTAACTTTTATTAAGAAATGTAATTACAAATTTAATGTGGTTTAAAAGTTTTTAATGTTAATTTAAAAGGTGTTTTGCTACTTAATATTGTGGTTCTGTCATATGTATATGCATATGTATGTTAATTGTAATTACTTAATCAGAAGTAATTAAAATTAAATTTTCTTTGTTGACTTAAGTAGGAATTGACTTAATTTTTTTTATATTACTTGCTTAAATCAAATTATATCTGGAGCGTAAAAGTGAAATAATAAACGAAATTAAGGAATTGGATATATATGTGCAGTCGAAACTCCATTTTTCAGTTTTATTTAGTGCAGCTGTTTTTAAACTGTGGTCCAAGGACCCTTGGGAGGAAACAAAGAAATTTAAAAATTGATAAAAAAATTTCAGAATTATTAACTTTTAATAAAGAACATTTAATAAAGATAACACATGCAAATGTTACTTAAAAATACTTTCAATCTTTTAATCTGTTTAATGATTCAAAAGTTTTTTTTTAAAAAAGGAAAAATTTATTTGGTCTCCACTAAAATAAAGGAAAGTTTAATGTATATGATAATATAAATAAGCTGTAAGAAAAGGAAAAGGAAAGAATTCGCTCAGCGTGTTCCGAAATTGCTCATCTGATTAGTCTTCTTTGTTACTGAGAGAAAAAACTGCTACTTATTCAAATTTGGTAATAAATTTTCCATTTTATCTCGTTAACTTTGTCTCGGGTCGTGCAATATGCCAGACAACACAACTCATTAAACAGTGTAATGCACGAGAAATCGTTTCCAAAAACACATCTCATTGCGAATTCGAGTTACTATAATGCAGACTTGGTTTTGTAGATATTTTATTTCGAAGTTGATCAGGTTCAATTTACCTCCTTCTTGAAAGAAGTATTTGGTAAATGTTCTGTTATTCAAATCACTTCATGTTTTCGCTGTTATTTGCAACTGAAAGAATTTGATCAGTTAGTAAAACTTACTGGAAATAAAAGTTTATATTTTTATTTGTGTTTCGATTTTATAGAAGCTGCATAATAGTTCCATATGAGACGGTGCATTTTCCCCCGCTTTAAAATACATTTCACAATTGCTATAAAATCGTTTGCTGTAAAAGTAAAATGAAATCGTATTTAGTTGTTTAATTTCACTAAGCCTTGGCTAAGTAACATTGCTTTCTTTTTCTTTTCATAAATAGAATTAAAACCATTTTTGAAAAATTCCGATTTTTTTTCGATATTTTATTTTCAGAATAGAAAATTAGGATGAAAAGAATACTAATGAATAAGGTTTGTAGAGTCTATTGAGACCTTGCAACAGCACGTTAATATTTCATGTCGTGGAAATTTCTCATTGCCGTTCTATACAATCGCTGTAAACAACGTTATTAGTTTAATTATTATTTTGATTTGATAATCTTAAGACATTTTGTTTTTCGAGGACTAATTAAGAATCTTTTTCGTCGTATATTCAATGAGGGGTTAATTTCCTTTTAATTATTTTCAGCGCCTCACGCATTTAAAATTATTTTGATATTCGTATTTCTTGATTTTTTTTAAAAAAAAACTTTGTGTTTTTTAAAACACCTTAATAAAAGCGTTTTTTTTTTTTTTTTTTTTAAAAAATATGTTTGTTTTACTTTTTGCTTTGACTTCCACAAGCGAACTTACCTCTCGCACTTCGAAACGTTACGATGGTTATTGGCGACGTACCTTGTAATTTAAACTTCCCCCTCTCCAACGTGCACGTAGAACATAATACAGTATATTATTTTCTAATTAGCTTAGGAGTATTTTTGAATCTTCTAAAAACAAAAAAAAATGAGATATGAAATTTCGAAAACAATGTTTCAATCTGATTCATAAAAATACGTCATAAATATTTTTATTAATCTAATTCTCAGTTCTCAATTTGCATTATTTTGTAAGCATATTCCTGTAAATAATATATAATATATATTGTTATTATTCCTAAAAACGATGTATCATCTTTAAACTGATATAATATATTCTAGGAATTATTTACGATTAAAAGCGGTTTTTTTTTCACAACATATGAATAACAATGACTAACCAGTTTCCGACATCATGTTATGTCTATACGGTTTTTATCAATTATTTATTTGCTACGAAATTTACATTATAAAAAGTGCTGCTGTGTTACGTGTTTCATTTTCGAATATGATCGGTTCAGATGCCAATAACATTGCCTTCAAGGAAGAGAGGAAATATTTGTTTAGATGTATATGTAAATTTCTTAAAAATTTATATTTCTCATTATCTTTGAAACTGATAGATCTAACGCTTAAGTATGACAGAATGAGTTGGGGGAAAAAATAAAAAGGCACACATGATTAACATACTATCGAGTTTCCTTTCCCAAGTATGAAAAACAGTTTTGTTATTTTGTGATGATTACTCGTAAAGCCGTAATTAGGATTTAGATTTCCACGATTTTTTCACAAATATCTTTGCAAATTTGTTGCAGCTTCTTTACTAATAAAAGAGAAGGCGTTTAAAAATTTTTCTGTTAAATAGTTAAAAACGCAGTAGTAAGTATTTTGTGCGAGACGGTGGCAACGGTTATTCACGATTCGATTACTTTTTAATTGATCGATTGTTTTATATTGTATTATCGTTTGTGGTTTTGTATTCTTATTATTGTCGTTCTGTATGTGCGTAATGTAACTGTTAATGTTTTATGGGGAAAAGAAGAAGCATTGACATCGTTTTTGTGTGTGCTTCAGTTCTTATTTTTAATCCATCAAAACGTTTTACACGTGAGTCGTAACATTTCATCGAGATGTTTTTAGCTAGAATATATCCTATGTTTTGGAATGGTAATTCAAAAGGAACTTCAGTATGAACTTCCTGCTTGGACACACCTGGCTTTAAGTAACCTTGAGGGATCCAAGTAATCAAACTGAATAACATTTAAAACATTAAGCACTATTGTCCCTCAAAATTTGAAGGAAATGCGAGGAAATTATCCCATTCTTATTCACTTAGTTACAACTTGTTAAACCAAGTTAAGCCTCGCATCTGTCGTCCATTTTTAATTCGTGAACGTAATGTTAACCCTACGGAAACTATTTTCTTCAAATAAAATGCACTCTAAAGAACAAAAAATAATGAGTTTCTCTTGAATTATATCCCCCTCCCCTCCATGACTTCTTAAAGTACTTTTTCATTTTTCTTACGGAGTTGAAAAACCCACAAAAGAATTTATTAAAATAGATGTGGAAAGATTTTCAAAGAAGACGTAAGAAAAATGCCAGAGAAAACATTCTTTGCTCTCTTTCGTATGTATTACATTGCATTCAAATGGATATACTAGTCTAGGTTTGAAGAGGAAAGAATTTTCATAGGATTATAATATTACATTCACGAATTGAATTCAAAATGTGTAGAACTTTAAATGAGAATAATAATAATTTCTTAATTGCTGTTATATTTTACATTTGGTGTGATATTGCTGTTTGTCTTCTGTGGGAAAATAGGCTTCTTTTTTCCCCCCTTTCTTTTTCGTTTTGAAGTTTCATATAAAAATAGGAAAAAAGGAATTTAAAATTACACATGCTTATAAAATTAATTCAGACATATATAATATGCAAGTATAATTAAAACTTACACAATACAAACGATTGAAAAGTAAAAATGAATTTCAACGTTCCTCCATGTTATCAATGAACAAAACGCACCTCAAACAACGTTGTTATCACGAAAATACAATGTTCAGAATAAAAACACTTTTTTTCCCCCTAATAACTTTGTTCTCATGGCTGATCATTGATGTATAATGTCAGCTGCTTGAATATTTGTCATAATTTTCATGAGCTGATTTCGAGATATGTTTTATCTTTCTTTTGATTTCTGTGTAAAAGAGTGAAGAAGGAAGAAAATATTCGTGCTTCGCAGTTTGTTGAACAAGAACTATAATGTTTACTACGCAGCTGAAGTCTGCTGACCTGTCTGCCTTTTTTATTGCAATAGAGATTAAAGCGTTTGTGTGTGAATTCCAGGAATATAGAAAAAGCAGACTTTGTTTTAAAATGATATCAAAATTTTATTATAATTTCAGAAGTTAAGCATTTGCATATCGTACGAAAAACTGTAGTTTTTAGTGGAAGTTATTAAAATCGGACTTTTTTTTAAAGAAATTTTTTATTTTTGAAAAAGGATACATATATCTGTATTATCGTTCTGGAAACTTTCGAAATGAAATATTGATTGTGTTTTCTGCACTCACACATGTTCTTAAATACACAAATTTAAAAATAAACATTAATTAAAAAAGTGTCATAAAATTACATTAAAAAGAAAAGTGAATCATAGTTTGTTAAATAACTATCATGCTAAGAATTAAAGATATAAATATAAGAATTTAATAGATATAAAAAAATGAATGATAAAAAAAAAATTCTTATTGAAATGAATTGTTGTTTAAATTTTAATTATCAGTTTATTTTTATCTATTTCTTTTTGAGTTCAAAAAATTTGCTTAATATATGTTATATTTTAATCAACTTTGAATCATAAGGTCAATATTAGAATTGTTGGTTTCTCTATAAACTACTCTACTCTCCTTCCCACAGCGCAAGGCAATAATACATTCAAATATTACAATCCCAGCAGCAGGAACGATGATTTTTATCGGATACATATATACCTTCAAAAAAATATGTATTGAAAGAATTCGATTAGCTTTCACCAGTTGTTCAATAAATCTAAAATCACTGTTGTGGCAATTTATTGTTATGGAATTCAATATCTTCACATCGTGCAGCATTTGAACATATTCGCCTATAATATAGCTTCACAGATCATATGGAACAGGGATGGCGAACCACTGGCACGCATGCTATTGATGGCACGTGACACAATATTTTGGGCATGCCATTGATCAAAACGATTTGCATTTTAATTCAAAATAAAGTTCAGTATGAAGTATTACGAACAAACGCGAGTAATCGGTCGCAGTTTTCAGCGAGATATTCTCAGTTCACAAGCACGCATGCTATTGATGGCACGTGACACAATATTTTGGGCATGCCATTGATCAAAACGATTTGCATTTTAATTCAAAATAACAAAGTTCAGTATGAAGTATTACGAACAAACGCGAGTAATCGGTCGCAGTTTTCAGCAAGATATTCTCAGTTCAAAGAATTATCGGAAACGTTCAAAGTTTTTTATATACCCTGATGTGACTTCATTAATTAAACTGAACTTGTGTCAATTCGATTTGTTGGAATTTGAAAATTTTGAAATGCAACCGATTAATTTCCAGTCTAGTTTAATATGGATTCAAAAATTTGTTGAAAAAAATGAGAATGTTGGAATCGAGATTGAAACAGAAAGTTTAACAATCAATATGAGTAAAAATAAAATGCTAATAAGGAAATTTCGGAAACATGTACATAATTCAATTCCAGACACATTTAACTGCTTGAAGAAGCTGGGTCATATTATTTTAACCATATTTTCATCTACCCACGCCAGCGAGTCATTATTTTCAGAGATGAATAGCATTACAAACTAGCTTAGGAACTGTTTGACAGATAACTCCAATTCAGCATGCATTTTGCTAAAAGTAACGTATTGCAATCCTAATATAAGTTATTTTTCATCTAATCAGCAGCAGCAGAAATCAAACTAATGTTATTTTAATTTGAATTACGTGTATAGTTAAAATTTTTACTACTATAAGGTGCGAAATGTATTTTTTCGAAATAGAGTTTTGTTTGTACGTAGTTTTATTATTTTCCCAATAGTCATTAGTCAACATTATTTGACGGCACGTCATACGTCATTATCCATTTCATTCGAAAAAAATGGCACGTTGATCCATAAAGGTTCGCCACCCCTGATATAGAATTTCTAAGTGATGGATTTTGCGCACGCGCGACTGCTGATTTAAAGTTATAATTTTCGAATAAAAATCGCTAGTAATTTTTTAATTATTCATGTTTAATATCACAGAAAAGTGACTCTTATTGCATGGCGATTTAATTGAAACATTACTTAACAATTCACCGAGAAACAACACGCGAATAATAAATAAAACGAAATTACATCACTGTCATCTATCTGAAACGCGTGGTCTTCATTCTTTCATGACCATGCTCAACATACCTTTTGTTTCGCCACAACCTCGTCTTCTAAATATAGAAGATGGTGTTGGCCACTCTAAAACTAAACTGGTTCTGCGGTGCAAGCTTTCGATTTAACCTTCAAGGTGATTCATTTGTGGATGTGTGTGATGGCGAAACCATGATGCAGTGTGTCAGTGGGTGGAAAAAAGGGACAGTGGTTGTTTACGTGTATCCAACCTGTTTCCTGTAAGCGAAGAAAGAATTCCCTTTTTTTTACCTATCATTGGCATGTTTTTTTACACGTTCCGCTTGTGTCGTCGCCTCGTGAACCGGATTCTGACTAAGCAAGAGGCTTTATGTGGGAGGGAAGCGAGGGAACTTTTCTGATGGAACTTTTTGCTGTTTTGCTTCGTAGTCTGCTGCACACTCACTCCCGTTTGTTTTTCTTTCCTAACGGATGCTTATTTGATGAACAGGTCTCTCTGGAAGGTCGTTACTTCTTTCAGACGTGGAGTTATGTATTCGAAAATGACGCCTTGTCGTTCGGTGATTGGTTTGGGATCAAGACAAATATGGAAACATCCCAAGTAAGGAATGGGAGGGGAGTTAATATGTTTTTGAAACGAATGAGAATTCCTTAGGCTTTTCCAGTTATTTGTTTAATTTCACTTTCAAAGAAGAACATTTCTTTTTTTATTTATTAGAAATTGCGTGCTGTGAAAATGTGCAAGACACGTGCTTGAAATGGTAAGAGAACTTTTAGAATAGTTCTTTTAACATATTTTCCAACACAAGTGTTCCTTTGAAGTTGGTGTTCTTGCTTAATCCTTTGCGTTTCAGTGTAAATAAGTATAACACGAAGGTTAATGACTTGTTTTACTCAACTCCGAATTCATTTTCAAATTGTGTGTGAATTATTCTAAATTCTTGTAAGTTCGTTAAATTCTAATGTAACCTTGTTCTCGACTTAAGATCATTCACATTTATGACCGCAGTAGATTATTATTAATAATAATTAAGATGAAATGTGATTGCAATGATTGAACAGTAAAATTAACGGCAGAATATTTTTCACGATATTTACAAATATTGTACATATGAGGATTGAGTTTTTGAGTACTTACATATTAGCCGCTGAACGCTGAAATTCAAATTCACGCAAATAAGATGTAGAAAACTGTAAAAAATATTTTTAAAGTTCTTTTTACTATTATGAGATAATCACCTCATTTTAATCCAAAATGAATGAATTGATTCTTCCGAATATTTTGAAATTAAATCTCGATTATTTCAGAGAGCGAAATTATATATATAGTTTTTCCTCTTCATTCAGAGTTAATTCATACAGATGTATCCGTTATCGCAATCCGTTACGAAGCCAATCAAATTTTCTTATACCTAAATTTGGGAAGCAATGAATAGCTCTCTCCTCTACTGTCGTCAAATGGTCAATAACAATTTTAAGAATAGGTTATTTCTTTAAAACGGTTGAATTATTCGGTTCTGGATTTTTTTAAAAAATTTCAGAGTAAAATTAATAATTATTAAAAAATTTGGCGCCACACAAAATTGCCACAGCACAGTGATTGAGAATCATTGATCTACGCGTACGCAGAAGCGGTCGCTATCAAGATTGTCGAGCTCGTATCAGTGGCGTAGCTAGGTATCCGAAGGCCCTGGTGCAAAAACAAAATAAAGCCCTCGAGTAGCTGAATAAGGCGACGTTAATATTTACTCATCATAGGATCTTATCTTGGTTGGGTTTTATCAAGTAAAAATACATGGAATATTTTCAATGTAGAAAGCTACTTTAACATCAGCTTTTCATCGTGCTCTGCAGAACATAGGAAATCAAGGCTTTATACTACCTTCATGTATGTGGGAGACAACAAGGGGTCCAAGACGTTTGTCTTACTTCACATTTATTTTAAAATTAAACAAAAATTAATTAAAAAGGTAGCTATTTTAACAGATAAGTTTGACGATGATATGCAGAAGGTAACGCCTGCTCGCGCACCTCTCGCGTTTTTCTCTTCTCTGCTCGCTTTTTTCTCTCTTTTTTCTTCTCTAATGTCCAAGAGTTTTAGTTTGGATTTGCTGCGCCTGCGCGCGAAGACTGCTTGGCTTTGGCTGCCACATGTATGTGTATGAGTTTCCTTGTGTGAGCTTTATGCATTGCTCCTGTTCGATTTGACACAGTGGTGTAACGCAGAACCTTTTGGATCCCCCTGCAAAGTCAGGTTTGGGGCCCTAAAGTTAGATTTTACAAAGGGTTAGGCACTTGGTGGCAGTCGTCAGGCTTTGGGCCCCCTAGAATCCTGGGCCGCCCGCAATGCGGGGGTGTACGTTACGCCACTGATTTGACACGACGACGGACCTCTTCCAGAACAGTTGTGAAAAGTTTAAGAACTGCCGGAACCGGAAAATGAGAAGTAACGTAATAAACAGTAAAAAATTAAACAGTCGCGAATAAGATTGCAAATAAAACATTCGTATTAGGAAAAATAAAACGATGTGGATAAAATAAAAGGTTTATTATATGAAAGTCGGACTTGTGCCTACTAACACCGGAAAGAATTTTAGGGAATTCCTTAGAAATTCTAAATTATTTTCTACTAAATTACTATGATTATTGTTGTATTGTAACTTTTTATATTTGTATTTTAAATGTGGGAGAAATTATACACTGCTGGACAATTGCTAAGGACGGATAACACTATCATCCATAGCAATCACAAAATGAAAGGAAGCAAAATGTGGAAAATTAGAATAAGTGCGGGATATTAGTAAGAAGAAGTATGAGTATGTAAATTTTTTTTCCACGTCTGTTCATCACGTGATAGCGTTCATAAGAGCTTTAAAGGTTTTGACGCGTGTGGACAGTTGTTGTTTCAAGCCAAAGTTTTACAGGAAAGATTTAATAGACGAACTTAAAATTTTTGGCATGTCTTCCCGACATCACATAGATGATTTTATGCGTGGCCGAATTATTGGAAAGATCGAAGAAGGGCGAAAAATAACAGAGGTTGCCAGGGAGTTCGACATCGCTCACAGCGTTGTTTCACGGCTGTGGAAGTCATTTAAAACTACTGGAATGTGTAGTAGACGGCACGGGGGAGGTCGTGCTAGAAGTACGACGCCTGCAGAAGACAGATATATCGTCCTATCAGCAAAAAGGAACAGGCGCACCACAGCTCAGCAGGTGGCAAATCAGTTTCTTGCTGCCTCAGGGAAGCAGATCTCCCGAAAAACGGTTGCCAGACGTTTGAGGGGAGGAGGACTATACGCACGCAGACCTGTTGTGTGTGTCCCATTGACCAGACAGCACCGTACTGCCCGTTTGCAATGGTGTCGTGAGCATCACAATTGGACTGAAAAGGACTGGGCATGCGTACTATTCTCAGATGAGAGTAGGTTCAGTCTGTCATCGGAATGTAGACGCCAACTGATCTGGCACGAGAGTGGTACTGCTTATCGTCCAGAAAATATCCAGGAAAAGGACCGATATCCGACATGCAGTATCATGGTGTGGGCCGGCATCATGATCAATGGCCGCACGCGCCTACATGTGGTTGCGAATGGGACTATGACGGGCCAACGATACATTGATGAAGTGTTCTACTTCCTCATGTTCGTCTTTTCCGTGGTGCTGTCGGTGATAAATTTGTTTTTATGGACGACAACGCAACATGTCATCGAACACTCGCTGTTCAGGATTGTCTAGACAGCGAGGGTATTCAACGTCTCGTATGGCCAGCGCTTTCTCCAGATCTAAACCCCATTGAAAATGTGTGGGATGCTTTGGGGAGGCAAGTTGCTTTTCGAAACTATCATCCGACAAACAAGAACACCCTCATCCGTGCACTCACAGAGGAATAGGATAAATTGCCTCAACAGCTGCTGGATAATGTTGTGCAAAGTATGGTACGACGTTTGGAATGTTGCATCACACTCCACGGTGGACATATCCCGTACTGATACCTTTCTTTAAGGTGCCTGCTGACTTTTAGATGCATTGTTCCATTTCTCCGTACGCAGATCAAATGAACATTTTTTTTCCTTTCAGATGTTTCACAGCTTTTGTACTTTCCAGAACAATAAATATTCTGTATTCTAATGTATGAACAGTGTGGCAACTATATTTTATCCTACTAGGCCTCATGTCTCGCTTAATGTTATGCTACATAACAATTTGTGATCCGTCCTTAGCAATTGTCCAGCAGTGTAGTAGTTTGCCTTGATGGTCAGAATCTGAGCCCCCACCCACCCGAGCGTGAGGATCCCGGGCCACGCCACCGCCTAGCCCACTGGTAGCTACGCCACTGTCTCCAATTAATATTTTTAATGTCCTTCCACAATACGAACTGTCTAAGATATTTCTTTTATTTCTGTAGCCCAGTGCCAGAACAACCATTGCGAAAATATCTCGAACTATGTTCGGGATTATATTTTTAAGGTTCACGAAAAAATGTCTTTGCAAGTAATACTGTAATTGCTTTATTCTGAAGTTTCATGCTTACACTTCTAATTAAAGTTGACTTTGGTTGTTCTTCGTACATAAGAAACCCCTCATTACACTCTTTGTTAATTCATCTTCATGTCATGCAGTACGGACTGTGTGTGTACTTTTGTTACATCTGTTGGGAGGTTTAAGTGTGTTTCGTACCTATATACATTCGTGAGTGTTCCGGAATTCCTGTATGCAAATGAACATTGCTGGAAATCACTTCCTACCGTAGCATTTTTACCAAAATATTTGATTTTTACTGCTTTAGAATTAATTCTGTGGTAGCGTGTTGCGCTTCCAAGCCGCAGGTGAGGAGTTCTATCCTCGGGCTGGGCAAGGTCGACTCAGCCATTCATCCCTTCTGTGGGTCGATAAATGAGTACCAAACTTACTTAGGGACTAAACACTGGGGGTTTCGCTTCAGACTGATCACCTAAACGGGACATCTGCTTATGCATTTCAGCGTCCAATGGTCACGTATACTGAGATGGGCACAGTAGGCCTTGGCCTTCATGGACTGTTGCGCCACTGAGTTTAGTTTAGTTTTAGAATCAATTCTAATATTTTATTGATTTTCAATAAACTTTGAGTAACTCATAAATCATTAGAATTTTAGTAACGGAAAACAGTTTGGTACAAAAATAACTGTCCTCAGCCAATCAAATGTTTGAAAATGTAAATGCAGGTAATTTTTTTTTTATTAATAAATGTAAAGAAAAAAAAATTTTAGTTGACATAATTAATTTTTTAACAATACAGAGGGGCATAAGTCTGAAGAGCCACAATCCCCTTTGCAAAGAGCAGTAGCGTAGCTAGTCCTTAGTGTACCAAAAATTTTTTGGGGCCCGCTTTTGAGCCCTTTGTATATTTCATGATTTTTTGCTTCATATGTTGAGGCCCCTGTAGCTTGGGGGCCCCGTATCATTGATACGGCGGTACCTACGCCTCTGGCAAAGAGCCCATTCCGCTCCTGATCCGCGGTTTACCGACTCCTGGATTAGAATATTATGAAAAAAAAGTGTTCCCTTCATGTTCATGCATAATAAAATTGTTCAGTTCGAGTAATAAGCATTAAAGCACATGTAAAACATAAGTTGCACATCTAAAAAGCATAAAGAAAAGGTCGTCCTGCAATAGTGGACTAAAATGAAACGCTGCGTTTATCTATAATGCTTTTTTTTTATTTTGCTTGCTTTCAAAATCTTACGAACTTATAGTAATGCCATTCAAATAAGGAAACTTTTTGTGTGTGTGTGTGTGTGTGTGTGTGTGTGAAAGAAGTATTTTTTTTAATGTCTCTCATTCATGGATTGAGATATTGCACCAGCAACAAAGCATTATGAAAAGTAATGCTTCATTGCTACTGGAAGTAAAGTAATTATTTTAATTTTTCAGTCAAATAATATTGTGAAAGATAAAATGTTTTGTAGTTCAATGTTAATAAAGGATTTACTGTAATGAAATTGTGAAATCACACACACATATTAAAAGGCGAGACAGAGTAAAAATGTTGCAATTTATTTTCGCTGCATCACTCCGAATCGATTTATCTATTTTTATCGTTTGAAAAAAAAAAGGTATACGAGCTGTTTTTTTTGTTGTTTTTTTTTTGTAAATAAAACTAAGAAAAATAATTACACGAATTAAATTCAACTTCCAGTGGGATCAATCATTAGATATTAACATTTTAATTAGTTATTTTTCTCCATTGTAAACCATCATCCATATCTAAACGTATTGCCAGATTTATATATCGTGCATTAAATTGGATTTTTCCTACTTTTTTTAATACGTAAATGTGTTTTTAATTCTTTTCTCATATATAATTCTTTTTTTTTATTTTCTAGTGGTTATTTTTAAAAAATGTACTGGATTATTTTTAGTGTGCAATTCCGTGAACACATTTTGGAGTTTGCGTATTATACCGACAACTAATCAAATCAAAAGACATCGGTAATTCAAAAAATGTCACTAAATGCTATCATCATTTTTATTATTGTATTCGAACATGCTTGGGAATGGCTTCCACTATTGACTGTATTCGGCGGCGTCCTTTGATTTGACGAAATTGCATTACCGTACAATACGTAAATATCAAAAATGTTTTATTAGTCTTATTTCTTAAAAATGTTGACCTTTCTGTTTTATTACCTGGAGAAACGCAGCTAAATGTTACCTTTATTATTTAAAAAAAATTGTTTCAAAATTTGATGTTATTTGTATTCGCGCCAAAAATTACGTAATAATAATAATCGGAAACATAATCTGTGTTCAGTGGGCTCAATTCATGACGGTCACATGATAAAAATAAACACGTATTCTCCGTTGACTTCGAAACCGACATCAAACTAATTGTACTTGTTGTTCCAAAACAAACTACTTGTTCTTGCAAAATTTGGGTAAAATTTCGAATTTTATAATTGGATAAAAATGTTCAAATGTTATAAAAAATAAATTTCTTCAATAGATTTTAAAATTAAAAAAAAAATCTTAATTCATGCATGTACTTTTAAATAAAATGCATTTTGTCTTCCTGTATGCATTGTTGTAGCTTAAAAATTTGTATTTTTTAAGAGAAAGTTTCCGAAAAGCTCAAAAGTTGACAACAACGAGGCGCATGAACTGATTAACTGGAAACACTTAATTGCTTTTATCTTTGACTATGACGTCACAGGAGTTTTTGAACTGATTGGCTAAAAACACGTGAATATCATTATTATGTGATATGACGTCACTTGAATTGTGTGTGTGAGCCCATTAACTATTTAAACATGTTGCCACAATTTATACACAGAAATAATTTTTGATAATAAATATCAGTATAGACACATATAGACATAAATAATAAGTAAATAAGGGATACAAACAGTAGAAAATGTTACAAAATTACGGTACTGAAATTAGTAAAACAGAAATATAGTACTATTTGAAGATATTTATAATGCTAAATAGTCATAAATATATTTGTTGGAGTTGATAATTATTAATATGCTATAATTGAGTCATTACAAACTATGTACACGATCGTCTCCAAAGTTGATGTTTGTTAGTTCCGAATATAGGAAAGAATATCTGATTTTAATTCAATTAATATATGAACTTAATAATGATTTTCAGCTCCAAATATAAGAAAAATCCAAGTGTTTTTTAACGACTTTTGATGTTACTGTAAAATTGCATTGGTTTAATTCTAATAAACAATTTAAATGCAAAGTATAGAAAAATTTATTTTCTGTCAATGGAAAAAAATAAATAACAAACTTCTTGCTTTATTTTAAAATTCTGATTTATGGTACAAATGTACATGATATTTTCCAGCGCTTAAAAACATTGATTATTCAATCTACATTCAATTATTATTCGAACCAATCAGAATTTTTCTTTTTGAATTAAAAGAATCAAACATGACTTTAATTTATCATATAAATTTTAAAAAATATTCTAAATCGATTTTTTTCCCTCGAAAATCTTACAAACTAAAATTAAGCTCCGGCACACACACTAGCGATTTAATTTTATTTTTATTCTTTCATTCTTTGTTCTTTTTTAACACATTTAAAAGTACGTTATTGGACTTATAATTAACCCAAAGAAGACAAATTTTAAAATCCTTTCAATCCATAATTCAAGCTTAAATGCTTCAAGGTTAGGTAAATATACCGTTGAAATCTTTAATATAACAAAAAAATGAATTCCCAATTAGTTCGGAAGGTGTTTTAATCCACACGTGTGTCGCCATTTCGTAAAACAAAACATGTACCATTTCGTAAGGCCGAATTCGAAGAACTTCTAATATAGCAAAATACATTCCTTTCCGCAAGTATGCGCAACAGAACAAGCCTACCCACTGTTAGAAAAATCGAATTGCTACGACATCCCAAAAGGTTAAAAATGTAAGAGGGTGGGATCCTAATGACGTGATACCCATTGCACGTGTCCCTGTCATAATCTTACGTCGTTTTTTTCTTTACTCTCGTTTTTATTGCAGGTAAACCACCTGTCGTTGGTCGAAGCATAAAGTAGCGAACGGTGGTGACCGAACATACTTGCTGTAAAAAGGAAAGTTATTTTGTGGAAGCAGAAAAGAATCTTTTTATCCTAGTTTCTCTTTCATCATCAATATCGAAGGTGCCTTTTTCGTTTCAAGAGCTGTGGAATATTGGTTTTATTGAAAAGAGAATGCAGTTTTAGAATTGAAGATCCGTCCTACACAATAATCGATATCATAATCAGCCTTGTTGTTAGGTATGTGTTAATATGTTATATCTGTCATTTTTTTTCCTTCTCATTTTTGTGTCGTTGGTTAAATTGAATTGATTAAATACTCATAATAATCGAATATTATGAATTATTTTCTACTTTCAGGAACTGTGAAAAATAAGTTGTATTTTTTCAGATTATAAAGCCAAAATAGAACTTCTTGATTCTTTCCATTGCCTTGAGTTTTGTGTGTATGCAATGGAGAATATCTTTATATTGAAGTTGATGATTATTTTTAATATTTTTGAAAGAAAAGATAGTTTTTTTTCGTATATTCCTTGGGGTAAAAAAAAGTTATGTTTAATCTTTGTTGAACTCTCTTTTAAATTAAATGAAATAAATAAAAAATACAAGATATTTTTTTTTTGTTATATCTTCGACTTTCTTTCGAGTACATTTCAAAAAGCTGGTGAATTATTCTGAAATTTTCATATTTGGGTCTCATATTTTTGAAAGTTTTCATATTTGGAAATATTTTCTTCAACGTATCTTTTTAATGTAAATTTTTTTTTTTAAATTTTATAATTTTGGTTAACACGTTTAACTGCTTCGGTACTTTTTAGGATTCCGATATTAAAAGCTAAAATTTATAAATCATTTAATACAAAAAAATTATACAAATATAAAATTAATATTTACATTAACATACTACGAATTTCATCGTAGCTGTACAAATATGCCTAGTAAACAAACAATGAGTTATCTCGTAATTGGCGCTGAGCATAAATTAATCTAAAAAAATAAATACCATTTATAGATAAAACAACACATCGTTCAAAGTATTAAGAAATCCATTGCAGGTCGCTTAAAAAGCAGGGGGGGGGAATTACAAATAATGATTATTATGTAATTGTAACTATACATTATTTAATACACAGTTATATTTTAATGTCATCCACTATTTTCTTTTTAAGGCATCTATCTGCCTACGTTGGAAACCGCGATTTTGAAACAACGTATAAATGATTTTTTGTTGTTTAGCATCAGTTGAATTAGAATTAGAATATTCATATAAAATTGTTTTGAGAATATTATTACAATAAAAAATTATTTAAGTGTAATTTTGTGGTAAAAAATCATTTAAAAGGGACATATTTTCAAAGCATTCTTCTTTTATGAGAAATGCTTTCATAATAATAATATTTTGCTCCATATATAGCGAAGACTTCTCTACAGAGCCCGAACTAAGACTTTTTAAATATATGTCGCAGAAAAATTGCGAAATTAGGAATTTCATCAAATACCTAAGGGAGATGATCAATTGATGGGAAATGTTAAAATAACGTCTCTCTCTCTCTTCAAGATCATTTCCCTGGTAAAAGTAAGGGATTTGAACGAATCCCTGATCTGTTTCAGTGAAATGATGGAATAATATTGTCAAGAGTTTAAAAGTGTTTATTTAGCAAATAGGGTGCATTATTAAACGTAGAAGTAAGTAATACAACAATTGTTAATGAAATATAAATTATTTATTAACTAAGTAACAAATAATTAGAATATTAGGCTGGTATTTTTTTGTGTAACATCTTTCCTCTCGGTCACTTACACACTAAAATATCAATCCCTATGTTAATCCTATGGCGCCATTTTTTTAAAGGTATGGGGTTAATATTTACGGGATCGATAGTACTACATGTATGATTAGGAAGTACCAGGACTCGACCCCCCAGGTGTCTCCCCCTGGACAGCATTTTGTCAATGCAAATCCTGACTGGTTCATCATCTCACTGAAACAGTTGAGGGATTTGATAAAATCATTTACTTTCATCAGGAAAATGACCTTGAAGAGACGTTATTTTAACATCTCCCGTCAATTGATGGCCGCGGTAGCCGAGTGGTATAGGCATCGGATCGTGGCTGGCTTTGTCACGAGTTCGAGCCCAGTACCACTAAAGACCCGCCGTTTAGGGCAGCGATGCACGCTAAATCTGTCGAGAGCTGAAACGTCCTCCCGTTGGTGTGATGTGGTAGTTAGGAGAGGGGGGTGCCAGCTCAGGTGTCGTCCACGTCACTTGACCATGGTTCAAAATTACGTGGTCCGTCGCCAAAAGCCCTCGTGCAGCTGAACAGTGCGACGTTAATCTTCACTCACTCACTCACCCGTCAATTGATCATATCCTTTAAGGATTTAATGAAAATTCCTAATTTCGTCATTTCCCTGCGACATACATAATTTTAGCAGTGGATTGATTTATTTATACTTTAATATATCATATTAGTGAAATTTGAACTAAAAAAAGCTATTATTATTTCGATTGATAATAACTCTGAAAATAATGTGAATTTTTCAAAATTTTTTAGTCCACGCTTTGCAGAAAAGTCTTAGTTACATGTAGGCAAATTATGATTGTTGTTGAAGTATTTTTTTCATAAAAGGAGAATGTTTTGAAAATATGTCATTTTTTTCTTTATCTTTTGCCAAATATATTTTTATTCTAATAATATTCTTAATATGATTTTATTTGTTTTTTCTAATCCAAGTAACGCTAAAAAATACAAAAAAAAAAATCCATTTATACGCTTTTTCAAAATCCCGGCTCAAACTTAAGCACAGACTGACTTTTATCGATAAGGCATTTGCCGTGTTGAGTCCCTCCCACTCTTGTAGATTTAATTTTTTAAAATCATTTATAAATGGGGGATTCTGTTTATAGAATGGACGTTATCACTGTTTTGTTCATAACAAAGTATGTTTATCAGTGTTTCTCAAAATATGATAAACCAGTTTCTAAAAATACCTGAAAGACCCTTCAAAGGTTATCTTAGAGACTGGGCGAAGAAATTTCAACGAATACACTCAAACCCGTTTTTGTGCGGAGGATAGGGAACCGCATAAAGAAAAATATCATTAAATTTCATGAGAAGTTTGCATCAGATTTTATAAAAATCATTTTTAATGCAGTAAATAGGGACAGTGTGTTGTGTTTGTGTGTGTAAAAAAGTCCTACATAGAAAATATGAAATCAAAACTTCACAATGTGGCTGCTGGTTTTCAATTATTAGATGTATGCTAATTCCAAAATGTACTTGGTAAAAACTAATCAGCATGGAGAAAACGTGAATTTTCTTGTGGCGAACTGGCTCAAAATCACTTTCGTTATTTCAAGATGCTATCTCACACTCGTTTGGAGTGGACATTTTTTGTGGTGCAATGTAGTCGGTGTTCAGTTTTTGTGATGGTGGTTTATTGTTTAGCCGTTTGTTTATGTCGCAGGAGTCAGACATACAGAATTGAAAGTCATTCAGGAATTTTAGAAGTTCTTTCAAAATTGTTATCTTTTGCAAAAAAAAAAAAAAAAAAACCCTCTTTCAAAGTTGAAGCCCTATATGTATAAGCAAAATGAAATGGAGATTATGTCTTTTTTATTCATAGTATTCATTCGATGGACTTTTATTCAAATACCGCATAAAAAGAAATCCTCCCCCCAAAAAAAACCGAGCAAAATAAATAAATGAAAAGAAACGTTTGTAAATACACAAATCTTTCTCATAATATAATATCCCAAACAAACTTCATGCTTGGGCAGCAGTGGCGTACACAGGGGGTCCTGGAAGTCCGAACTCCCCCAAAAAACCCTTGATTTTTTTCGATTGATTATAATTCTATGTATATAATACGTAAAATTTAATTAAGTATTGGTTATTAATGATTCATTTTATTAATTAATGCTAATTATTTATTCAATAATTTGTTTTTTACTGTATTTTGTTCCCGAAAATCGACGAAATCAAAAGGAGCATGATACAAGAATGGTGAACTTTCGACCCCGGACACTCCCCCGAAAAATTCCTGTGTGCGCTACTGTGTGTGCTTAGGATATATTAAATTTGAAGTCACATTGAAGTATATAGGTTAAATTCAATATAATAAATTAGAGGTATTGTAATCCCAAAGCTCTGGGCATTAACTGAAAGGTCTGCGAACTACTATATAAGTTACTGAAGTGTGATGAATTGAAGAAATGCTGATGCGAAATATGTAAAAAAGAAAAGTTGTTCAGTAATATATTATTACTTTATGTTACTAATAGTAATAACACGATAAAAATGGAAACTCTCCGAATATGCTCACAGCCATTACTATAATTCAATTTTTTTTTTATTTTTACTATTTGCGAGAGTGTTTCCCCCTCTTTGCTTACTGTGAAGAACAATTTATTGTAATTCACTTACAGTTCTGCTTAACCATGTGTTTAACTATCCAGTCTGGGGTCTGTTAACATAGTTAGTGGTTTATTTGAAAGATTACTCCTCTAATTTGTGCAATGTATTTTTTTTTTCAAGTAATGTCTTTCTCTATTACTTTTCCATTACTTCCTGACATAGTACGTCGTGCCAAAAAGGACAGAATTCTATCTTTTTAAATACAGCAAAACAAACCAAGCGCTCTCCTCCTCATTCCGATACAAGAATGGTGAACTTTCGACCTCGGACCCCCCTGAAAAATTCCTGTGTGCGCTACTGGAAAAGACGATGCATTATTCAGATTCAGTTGTCTGAAGGAGCTTGCCTTGAATTCGTATCAATTAAAATAACTACTCAGCAAGTTTATTTAAAGGTTTTCTCCAATTTCAGAGCCCGGAGATTCTGACTATGTGGGCAGAAAATAAATCTGCCCACCACTGCCAGATATAGATTACTTTGAGGTTTATCCAGTGACAACATTCCTAGTGACTATGTGGCTGTTTGACATGAATAAAAATAGGTTTTGCAGTAATTTTTTGTTTGTATTTTTCCGAAAGAAAAGAGAGTTAGTGATCGCGTACCTGAAAGGGCTCCAACCAGTTTATAAACTAATAGATACAGTACTGTAGAAAAGTTGCAATTATCAAACAATTCAGTATTATAACAATAAAAATAAAGTGCACAATACATATTTCTTTTTTAGTTCTTAAAAGCGTTTACTGTGTGTGTGTGAAGGCTGTTTTCAATAAAATAACAGAATGGGGTAGAATGTTAGTTGATGGGGGGGAGATCCACGACAGATGCTACCAAACGGATGTTTTAACTTATTTTCAACGTCAATAATTAAATATTGATATATTTTTAAATTTTAGTTCACGATATAATGAATGATTATATGAATTATTCTACACGAATTGATTAGGGTCGTTCAGGTAAAACATAAAAAGAAAAACCTGTAACTCCGGAATTACCTTCATATAGCCACTAGATGGCTGCGTGGATGAGTTAGCGATATGATGAAATTGCACAGATTCTGGGAATTTTCAGAAACATTTCCGCTGAATGCAACAACTACGTGTACGATGAATATGTCCAAATAAAGCGTTGCATCACTGAATTTTTGAGCAAAAAAGATGTGATAGCCTTCGAAAGACCATTAAAAGCAAGCCTGACAAATTGTGACAAGGTGTGATTTTGCTTCATGATGATACAAGACCGCACATTTGCCAATTCAACATAGGATACATTGCGTCCTTTCAGCTGTGAGGTGTTGGATCACCCCCATGTGGTCCGAATCTATCACCTTGCAGTTACCTTGTTTTTCTTCTTCAATAGCTCGACAGCCCTGGGTGGGCCCTGGCCTTCTCCAGAAGTTTTCTTCAGGCATCTCTACTTCTGGCAACTGTTTTCCAGTTTTTGACCTTTAAAATGTTTAGGTCTATTTCGACACAGTCAATCCATCTTAACGGGGGTCTGCCCGAGGTCTATTTCCCATGGAGAAAAATTTCCTTGCAGCAATGATCTTCATTCATTCTAGCCATATAACCAGACCATTTAAGTCTCTGTAATTTGACAAATTTTACCATATCAGGTTACATGTAAGTATTGTAGAGTTCTAAGTTAGATTTTCTTCTCCATAATCCACTCACTTGGATCCCACCAAGAATGCAGCGTAAGATCTTTCTCTAGAAAATTCCCGAAGCTTTATCATCACGTGATGTCAATGGCCAAGTCTCTAATGCATAAGTCAGGACAGATCTTATAAGGCTTTTGTAAAGAAGCAATTTAGTTCTTAATTTGAGAAAACTGGATTTTAAATAACTCCTCAAGGCATAAAAAAACATCCATTTGCAGCGATGATTCTTTTATAAATTTCCGGTGCCAGCTCATTTTTATTATTTATCTCAGTTCCCAAATAAGTAAATGTTAACTTTTTCAAATTTATAAGTGCTAATTTCTATATGACTAAGATGTAATTCGGACTTTGAACTAGGTAAATATTTAGTTTTATTCTCGTTTAGTTTTATTCTTGTTTTCAATCTCTTAAAAAAGGTCATGAGAGGTCAGTGATCAAGCGGCTCGTTTTGCTGGATAACACTAGTTTCATCATTAACATTTGTCTCTTATCGCTGTAGGAATAAGGATGGTTATTTATTGATTCTTCTTAAAGCCTATACTTTTCGATTGCCATTGTGTTTATTTTCCACCTAAATATCTTTAATATTTAGGATAACAATCTATGTTTCATTTGAACAACGTTTATTTATTTGTATTGGAATATTCCTTCCTTTATATGAGGGGGAACTCTCAAGCTTGTGTTTTCTTTGTTAAGATTATTCGAAGATGTTCATTCTTAAGGAAATTGATAATAAATATCAAAAGGTTTCCAGTTCACTGTTATATTTGTTATTAGACTACTTTGGAAGATTTGGGATTAATAGTTTTGCATTTTAAAGCAGAGTTACCAGTGGAGTTGTAATTTTAAAAAAAGTAAGAATAAAAAGTAAAAAAGAACAATTAAATCATACCTTGTTTTCTATAATGATCTCTTTACGAATAATGCTTTTTCAAAATATTTACTTTGATCAGTATTAATTTGATCTGTTGAGAAAGAAAAAAAAAGTTTCCGCGATCAATTTCAATGATTCTAATGCTGTAACAAAAATAAATAAATAAATAAAATAAAACTATATTTAGTCTATATTTAGTTTATTATGATAAACTTCTTGAGCATTCCTGAGTTTATATTGTCTCATTTTTAAAAAAAATTTGCAGTTAAAATAATATTGGTTTATAATTTTTTAACTTGGACCATTTTTGTGCAATTTAGTTGTCTGGGTCAATATTGTTTTTATTTTGGTATAGGGTGTGGTAAAGTTTGAACTGACTCAGACGGATTTTGTAAGGTGGTAAAACAAACGTAGGTTTTTAGGAAAGGGGGAGAATTCGTCACTTGCAAATATTTAAACAATAAAGGTAAGAGTATGACTCACCGTTTCAAACTGACATGCAACTATATGGTAAATATCTGTTGAGTACATTTTTCGCATTGATGTCGAAAATTAACTCATTGCGGCTTGTATGATGTTTTTATTGCCCTTTTAACTTTCATTTACCTTCGCTTTTTTTTTAAACAAAAAAATATAGTGCTCTATTTGTGTATACGTAAAATATTTCTTTGAGTTTATTTGAATTGTCGCTTTTTTATGACATAAAAAATCTCAAAGTAAAGGAGAAAGATTATATGAATTTTAAAATGGTACGTAGTACATGTATCAAGACTAAAGTATATAGAGCTTGTTTTAACAATGCTATAGTACTTTTCAAAAGCAGGAAAAATATATAGAGATTTAAACCTTTTTAAATTTCCTGTTATGAGTATGGCAAAGATATTTTTCTGTGAAACTTAATTCAAATTCAGTGCATTGATAATGCTAGTGAAATAAAAATATATTGTAAAATATAGGTTTCTCTTGAGAGTTCTTACCAATGAAGTTAATTTTTAAACTAAATACGAATTTATTCCACACTACAACAAAGGATTATTAGGTAATTCGTGTGAAGTTAGTGAAATTTTATTATAATCGTACTAGAGTTACATAAAAATTATTGGCAACGGATCTCGTACAAATGAACTGTATTTGGGTTGTGACCGATTATTAAAATAAAATGTTCTTATTTTGAATTTTAATCAAGCGTGTTACCATAATACAAGAGCTTATGGCAACGAATCTCAATCAAATGACGAGGACACACTTACACTTAAGTTGATACGTCACTTTTTAAACTTCCATATCATGCCTTTAAGCACAACAAAAAGAACTTCTAAGTTGAGATTTTTATTTTTCCCGCCTCATCTCTGGCACGATTCTCGAATGATTTGTTCATCAAAAATTCGCCTGAAACCATTATTCACCTACCACCATATTATCGTTCACAATTTACAGTATTTAATTGTATTGTAAAATAGTCTTAGGACTCGAAAGAACCATTTACGCTAATAACTGTTTGAATCACACAAAACATAGTTCTAAATTTTTTTCTTAAATGTGATGTAAAAGCTTTTTTTTAGTCAAATTGAATATTCTGTACATTGCATTTTTAAAGAAGGGGGGAAACAGTCATTTTTCTCTGAAATCATGGAAGTTTTAATACCACATCCCTATTTATGGAAGTACGAAGAATTAACATGGAATTGATAAATTTAAAAAATTCTTTTATTGAACTTAACCCTAATTAACATTGTTTCATATTTTTCCAGAGGCCGCGGTAGCCTAATGGTCATGGTTACGAACTTGTAGCCGGTATGTCATGAGTTCAAGACCCAGTGCCACTGAGGATCTGCAGTGTAAGGAGGCTGATGCTCGTTAGATTTATCGTAGCTTAACGTTGGTGCAGCGTAGATGTTAAGAGAGTGGGGTGCCAGCTCAGGTGTCATCCTCGTCGCTTGACCATGGTTCAAAATTGCGAGGTCCGTCGTAAAGAGTAGCTGAATAGTGCGACATTAACATTAACTCACATACTTACATCTTTGCATTCCAATACTTTGAAGGAATTGTGAATTTAGTTCGAATAATGGCTTTTCCTTGGGTGTATAGAAAATGCTTAATACTCTTGAAATGTTTTTTAATAAATGGTTAATGACATTTCCAAGGTCTCAGAAAGAAAGATTAAGATGACAATATGCGATTTATACAAATAAAGATATCTTTCTTACACCTGCTGGACTCTTTATAGCCACCTGCTTCTACACACTCTTGCCATATCCCGCTGTAATAAAAGCGTCGTCTATCTCAGTGAAGCAGGTGATGAAGTTGTTGCAGATTTCAGTTCAAGGATATTTTAGTTTTTGTACAATGTACAACACAAATTAGTTCTCATTATTAATCTTAATGAGAGTGTTTTGCGGATGTAAATGTGTAGCTGTTGAGAGAATGATATGAGTAATGGCAGAATATCGATTTTTTTTGTTGGCTTGTTTTGATTTTTATGAATTGTTTATGTTTGGGATTTTGATAAATACAATGTGAGATTTTTGCTGAGTAATTAGCAAAGCAAATGATTCACGGGAAATAAAGAAACATGAATTTGTTTTTGTAAAGTAAAGTACTGAATTCTTAATTTTTTTTTAAACAATTTAGTCCAGCGGTCACCAACCAGTGGTACATGAAAAAATCTTGATGGTCCTCGAAAAAAAATTGGGATACTTATAATCTAATGAAGCTTCTGCTTTAAAAAGTGACGAGTAACAAAACGTATTATGGATTATGGATTGTATTTAAATAAAATCTACTACTTTTAGCGAAAGTCGAAGTTTAGTCACTTTTGCGACATTTAAAAGGGAGATTTGGCAACCATGGTAAATTGACGGGATAATACTTCAGCTCATAATTTTGTTAACATTAATGAGTGTATTTCACACACATTAAAAAAGTAACAGTTTTCTGATTATTATTATCTAAACATGTTCACCTTCTTTTCGAAATTCATATTAGTGATCTGCAAATTATGAGAGAAACTGTACATTTATTAAGTACATAAAGCTCTAAAGGCTGGCGATCTTTGATTTAGTCCATTATATTCTAATTTTTAGCCAATAAATTTGGAAATTAACGATAATTTTGCTCTGATATCAATAAAAATTCGTTTGGTTATGAAACATATAGCTTATTTTTTATTTGTGATTAGTGCTATATATAGAAATATTTAAAAAAAAGAAGAAAAAAAAAACCAATTGTGTACAAAAATGCAAACAGATTTCTTAACTGTATTTGGAGATCAATTATGAAATTTATTGTACTTTGTGAAAATGATTGATTCCTGTAAAAGTGAAAATCATATTAATCATGTTCAAACTGAGAAATGAAGAATATATTAATATTTTCCATATATAGAGGAATTCAGAATATAATTTCAATGATGTATTTTGTTTTGTATGTTTTAACCGTAGCTCCATCTCTAATCATATGATCAAATGTTTGCGAAGATAAAGATAATGTAACAATAAACAAAGAGCTTTTTTTTTTGCTCTGAGTCGAGCCTATTATTAAAAGATAAATTTAAACATTTTGTAAAATACGAAATCATAGGAATGGAAGGGAAAAAAAGAAGACATTTGGTACACACATCGAACAGCCGTTTCTGAAAAACAAAACCACGCGCATGGGTAAAAAATAGTAGCATTTGTAAATATGCCCTTGAGAACTAAGCCTAATCCTTTATGTTCCTTTGAAATAGAGATTTTTCTTTTTGGCCAGAAAACATGCTTTCGTTCGTCTATGTTTTTGAAAGCTTTCTTAATAACTTTGTTTTCGTTCTAAAATAGGATTATTCTTAGGCATGTTTAACTATCCGTGGTGTTTTTGACGTACGAATTAACTGAGTGATATATTGTTTTATAGTATAATATTAGTTTAACAATAAATTTTAGCTCTTATTTATTTACGTATTAGTAAGTGACCAATCGTCCTCCTTTAGGGTGGACAGTCCTCCTTTTATAGGTTCTGTCCTTCCTCGAAAAGTATCCTCCTATTTGTCCTCCTTTTCAATATTTTAAAACCGATCTATTAATTTCTGTATTCAGAGAAGAACCAAACATACTTCCAGTATGTCGAAGACACAGTTCTGAAACAAATATCACAGGGAATAACAGTTTTCAATGGTGTTTTTTGACTTCAATCACAAATAAAGTGGTTAAATATATAAAATTGCTTTGAGTTTTTATCAAAAGAAACGCTTGATATTAAAATTGATGACTTTGGTCTGTTTAAAGAAGAAAGACAACTGAATGCATATTTAAATTCTAATAAATTAGAGCAATTGGAAAATCAACATGCTGAAATTGATAAAGGATGGGTAAGAATACTTAAACCATTTAAAAAATGAACACATTCCGTATGATAATTTAGTTGTTCTTGTTGGATTTACGTTGTTCTCTGCCCTGGAACTAATGCAGCAGTTGAAAGAGTTTTTTCAGTTGGTAATGATTTTTGGACAAGTGAGAAATCAGTATTGAATGTTAATATATTGGCTACAGTGCTTACCGCAAAATTCAGTGTGAAGGATATTTTTTGCTCTGAAATTTCTAATATATTAAAAAAATGATATGTTCGACAAAAAAAAAATCATTTAATGGAACTCATTAAAGTAAATAATTAAAAGCGTAATTAGAGCGCATTTTTGTTTAAATTAATAAAATGTTTCATACATCTACGTTGTAGTTTTTTCTTAAATTTTTCATCCTTTTTTCATTGTAAAAAAACTGGTCAACTTAGTAATAGCCCATAGATCGTTTTCGCCAATTCAAAAACTGTCGCTAATTGTTTTGGCAATAATTTGCCAATAATGGAAAAATGTTCGCTGACTTGCGCTCAGATATAATAACCTTGTTTATAAATTGGGCAAATTCAAAATTTTCGCTAAATCTTAGCGCAAATTCTTCAAAATATTTGTCAATTTACTACTTGATGAACTAATACTTAAGTATAATTTTTAAAGGGAAAAAAAAGAAATATTTTCGATATATTTGAAAAATTTGAAGATCGAATTTTAGAGTTTTATGCTAAGTATTAAAACACACAATATTTTTCGATATTATCTACATTTTATAAAATTCTATTAAAATATTCACTCACGCCAAAAGTTTTTTTTTAAAAAAAAAATTAGCAATTGATTCAAATATGAGAGAAAAGATCAGAGATAATTCAAATAAGAATACGAATTAAAATAATCTTTGAAAACAACAACAAAAAATGCTGCTGTCGCGATATTGAATTGTTTAATTAAACAAGAAAATAATGTAAATTGCATCAAAAGACATTTTGCAGTCTCTTATTCTTGAGTTAGTTGAATAGTCTTCAAGCCCAAGTGAAATGTGAGAATAATTAATAATTAAACATTGAAATAACTGTCTGAAATATTGCATGAGAACGTGATTCGTAAATTTAGATGTTTTACCGTACTTAAATGTGTTGCAATTGCTGAAAAAATGAACTTTCTGCCTTTATATACACTGGTGTGCAAAAATTAAGGACGAAGTCGAAAAATTAGCATATCAGCTGAACGAAGAGGCAGAGTGGACAGAAAGACCAATCAGGAGATTAAGTAAGGTGATGTACGGTAGCACATGCGCAGATATGCAGGTAGACGTAATGGGGGAGTGTCTGAGTAGTATAAGGCATGTTGTCGGTGTAAGATCAGTATTTCTGGCAAAGAGATTGCACGCCGTATAGCAGTTAAAATCACACCGAGTTGCTGCCTCAGCGAGAAATGGCGAATAATCAATCTGTTAGACGACATCTGGATGCTTTTACCCGAGGTCGAATCATTGGGAAGTTGGAGGAAGGCCGCAGTGTGACAAGTGTGGCTGCAGAGTTCGGAATGGCTCACAGCATCGTTTCACGACTTTGGAGACAATTTCAAACTACAGGAACAGTTATCCGGGGGTTCAGTAGTGGTCGTCCACGAGGAACCACACCCGCAGATGACCGGTACATTGTCTTACAGGCCAGAAGAAACAGGCGGCAGACAGCGGGAGAAATCGCTAGACACACGACACAGGCGACTGGACGACCGATATCGCGTTTTACCGTGGCCAGAAGACTGCACGGTGGTGGTCTGTTTGCACGACGCCCTGTACGGTGTGTACCTTTAACGCCTGCCCATCGGAGAAGGCGTTCTCTGTGATGCCGGGAACACCGGAATTGGAGAGACAATGAATGGGGACGAGTACTCTTTACAGATGAGAGCAGATTCAGTTTGAGTAGCGATTCTCATCGCATACTCATCTGGAGAGAGCGGGGAAGCCGCAATCATCCCTCGAACATCATTGAAAGGGACAGGTATGGAGGTCGCGGTATTCTCGTTTGGGGAGGCATCATGCTTGGTAATCGTACAGACCTTCACATCTTCGATTCAGGTTCAGTCAACGGGACCCGTTATTGTAACGAGATTCTTCTATATATGCGTCTTTTTAGAGGCGCTATGGGTCTGCAGTTCCTTTTCATGGACGACAATGCACCATGTCATCGCACAGTAGCTGCCGAACAGCTCTTAGAGAGTGAGGATATTGAACGTATGGATTGGCCGGCACGATCTCCGGATCTCAATCCCATCGAGCATGTATGGGATTTTCTAGGCAGACGCTTGGCAGCTCGTACCTTACCACCAGTAACGATTCGGGAGCTTCGATTGGCGCTGCAAGACGAATGGGCAGCAATGCCTCAACAACTCATTGACACCCTCATTCTCAGCATGGGCAGACGCTGTGAAACCTGCCTAGCAGTCAGGGGAGATCATATCCCCTACTAAAGACCGGATGTTTCTTGCTGGACACCCATCACAGGGATGTTTCGGCTTTCAGTCGGATTTTGCGCTCCATGCTACTTTTTCAATCAAGTTTCTTTTTATCCCTCTGATTTCTCTTTTAGTAAGTGTTGCTTACATATTACACATGTCCTTACGTATTAGGGATCTTACGGTATTAAATGTGTTGATTTGGAAAGTTACAAAGTTATATTGAAAAAGCAGTCTAGTTCTTAATTTTTGCACACCAGTGTAATTGACCCTACGCGAAGCATATTAAAAACATTCCATGAAAATATTTTGAAGCAACCGGAAACGTGTATGGAATAATTTTCAACTTCCTGTGTGTGGTTAGATATAGATATTTATCAGAAAGGGATGAGAATGCAGTCTCTCTCTTCGTTCTTGCCTTCCATTCTTGAAATCGGTTGCTGTTTGATTTTTTCCTTTTAAATATGTAATTTTATAGTCAGTAGTATATGTATTTCTATATATTTGTTCAAATAGGTAAATGCTTCTTACAGTAGAATTTTGTATCGTATTTCAAGGGGGAGGGGGAGAAAGTTAATTATACGATAAAAAAAAGTGCCATACACGAAAATGTTAAAAGCGTGTATTTTTAATTAAATCAGTTTTCATTTTTTACAGTAAAAATTGTTTTTGTATTCGCTCTACAACTAAGGAGGTAATGTGTTATTGAGTTGCATGTTTTTGCAGTCTTAGTAAAGATAAAAATACAATGAATTTCTCTTGAAGCATATTGAACATTTCCGATTACATACTGTCAATTTTTGTTTTCAATTACAGCATTGAATATGTAATCTCATCAGTTTTTTTTGAAATTTGAATTTTTTTCCAAATGTGTGAATAAAGTTTTATTTGTCCATTTTCTACCTACATATAAAATGTGTTCTGGAAAAAAAGTAGGAATAAATATGCTATTTGATTAAATATATTTATAATAAATTATAAATATATTTAATTGAATATTTTATTGACTAACGAAACATTTTCAAAAATAAAAGCACAGAATGTGCACGAATGTTGTATACTGCGTAGATAATAATAATAATAATAATAAAGAATGTAAAATGTTTGTTTATTTTTCAATTTTGCGTTCTTTATTTATTCAAGAAAATTTCCTTTTTCAATCCAATAAAAGTTATTTTGCAATTTTTTTTATGTAAAGAAGAGTTTTATTTTTTACTTTAGAAAATTACTTATCACTTTTATAATATAATTTGAAATGTTTTACAGGAATAAAAATATAAATATCATCATTTTTGAGTGTTAGAATTGTAGTCATTTTTTAAAGTTAGCAAAATCTGGATTCAAATATGAGAAAAAAAATATAGTATTAGCATGAGTCTTACAAAGTGTTCGAGCCATATTCATGATAGTGAAATTAAATTCTAGAAATTTCGGTGTCAAAATGAATAAATAAATTAGTCATGAAGTTAAAAAAAAATAGGCATGGATTAAAAACACGGCTTCTGCAAAAAATAGTTGCATCAAATGATTTTTTCTCTCTTATTTTCCATGAGTGTTGTTGAGATATGTTGCAACAGTACCTTTCAGTTGTTTTGCAACAGTGGTTGCAAAAAGCCCAAAATACTGCATTTTAATCATGGCTTAAGGTGAAATTTATTTTTAGTCTTCTTTTTTCATGATATTATGTAGTATTTTATTATTGAATAATTTTCCTTATAATATATTTCCCTTTTATAAAAGAAAAAATTCTCTTGGAGAAATACTTAAACGTGCCAAATAGTAATATATACAAGATCTTATATTTTATTTAAAAAATAAATAACTCTTCGATGGGTAATATTTCGATGCTTGAAATATTTTCTTTATTATTTTGATTGAGTAGCAAAGAATATTTCAATTTCCAATGTTGCTTAGTATTTTTAAAACGTATTTTTCTGATATTAATTCGATCGTTCAATTATTTAATATTGGTTTTTATTTAATTATTGGTAAGAACTCTTCTTTACTAAGAACTCATTGCAAATTATTCCTATTTTGTTATATTTTGATGAAAAATATTATTACCGTTTCAGTTAAATTGATAACTTTTGTTAAAATATATTCGAGGGAGGAGGGTTAGAAATATTTTTAAAAAAAAAAATTTTTTTGCTGTTATACACAGCACTAAATTGATTCAAAGTTTAATCAATAAATTTAGATTAAATCATGCTTATAAAATTTCCGTAAAATTTAAAAATATTTGAACTGTTTCACAGTTAATATTTCTAATTGAATTTCTAAAGTTGGTGCGACATTATCTTTAAGCGAGTTCATATTGCTACTAGTATGCAAATTTTTTGGAAGTTATTTTTAACTCCCCTCCCCCTATTTTATTTAGTTTTTGAAAATTCATTATTTTGTGTGTGTTTCAAAATTTTTCAAGTGTTTGTACTATTCAGATTAATAGGCCTCACAAACAGTGTTATTTAAAAAATATCCTTATCTCACTATATAGTAAATTATGCCTCACATCTCTGTGCCATTTTGAATTCAAGTAAACTGAATTATGAAAGTTCAGAATTCATAAGAACTATGGAATTTCTACTTCTCCTCTAACTTAAGACTAGTGTATCTATTTGTAAACTCGTGAGTTCTTTTCCGACCGTGTTCGAATTGTGACAAGAAAATAATTGCAGACAGGATTTGGTCCCACTGTTTATTCCATACCTTCTATGGGACATTTCTTAAAATCAAGAATATATTGAGATGTTACAGGATTACGATACATCGTTCAGCCGTGTCTACTTTTCACGACCCCGGCTTTTTCTTCGCCACCCTCTCCTCTCTCGTTCCGAGCTTTTTCTTCCTCCGTCGTTGCCAGATCCCTTTCTTTTATCGTCTCTCGTTCGACCTGTTGCCAGGTGCAGGCAGCGGTTCCTTACACGCCCCACCTAAGAGTAAAATTTGCCCCTTGTGGCTGATTTTACCATTTCAGACATCAGGAACAGAAAATTCACAAACCGTGAAACAGAAAATCCACAAACAGAACACACAATAATTTCAACAGTCAAAAGTCTTGATGATTGTTCTAGTGAAAGTTCCTTAATACAAACACATGAAATAATATTAATAGTTCACCCAATTGAAATAAGTGACTATGTTCCCAGAAAGATCTAAACTGTAATGGGATTGCAAACAGATACATGGAAAACACATTATAAAAAAAACACTAAATATATACATTACAGTTTTTATCTTAATCTAGACAATGTTTATTTCATTAACTCATGAATGAATGCTCAATGAGTTCACTAAATCCATATTAAGTCCACAGTAAAAACTTTCCTACGGCTCTAATTTGCTTTGGCCGGTATGATTTCCGACCCAACCCATCTCACCCATTCTAATACAAAGTTAATTTGTTTTACACGATTTTTCCAAATCTGCATCAGAATGTCTATGTCGACTATTCGAGATACAACAAACTGCTCTAACATTCTTAAAACCTGAGCCGTTAAATTACATCCATAAGAAGTGTATTCAATCTTAAACCTCACTTTTTTAGTCATGCAAATTCCAAACGACATAAAGCATGCGGCATAATTCTTCGTGAGAGAACGACAAAAATACCACTTCCACAAATCCAGTACCGTGACCCACGATGCTGCGCTATTCTTTTCTACAAAACCTTCCCTTTTCGACAAAAGATAAATCTCGGTTCTCGAAAATATGTTTAACCAAGCTTCACAGGTTACCTTCGCACTGAGACTAGTCAACGGCACAGCCTCGCCCCACCTAGTGTGCTGATCAACCAGACGTAAAATATATTTATGTCCCTTTAAGCTTGGCGGATCATTTGGACCTATCAGATCCATATTCCCCACCTCAAATGGCAATTCAGGCCTTGCCACAGGTGTACTGGATGATCGGTCTTTAATCCTAACCGATCGAGTGAGCTGACATTCTTTACATGACTCACAAAATTTCTTCACATCGGCCCTCAGACCCTCCGAAAAGAAAGAATACTTTATTCGTTCAAGCGTTTTCTTGGGACCCATGTGACTACTGAACACGGAAGTATGCGCTAGTTTCAACACCTCAGTTCTTCTGCACTTCGAAATTACCAGCTGCCCAATACTCTCCCCGAGTATTTTATCCCTACGAAATAGATATCCATCTACTTCATAGTAGTTTCCTTTGCCTTCCTTAGCATACTTCCAAACCAATGCTAACTCGGCACAACACTCCTGTTCGGAACGAAAACTATCAGCCACCATGATTCCTTTATCCATCTCAGCGGTCACCTCCTCATCCTTAGTACCCAATGTTCCCACTTCATTCCGACATGAAGTAATATTCCTTTGAGAATCCTCAATGTGCTCCTGTGCTTTCTCTGGCAGAATACCCGACGAAACCTCGGTTTCATCTATTTCCTGAGTCAACCCTCAGGTCCTGAGAGCTTTGAGCCAGTGAATTCTCTTCACTCTGGGCTCCTCCCAACATATCCAAAACATCTGGTGGAAGCAACACGTCTTCTACCAAAACTTCTGCCAAAGCACATAACACTTGCTGGTGCACCACATTAACCTGGCCACCGGTAGCAAGACCAATTGGAACATATACTAAAGGACATTTAACCGCTGGACCGAAAATACCTTTCAAATAAATCGTGGAAGCTCCTTCAACCGATATTCCAGGAACTAAGTCTTTCTTGATAACAGTAATTTCCGTACCAGAATCCAATAACGCATGGACTAACTTCCCATCTACACTGATAGATGTTTTCACTAATTTACTTAATTTGTCTTCAATAGCCCGTCTAGGAATGACTTTACCTAGCACATCAACTCTAGCAGCTACCGTCCCATCTACCAATTCCGTCCCTTCTGTTGACACCTTATTCACATTAAGTCTTTTATTATCTACCTCTTTGTTTTTCGGACAATCCCGCTTAAAATGTTTATCTGATCCGCAGGCAGTGAAACAAGCGAATTTTTTAATTTCAGTTACTTGACCTTTATCCAAGTTTTTCCTAGAAGAAAAATTATCTGACTTTTTCTCCCCAAATGGCTGTTTACCCCAACTACCATTAAAACTTCTCTTTTCACTATCATTCCATTTAGCTCTCTCAGGTTCATCGTAGGATTTCCCTTTGGAAGCATAAAATATATCACATTGTTTGCCCAAGTCCCTGGGTTTGTACCATTCTTCCCCTTGGAGCACACCAATATGGGTCGCCGTCTCAGAATCCAACATTTCAAACTTTTATCTGCTACGATCAGTTGATTAACTGACTCAAAATTATTCGCTTCTCTTAACTTACAGTAGTATAACCACATCGATGTTAAACGGGACGCGAACTGAGAGAAAGTTTCGTCAGAGTTACGTTTGGCCTTTCTAAAATTTTCTAAACATATTTTTGGTGAGGGTTCATACTCCTTGAGCACAACCTGTTTTAAAGATTCGTAATCTTTTAATTCTTCTTCGCCTAGGTTAACTAATAAGTTTGACACTTTGTCTCCTAACATGCATAACAAAACCTTCGGTTTTAACTCGTCGCTAACCATTTCACTAGCGAAAGCCTTTTCAAGACTAGAAAAAAAATAGTCCCACCCGTCTGATTTATTGGGTACCTTTACAGTTAAGAGCCTAACAACCATTTTAACTATTTCATCTAAAGATCTCACACGTGAGGTTTGACCATTATTTTGAGTAGCACTCTGATTAGCGTTCCTAGATAATTCTATTTCCAAGCGTAATTTTTCAATTGATAATTGTTCTTGTTGTTCTAGTTTTTGCTGCTGTTCTGTCTCTAATCTTTCGGCTGTAATAACTTCCAATAACTCTTTTGCCTCTTCCTCGTTGTAATATTTACTAGAGATTATTAAATTCCTTAAAACAATTTTAGACATAGACGGATCAGGTGACTCATCTAAGTCCCGCGCTAATTGAATTAAGTCAATTTTCTTACTTCTAATGAGAAATGCCATTTTTAATCAAGCTAAACCTAATGCGAAATTACCTTCTGACAAATTTAACTACAAACACTTAAATGACCTAGTACTATATACTTAACAAGCAAAAAAATAATACACTCGTTTTTTCTAAGAGTACTCAAATTCCAGAAACACAATACGAAATATGTTTACAATAAAACTTGTGGCGGTGTGATATCTATATGAACTTGTACCAACATCCCGCGACGACGATCGTTTTGGCGTGATGGTTAGCGTACTTGCTTCATTCGTACGTTCGGAACGGAAGGTACTCAGATCGAATCTTCCCTCCGACATTGGTGACCCGGACGTGATATAATCAACACCCTTCGCGCGCCGCAGTCGTGGCGCCATCTATCCATCGCAAAAGCAACCAAGCCGTCAAACATTGACGCAAATAAGCCGTTACTTCTCAAAGCCGTCTAACACAAATGACGCAATTCTCAAGCCGTCACGCACGATGACGCAACCCACAAAGTGACGCAACTGCTTACATGCTCGCCACAAATATGGTATCGTTCGTTCGCCTATTCGCCGAAACACTGGCAGGGGGGTATGTGGCGGTGTGATATCTATATGAACTTGTACCAACATCCCGCGACGACGATCGTTTTGGCGTGATGGTTAGCGTACTTGCTTCATTCGTACGTTCGGAACGGAAGGTACTCAGATCGAATCTTCCCTCCGACAAACTTATATGCGACACAGTTATTTGTTATTAATCAGAACGCAGAACCTTTTTCAAAAAAAAAACACAATTAACAACATACTTTAGCTACATTACCATAGAATTATTTCTCAAATCATAAATCTACTCTTAGTTTCTTTTTTTTAATTAAAAGAAGAATCTTATGCAGGAAACAAAAAACCAATATACATATACATCCTAAATTACAAGCAAAGGAAATAACCTCAGATTGCATTAAACTATCAACTAACTGACAAATTGCAACACTTTTACTTAAAATGAAAAACTATCATATAATATTCAAAAAAAAACATGCCATATTCTGAGTCATAAATAACCTACAAAAATCTCTTATTTACAACATTTTAACAGGAAGTCCGTCTACTTGAAATACATATACACATTTTTAATGGATATTTTTCACCCACTCAAACATACATTTTTCGCAACCATTATTTCAAGATAAATTAATCTAATTCTTTTTTAAAAAATTCTGCAAACTGAATTGTTATGCAAAACACTTTCTATACCCAGATTTTAATTTTTGAGGCAACTTCAAAACAGTAAAGAATGATGATAAAAAAGAAAAATTATAGTTTAACACTAGAACTCTAAATACCATATTTTACAACATTTAAAATGATACCCTATCATTTCCAGGTAAAATAAGTACACAATTTTCTTATTTCATCTACACAATAATCCAACAACATAGAATATTGCAATAAACCAATGAAATTTTCTTTTTCAGATATATCTGCTTTTTCTATTTTATTTTTTAAAAAAACAAATTAAATATGACTGCATCCCATTACTTTTTAAATATTCACACAATATTTTAACTTAGGGGAACAATAGCCACCTACCTCGACATGAAAGCTGTTTCAGTACTTGAACACTTTTCAGATCACGGCTCCATTCATCAGAAAATGAAGAAAATACGACATCTGTTCGTTCATATCCCAACTCGGCAGGTGATGGTAAAACTCCATATGAAGAAGGTCTTGTTTTTTTCACTTGAAACTGCTGCAAGGCAATTCCCGGGATGCACGTGGTCATCAACTTGAAGATACACTGCAGGGTTCTATTTCCTTCTTAAAATTTTCTTTCAAACTGAATGTCCACTAGAACCTTGTTCACAATTATGTAGTACGAACACCGATCAATTTGAAATATTTTGTTCATTTAAATTCTGCTCCATTGCACCCCACTCCTGACACCAGTGTAAACTCGTGAGTTCTTTTCCGACCGTGTTCGAATTGTGACAAGATAATAATTGCAGACAGGATTTGGTCCCACTGTTTATTCCATACCTTCTATGGGACATTTCTTAAAATCAAGAATATATTGAGATGTTACAGGATTACGATACATCGTTCAGCCGTGTCTACTTTTCACGACCCCGGCTTTTTCTTCGCCACCCTCTCCTCTCTCGTTCCGAGCTTTTTCTTCCTCCGTCGTTGCCAGATCCCTTTCTTTTATCGTCTCTCGTTCGACCTGTTGCCAGGTGCAGGCAGCGGTTCCTTACACTATTTAAAGACAGTAAAGTGCATTCAAAAAATAGAAGGGGAAGAAAAAAATAAATCGAAATTGCATTTCTGAATGTATTTTTGAAAATATATTAAAATGTCAATTTTAAGTATTCATTTGTAGTTTGTATGTTTTAAGAAATATAAGGTAAAGATGACTACGCTTTCAAAAATGAATCAGAAATAAACAATGATTGTGGTTTTTCTTATGTTTCATAAGGAAAAAAACATTGAAGTTCTCCTGCTTAATGGAATGCAAACTATAGATGGTGCAACTTCCATGTTTTGCAACGTTCTCGTTTCAAAATGGCTTCCCCGCAAGAGCAAGCTCAAGTTCTAGCATGGTTTATTGAATTTAAATCTGCAACACATGCGCAGGGTATAAATTTCGGACTATCTATAAATGAAGTCCGTCTTCAAGATATACAATTTGTAAGTGGCTTGAAAGATTTGTGACTATAAAAAGAGTAATGTCAAAAACAAAATCTGGTCGCCCTAGCAGAATCTGAGACGTTACTCGTGTAGTCTTGATGTGTTGCACACTACTGATGGTGCGCACATGGAAGTGGCGCAATAAAACATTGTAAAAAAACTTTGGTGTTTGCTTTATCGAACACAAAAAATAGCAAGTAAATATCTTTGTTAGTTTATTTGTCATTAAAATTTGAAAGTGTAGTCATACTTTTCGAAGATTGCATCCGGTGCAATTAGTTAAAAGGAAGTATATCTAAACAATTCCTTGTCGAATGAACTTAGATATTAATTTAAATTTCTGTGCAGGGGTGGGCAGACTTTTCCAGGGTACGGGCTACTTTTAACGTTTTTAGGGTGATGCGGTCCGCCCAGTGGCGTGGGTGTGACCAATCTGTATTAAAATGTGTTTTCTTTTCTTTTCACTTGTTTTCGGCATTGAAAACCGTCTTTTAAAACATGACTAATTACCATTTTTACTACAAAAACACAAAATTGTTAAGTTGGATGCTTGAACAACATGAGGGACCGCTAGTCCGTGGAAAGTGGACGTATTCAATACAGTGAGCAGAACATATACGTGTATCAATAAATCTGAAACTGACGTATGTACTTACAATTGTTAGCTGCTGATTCCCGCCCCGTCATGGGACATGACATCAACTCGAGAACCCAGTCCCGTGGGTGGAAACAAGTGGTGTGGGATGATGTATTAATATCCAATCCCGTGCTATCGCGGGAAGAATCGATCATCAACATTAATTTTCCCCTGCAGTCAGCGTGTGGGGAAAAATTCATTTCTACGGCTGGCATCGCCCTTTTCCCCTACATGGGCAGTAAATGTGTCAAGCGTCATCCTTCACTTCCAATGAAGGTACATGTGTCGTTTACATATTTACCAAATCATTTGTTTAAGTAAAAAACAGTAGCATCGATTGTGAAAATCCGATTTTCCAGTCTAGCTGGCGTCGGTGTTCTATAAATATCTTACTTTTAGTCAGCGCGTTTTGGTGAAGACGGTCAGCCCAAAATGTCTAAACGGTCCACCAGTCGATCGCGATCGACTTAATGCCCATCTCTGTTTTAGTGAATTCGATTATACAAGATGATCCAATATATATTTTCAAAGAAATCGTTTTATTTGTAATAATCACTTGCGTTAGTGAATTTAGTGTCTTTTTATCAGTTTAGAATAGACTTGAATAGGATGTATTTTATATTTTTCAGATAATCATTACGTTTTGGGGAGCTGCCGGAGTATTCGAAAAAATTAATTAAAAACAGTGGATGACACCTTGCAATGTGGGCTTCTCGCCCTTCTCACTATGACAATGATATGCCCATTGACTTGCGAAAGAAAGTGGTGCTACAACGAGACCAAGAAGAATCTCAAAAGAAAGAATCTAATTTTGCTCCTAAAGAAAACTTGGTGAATCACCAGCCCGAAAAATGGCATCAACCGACAGCCCTGCCAGTGAACAATCTCTACCCATTTATGTCCGAAAGGTATGGGGTTAGGTGCTCCCTTGTCAATCAGGATGAGAACAGAAACAGTGACGTCAGGTATGGAAGTCGAGGATCTCTTGAAACTGCCATACAAAAGCTGCATCATAACAGGCAATTCAAGAAAGCTCCTGAACCACCTAGAGAAGAAAGATGCAAGTAAGTAATTTTGTAGTGTTGCCCAAATATGTAAACTAATAAATGTATATGTAAGTAATTTTTTTATCTATAATCTCCCTTTTTTTAAGTAAAGCTTCTTTACGCACGCTTGACTTGGGGAATAAGCTGGTGAATGCGTAACGAGAGCGTTACGAAAAGTATGGTCGGGCGAGGAGAACGGAAGTTGAGAGGGAGATATAAGTTAGTGAAGATAGAAATATTTCAGTCACAGTTGTTCGTTTACGAGTTTGCTAGCGTTACGCGAACGGTGATTTGTTGATTATTTCGTAATTTCATTTCGTTCTTGAACATTTTATAAATTAATATTTTGTTCAATACATAAAATATTCTACTTTTAAAGTGAATAAAATTGTAAATTCATTTTAAAGTTCATATTTTGTGAATTAGTAACTTCAAACACATGGACATTTTATTACGATATATTCGTAAAATCGATATTGGCCAATCATCAATTGGTGATATATGTGGTGCTCACTGTGTTTTGGATGGTGGAACAAACATCATAATGACAGTTGTTTACATTTCGTCCAATAACACAGTTAATAATATAAAGTTTTTACAAAAAATACTTATGATTTTTACGGTCGAGTAGGCTCTGAAGAATTAGGAGAAAATTATCATACGTTGCCACTAATTTTAGCAGGAGATTTAAATGTTAATTTCGCGTCCTAAGATGGACACAACTCTTCGTACACTTTCTACAAGATAAATTAGAACTACAAATGAATAAAGTGAATAATAACCGAAAAGAGCCTACCACAAGACATGGAACAACAATCGATGCAGTTTTCTCTAGATAACTTTATAATTTTCATGCGGAGAAACATGTGTATCTTATTTCTCATACCATAAGCCTATTGTCTCAGTCTTACAATCAACCACAGTAGTTACTGATGTATCCGATAATGAATAAAAATAAAAAGTCTATTCAAAAATATTAATTTATCGATGAAAACCCATAATAAATTTAAATATTTGTAGAAAATTAATTTATGTATATGAATATACATGTGTATGTATTTATACATATATTTAGATGGAGCTAAAGAAGTTTTACTTCAGTCGTGTGGTCTAAAGCAGTGGTCCTCAACCCCCGGATCAAATGGTGCCGGGCCGCCTAAAGAACATTAAACTATTGCCATTTTATTTAAAGTGGTGCGTTTCTCTCGGGTTTGCGCAACTTTCCACGTAAATCACTTTATTCATTTTTGGTGTTTCTGTATTTTATTCTGAAGGCATATTTAAATGTAACTAAATTAAAATTGTTAAATCAAAACAATCTAAAATATAAACAATCAACGTGTCCCACCCTCAGCGGGCCGCGGTAAAATTATCAAACGTTGACCGGTCCGCAGCGATAAAAAGGTTGCGGACCACTGGTCTAAAAAAGCACACTCGCTTTTTTATCTATCGCTAGTGAAATTTTAAAAGATTTGTCATTATCTCAAAGCAGCCTACGGCATGCCAAGAAAACGATGTGATTAAACTTAACTATCTATTATTATAATCCATTTTGTAATGGATCCAACAACGCCTCCTATAAATAGAGCCCAGTAACGTGATGCCTATTCTTTTTCATATTTTCCCCTATGCTGTGATGTCTGAAAATAAATATTAGCTGTGTCACATCACTGTTAAGCTTTTTCACGCCTCCCAGATTCCATCGTCCAACCAATTGCCGCCATGCCACTCAGCAGAATGAAAAAAATCCACTTTCGTCAAGCCCCGCATCAAAGTTTTACCAAGACATGGGATTGAGGACTGTGTTACAGTCCGGATGCCCAAAAGAAAACGCCTATGTTAAGCTTTTTATAATTTTTTTCTTTCCTCCTATGTGTTTATTTTTATAAGTTTAACAGACGCATAGCTCCTTTTATTACTGATCCCTCTCTCTTTTTATTGTTCTAAAATGACTCACTAAAAAGAAAGGATATATGTGCGAATAATGCTTTTGTAGTATTTTTGTGTGAAGATAATACTTCCGGTATGATTAATTCAAAAGTTCGTTATATTTTTTGTCCATATTCATCAGATAATTCATATATACAATTTCTGTAAACAACGAATAGTTTATTTGATTCTTTATTTTATCGCATACCCTTTGAATGAATGTACTAAATATTTTTATAATCATTTTACTCCATTGAAAAACAAACTAATATTAAGTTCTGATGATCCGGATTTTTTGCTAATCATTTTGTTATTCTGAAATTAAATGATACATTTTCTGCCTTTGAGTCAGCAGATTATTTTTCTGTGAAATATAATATTTGTTGTTAGTTTAATATTTCGAACATTTTCAAATGAGAAATCGGAACTAGATTTAACAACCTGTTCGAAATGTGTAAAATTCTCTACAACTCATAAAAAAGCGTGATTTTTAATCGAAAATAGCGATTTTCATGTTCAGTTGATAATTTGTAAATTAACAATTCATAAAATTCTACACTTTTTCTAGAATAGAAAGACAAGTGAGCTAGTAAGTGATATTAAATATGTAAATTAACGTAGAACTAGAACAAGAAAAACTTTCATAAGTAAAATATTGGACAGTTCAAGATCTATTTTGAACTCTCCATTTGAATAAGTTATAAATCCAAGACTGTCCATAATGCATTAATTCTTCATTATGCTAATGAAAAAATTAACATTTGTTACATATTTGTTAGCAGAATTTTGATGAAAAGCAAACGAAGTTGTGGCAAAATATACTGAATCTTATTTAGAAGATTAAATGTATTCCAGATGCATATGTTTAATTTATTACACTAGTGATATTGATTCGTTGAAGTCCTAAAACTTTTATTTAAGCACTTTACTTACGTAGAATTTATCTTTTTCCAGGTCTACTGATATACTTGAAAAACACGAAAAAGATGAAACCCTAGAAGGGAAACGTTCAAACAGTTGCCCGAATCTCACCGTCATCAAACCAAAACCATCACCAATCAAACCCAAATCATCCTTTATCCAACGTTCATCAGAATTTTTGAGAAACGAATCAAACTCGAATTTGATTTCTACTGCATTTCATCCAGAATCTGATGATCATTCAAATCTACAACTTATTGGTGGAGCTAAAAAACGTAAATCATTCATTCCTGTGTATGGCGATCGTGCTCCCTCACCTAAAAGAAAGCCAAGGTCGCCAAATGAACATTCACCATATGAAGATTACTTTTCACATCCAGAAATCCTACTGAGAAGACAGCTACAACAACACAGTCACAGTCCATCCCCATATCTTATCCACGTTTATGATTACTACCAACAACTAGTACAAAGATTGCGTGAGCATTCGTCTCCAGGAGTGCATTTACCAGCACCTGTTTCTCCAACTTCCATGGATGACGATATGCCATTGGATCCTCAGAGACGACGACCCTGCAGAGCCTTAACGGGAAAGCATGTCAGACAAGGCACAGGAGCCAGCCTATCAACTCTTCTAACATTAAGACAGAAGATAGAAGAGAGACAGAGAGCTAAGGAACACCATCCTCTTAATGTGCTGAATGGCAGCTGTAATAAAAACACGGGTCCAAAAAAAATTAAGGCTCAAAAAACAAAATCAAATTCCAAAAACTTGTTAAACAAAATTTAGAAGCTTTTCTTTTTGTTCCTTTGGTAAATACTCTTGAAAAGGCTGCTAATTATTATGAACTGCAGATTTATTGTTTAAAAAATGAACTATAACATCTGAGTTGGCATTTCAACACATTGGGAGGTTGTTTATTTCTTGATAAAATAGAAGCCAACTTTTTTGAGTGCCAATTGAAACCAATTATTATACCACCGTAAGCATGTATACATTACAATTTATATCAAAAAATGAGTAATTTTTTAAATACTTTCTTATTCCACTTTTTAAAATTAAAAAATAATTCATCTCAAAATTAGATTTAAGACAATTTGAAAAGAATATTTTTAACACCAATATATATATAAATTTCTTTGGAAAACATGTATATTGAACTTATGCCAAAGTAAGAATAATCTCTGCCATATACCTAATCTATATATTTTAATATTTTTTCTTTTTAACCGTAATATATTTACATATAAAACTGATTCAATTCTGATGTGTGAATTCTTTTGTATATAATTTCCTTTATTTATTTTCTTTGAAAGATAACACGTAAATTTTCTTTTTATTTAACTTTAAAAATTTACTGTTTTCTTTTTTTTTATATCTAAAATAGATGGTACTTAAACCCAATGTACGTAACTTTGTAGTTTGTTTTAATCTGGACAAATTTCACAATGTCAAGAACACTTGCAAAGTTTTTGTTTTAAAGTTCCAAGATTATGTATTGTTTCCGTACCTTCTATAGTGCTTTTCAAAGACAGCCAATCACAGCAAGTGCTTTAATCTAAAATATGGTGACTGGATTTTTGTATTGTATTGTACATTTTACCTGTGCTACATTTTTATGCATTTTTGTAATGGGGGAAAATGTCTTCCTTTTATATTACATGTCTTCTACATAAACTGTGAAACTTCACATTTGTAATATTTATTTTTTTAAGAACAAATATTTTCATAACTATTTATTGATCATATGGTGTACAGTGGCTGCTAAATTTTTCCAAGATTGTCATTTTATACATTTACACTGTATAACTATTGATCTTTTATTTGTTTTTTGAGCTGTATTAGTATTGTTACAATTCAAGTATTAATATTCATACCATTACACTGCAGACCTCACCAAAATGGTCACTTTATTTATGTGTTGTGATTTTTACCTCATGCACTTTGAAATCATTCCAGCATCAAGCTATTTATATATCACTACATTTAGAAACATATAACATTCCTGCTTTTTGGCAAATAAACTTACCATCTTATATTCTTGTTAGTCTCAATTTATTATTTTCTTTGCAATCACTGATATTCAATTTACAGTCGAATCTTTTTTAATTCTACTCAACTAATTTACATATATATTACAGAGAAAATCTTTTTTAGTCCATTATGAATTTTAAGAGAAACTAATATGGAAAACTTTTATTGTATTAACTTAAAACTTATATTTTCAATAACACAAGATGCTCTTTTTTATAAAAAAAAATACATCATAAAATTTAATAACGCCTTTTAAGTATTTCAAATAAAACCTGTCTGAAAATGCTAATTAATTTGATTTTGTTAAATTAGCACTAAAATAATAAATCCAACACAAAGTACTAGTAGCTACATGTTTCATAATTTTGAAATTCTGTCAGATGACGAGAATAACACTAGAGACTTCCCTAAATTTTTTGAACTTAAAATGATATATCACCTTAAAAAACTTCTTAATTTAACTTGCAATAATCCTCCCTTTTTTTTTTAAGCAATTGATCTTGTTGATCTATCTCTGAAACATTCCTGACACCAGACTATTGTAAAATTGAGTTGAATGTATATTTTTAAAGAAAAATTTCAACTCAGTAAAATGCTATACTTTCTTCGAAAACTATGTATATTGTTTTGCATACAAAGTTTTTGAGGGTTTTATCCATCAAATACAAATTTAAAGAAAATTATTATTTAAAAACATTTAATATCAAGGTGTGAGCAATTGTCTTTAATATTGATTTAAATGGACTTGCATTTGATTATGTAGTAAGAAGATTAAATCATTTCCTTAATTTTTTTCAATTTGGAAAAAAAAAAGAATCTACCTATAATAATGCAGACTAAACTTAAAATAAAAATATTCTCCCTGTTAAAAAAAATGGACATAAAGTAACTTACTATTTGACAAATGTAACTATTTTTTGGCACACTCATAAAATGAAATGAAATGAATATGCATTGGCTTTTAAAGAGTTAAGGTACATGTTTTTCTGAAGCTCCCCATTAAAAAAGGTAGTTAGCAATGATAATAATAAAGTTTAAGAAAACATACACAAAAACAATAGCCACCACCTTTATTTAAAAAAAAAAACTACACTTAAAACAAGTGGGAAAAAAATGTTCACAGAAATCATATTTTCTTCAATTTCATGTGTGTATATGACTCTTGATCCTCAATATAGTTATCCCTAATTTAATTGAGAATATTTTAGACATTCTAACAATAGTTTCATTTACTTGATTTGTTTTGGGGGCAAGTAATTGTATAAATGAAAATAGGGTCATCATATGTTGATACTGTGAGACATCTTGTAGCATTGTTCACTGGCTGTAGGATCAGTTTAAATCTGAATATTCTGCAACTTAAAGACATTCCAGGTTAACCATGAGTTACACCTTCAGAAGACTGTTTACTAGCTTTTTTGGTCCAAAAGAAAAAGAAACATCCTATATCAGCTCGTTTTGTCACATCAGGAACATGAATCTCTGCCACGAAAACATTGAGAATACAAGTCTCTGTGTTAGATAACCAACTATGTGTGTCCCTCCTCCCTGAATTGATGCCAGAGCAGGGCGGCTCTAGCAGTTTTGCCGCCCCGGACAAAAATGGAAAATGCCGCCCCTCTCTCCAAAGCAAAAAAAAAATAATTAAAAAAGATAAATTGTTCACATAGATACACACTTATAAAACTTGAATAATTCTTTCGAACCAAAAGACAGCATCATAACAATAAAATAATATAAATTATTTTAAGTCTTAAAAATACAAAATAATTCGAAATTAAGGACATAATTACCTGTTATTATTTCAAACAAGTAAAATATTTCAGAAAGAATCACCTATTTCAGCAGGTCAATTTGTTCGAAAAAGAGTCTACTGATGGTGGGGATCACAAGCTTTTCTTTTAAATTACAGTAACTACACTCAAAGCTAAATTAAAATATCTCCTGTGGCTCTCTCTACCAAAACCTCTTATTACCCCTGTTCCCTTTTGGATAGCTGACCCCAGAAATCATATTGGTCCGTTGTAACCCCACTCTGGGAATGGGAGGAAAGTTTTGGTGAAAAATGTGCAAACATATCAAATTTCATGAATATAAACATATACTCCAGCCTCGAACCCCACAAGTTTCAATATAAAAGAAAACTGTCTTTAAACATACAGACTGCAAAATAAGGAAATAAGATAGGTCAAAGAAAATACCAAATTAACATCCAATAATATTTCAGAAAATAATTCAAATTTTTTGCAACAAAAATTTTTTTTCTAATACGATCCAAATGCCCCCTCCTGGCCAGAGATGTGCTCATTCATGTTGGTCAGTAGAACACTTTTCCTGAACTAGACAATAACGGATTCCTGCACTTGTCAAAGATGAGTTCAGATTCACATTGGAGGACGATTTAGAGTATCTGCTGATCTGAAGGGAACAATGTACAAGATACGACCAATCCAGCATCGTTGAAAAAGATTGTTAAAGAGATGGAGTCATGGTTTGTCCAGAGATCTCTCTCGATGACCACACTGACTGCGTGTGCTCATAGAGAAACTTTGACAGGTGTGAGATATTGGGATAAAATCCTTGATTAATACATCTGTCCATATGCTGCTGCTATTGTTCTGATTGATAATAATGTATGACTTCACCATGCAAGCTTGCTGAAGATTATCTTTGAGGATAATGATTTTAAGTAAATAGAGTGACCAAAGCTGAATCTCACAATTTGAATCTGATTGAGAATATTTGGGACTAGCTTGATAGACAAGTTGGTACTTTAACTTTTCCTTCAAGGTCATTACATGAACTGGAGCAAGGGTTACTCCATTTCTGGGCTTTGCTTCCCATTTCAGTATCCAACAACTTAATTGCCAGCATAAAAATTCAATGCCACACATGTACTACAATTACAGGGGATCACATTTTTTTTAGAACCTATTTTTGTAATGTTTCCATGACATTTTTAAACATAAAACTATAATGCACAGCCTTTTCTCTTTTTGAACTTTTTTACTACCTTTTTTTTTGTTGGTGCAAATCATGTTTGCATTAAGCTTATGTAAATTTCTGTGTCACATTCAGTAGAAAATTATTTGTGCGTGTTTTCCCCAAGTTCCTTGTTTCTATGTTCATTCATTTTAAAATTAGAGGCAAAACAGGTTGTACCTTAAACTTTTGGAGGCCAATATTACCAAATGTATATAAATATGCTATGAAAAAGAATCCTAAATAAAGATTAAAATCTCTTTAAAAATAAAAGTTCTATTTCACATGCACACAATGCTTTAATTCATCATATAATCTCTACACAAATAAATGAAATATATCACACATATATGTAAATTTTAAGAAAAAATTGTGACTGAAAAGTGAAAGAAGTTGAAAGACATGTAGCAGCTCCAATCAAAAAGCTTTTCCAAGTGCTTAAACAAGATGAACAATATCGTAAGATCCATCAACCTAAAAAGGAAAATTCATAAAAAATAGTCAAAAATGTGAAATAACAGAAGAATAAGTGATTTTTCCATCCTAAATTCAAGTTTGGTTAAATTAATTTTTTGAACTAACACAAAATTTTTTAAACATTAATTCTGAAATTGCTTTTTTATCCCAACTAGATTCTATGTGCAATATCAAATCTATCAAAACTACTTGAATGTCTACAGATTACTTCCCTAATTATACCATACCATAAGTTAAGAATGTACTTATATTTTTTTTAAATAAAAAACTTTTTAATGTTTATATATACTATAAAATTAATTTTATAGAGGCAATGAACACTAACTATATATTAATTTTATGGGGCATTTATTTTAAAAATGGTACAGCAAATGAACAAATTTTAGAAAATACTAACTTCCTCCCCTATTCTTTTCCAAAGAGATTAAAATAAAACTTCAGAAGAATAGCAAATAAATCACCTGTCCTACTACTTAACATTAAAGCAGAATATTTTTGTTATTAATATAAATCTTATTAACACATCTTCAATCAACTTTAAAAATGTAATAAATTCAAGTATTTTTAATAATTTTTTCTGCTTCTCTAAAAATGAAAACATGATTTATTGCACTATGATGTTACTATTAAACTATTTATTAAAATTAAAATTGTTTTTAATTATTTTTATTTTACAGTTCTTAGTTTTTATCACTTACATGTAATATTTATTTTAAAATTGTAAAACTTAGATCTAAACATGAGAATTGTGAGTCTGCTACTTTTTTTAATAGAAGCAAACCAATAAATAATATAGAAGTTGGGGTTAATAATTCCCAGGGAAAATTTTTTTAAATGAATTTCTAATATCTTAATCAAATTAACATAAAATCCAAGTTCTAAATTATGTGACAAGAACTGATCGGAAAACTGTTGTGTGATTTACAATTAATGCAAATTTAGCATAAAATTTCGAAGCATATATATGTGTATACCATTCATTAATAAATATTGTTAAGTGAACCATAATCATCTTATGATCTTGGAGAAGATTCAATAACTAATCACTTGATATTGCATCAGCATCACCGCAATTTGGATCTAGCTTCTGTAAGAAAATTCTTATTAAATACAACAAGCAAGCAGATAAAAAGCAGTATAAATAAAACAGTACTTAAAACATAAAAACAGGTATTACAGCAGTAATGGGATTCAAAGTTTTAGCAAATCATGAAATAAAAGGGTATTTTCTGCATAAAAAACAATGAACTAAATATTTTGGGATTGTGCACAACATAAATAATGCAAAATAAAAAAAAATGAAATGCAGAATTGAATATTAATAGAATGAAATCGTTTTCTCCAAATCTTTTGATGGAAATTTTTTCCTGTAAAAATAACTGTAAGAATGATAGAGGCAGAAACCAATTTGCAAATTTAGATTTGAATTTTTCCTATATCGTTAAAAAATAACACATTTTGAATTTAACAATAATGATTTTTGATGATTTGTAAAGAAGATATTTGATCTTCAACTACAAAAATTTATAAAAATGCATTTATTCATATATATTTACTACCTATATATATGTTTTGATGGGGGGTTTTTATTGGCATAACTATTTTTATTTTTCTCAAAATGAATATGGTAAGTTACCTAAATTGAGGAATTATAATAAATTCAGTTTGAGAAAAATTTATAGCAAGGAGAAATAAAACATTAAACTAATTCCAATGAACTTTAAGGTGCGATTTTTAAAGTTGTTCAAAAGATTTAAAATTACTTTTTAAATATATGAGGCAATTCTTGCACTGTAACAAGTAATAAAAAAAATTTTCAAATAACAATTACCGTATTTTCCTGTATATAATCCGCGGATTATGTGTTAAAAAAGTTTCAAATTTCGCTGTGTGGATTATATGTCGCCGCGGATTATCTGAGAAAAAACATTCTCCATCAGAAAAGTTAACAAAGTTTTGAAAGAAATGCTGTTTATGTTTTATAAAATAAATAATAGATGGCACTTTCATGACTCGGCTGACGTATTACGGCCATATTTAGTTTTTATCCAATTACTTTCAAGAACGAATTCGGTTCTTCGGAAGGAAATAGCAGTTACAAGTCGCTGGCGTCATTTACAACTTTGTCTTGACTAGAGATGTTGCATCCTTTGAAAGTTTTTATCATGATGAAGCGTAAGCGTGTTAGCTATACTGCAGACTTCAAATTAAACGCTGTAGAGAAGGCTAACGAAGTCGAAAATCGAGAAGCTGCAAGATTTTTCAACGTTAACGAATCGAATATTCGTTTGTGGAGAAGGAACAAGACCAACTTCGAAAATTGCGATAGACGTAAAAGGGCCGATCGTCGTGGAAAACCTCACTGGCCAGAATTAGAGGCAGAAATAAATAAATGGATTTTAAAAGAAAGGGACGATGGGAAAGCTGTCTGGACAGTTAGCATCAGAATGAAAGCCCGAGTTATTGCACGCGAAATGAATATTGTTAACTTCTCTGGTGGGCCCACGTGGTGTTACCGGTTTATGAAGAGAAACAATTTAGTCGTTCGTAGTCATTCAACGGTCGGACAGAAATTACCTGATGACTGGGGGAAAAAATCTGACGACTTTTTGACATTTTGCAGGCAAATTATTGTTGAAAATAATTTTACAGAGGATTTGATTTTTAATATGGAGGAAGTTCCATTATCATTTGATATTCCACCTACCAGGACCGTCGACATTCAAGGAGCAAGTAGTATTCCTATAAATACTACTGGAAATGAAAGAACGTCATTTACTGTAGTTTTATGCTGTGCTGCAAATGGTTTAAAATTGTCGCCGATGTTAATTTTTAAAAGAAAAACGCTCCCAAAAGAAAACTTTCCTAAATGTGTGGAAATTCGTGCGAATGAAAATGGCTGATTGATTGAATATTAACGTCGCACTGTTCAGCTACACGAGGGCTTTTGGCGACGGACCACGTAATTTTGAACCATGGTCAAGTGACGTGGATGACACCTGAGCTGGCACCCCCCTCTCCTAACTACCACACCACACCAACGGGAGGACGTTTCAGCTCTCGACAGATTTAACGTGCATCGCTGCCCTACACGGCGGGTCTTTAGTGGTACTGGGCTCAAACCCATGACAAAGCAAGCCACGGTCCGATACCTATACCACTCGGCTACCGCGGCCACATGAAAATGGCTGGATGAATGAGCAAATCATGTTGTCATGGCTGCAGACTATCTGGAGAAAACGCAAAAATTCTTTTTTTTTGTCCAAAAGCATTTTTAATTATGGACTCTATGAAATCACATGTGAGTGAAAACATAAAAAATGCTCTCAAGTCCGCGTTGGCAAAAATTGCCATAATACCTGGAGGACTGACAAAAAATTGCAGTCTTTAGACGTCGGTATTAATAGATCATTCAAATCCAAAGTTAGAAAGTTATGGGAACAGTGGATGTCCGATGGAGAAAAAAACTATACAAAAACGGGAAAATTGAAGCGGGCATATGAAAATGTCTCCCGCAGGGTCCTGAAAGCATGGAATGACGTCGCTGAAACTACAGTAAAGAACGCTTTCCGAAAATGTAATATTATTGTCAAAAATGACTCTGATGATGAAGAGTCTTTACTATCGAGTGACTCGGATGTGTTACGCGAAGATTTGATAAATTTATTCATTTTCGAATCTGATGAATCAGATTTTGAAGGCTTTTTTAACTGTTAATAAATTTTTTCATCATTCAAGATATTTTTATTTTGAAAGTGTATATAAGTGTAAAAGGGGATCTTAATTTTTTAAAAAATTTTCCGCGTGCAATGATTTGCTTAACTTTTTAAACATAGAAGATGGCAGTAGCAGAGAATTTTTTTGTTTTATTGAGATTATCGTACAAAATATATTATGATACATATTTAAATAGAGTGTGTTTTATTATAAATGTTGTCCTCTGAACAATTTCTTCTATTTTTAATTATATTTTTAATTTTATGTGTCTCCTTATCGGCAATTTATATTTTTTGGATTATTCGCTGCCAAAACTGCCGCGGATTATACGATGTTTTTTTTTACTTGAAAAAAAGGGCTCTGCGGATAATACGCCGCTGCGGATTATATACAGGAAAATACGGTAATAACTTTTAGAACACAAAAACAACCATGACACTTTTCACACACACAAACAAAATAACTTAAACAATATAAAAATGTCCATTTTTTAAAGCATACTTTTTTACACAACTTAAAAATAATAGTTTAAAAAAGGTAAAAATTATAAGAGGAAAAACAACAATTTTAAATTACATTATAACCATTCAAGAATTACAGAAATATTTTTAAGATTAATATATTTTGCATAAATTACAATTTCCTCAAATTTCATATAATTGGCATTTTAGTTAAATGTATTAGAGAAAACAATCCTTAAATAATGACTGCTTATAATATTGTTCATCATTCAATACCACACAAAAATCATAATTCATCATACACACACACAAATCCGTAAATTAACACAAAATTGTTCTCCAGTTATATAAAGCAAATTAATCAAAAATTACTCAAGTTATATTTTGGAAATGAAAATGTATATTATTTTTTATTAAGAACCTTAATGTTAAAATAAATCGTACCTCAAATCTTCCAACAGCAGATCCGGTTGCTTGCTTATCTCGCATTAATTCTGATATTGTCCACATGTATCTGGCTTTAGGACTCACAAAATTATCACTTTTATCCTGCAAAACAAAAACAAAACTAAGTAAGTTATATATACAAATTTTGGCAAAAATACATATTTTAATTATATATACAATTGTATTTTATTTAAATTTGTATCAAGAAGTAAATTAACACAATATACTTGTCTTATTAATTTGTAATTTTAAAGATTTCTATTTAATACTTTGAAAAAAAAAAGGCAAAACAGAGGAAAATTTTTGAAAAAAGTTGCCAAAATGTCAAAACTTTAGAATTAAGAATCTCAAAATTTAAAGTAACTTCTCATAAAATTAAACATTTTTTTAAAACAAGCATATGTATAATTTATTTCTAATAAAAAAATAAACACAATTTATATAAGATTTTATTAATACTGAGTAAATGAAAAGAGAGAGCACAAAGTATTTTACAGCAGATATGTTAGCTTTATATTGTTTGAGCATTTTTAAATACCATATTTTCATAAACATCATTAGGATTGATTGCAAATACCATATTTTCATAAACATCATTAGGATTGATTGCTTTTGAAGTTATATTTAAAAGCAGCCGCCCATCTGGTATAGTGGTTAGTGACGCAGATTGGGGTACTGTAGGGCCTGGGTTCAAATCTCAGAGAAGACATGGATGTTTGTAAATGGATAGTGCCTTTGCAGCATGGGGGTACTCTAAATAGCCCTCGAGCCACAAGTCTTCTCGTGAGGTTGGTGGAAGGGGAAGAGGGGTGGGAGGCCCCTGACAACTACCAGGGTGTTCTCCCTTAAAATTGGGGTGGAACCAAGCAAAATCATACTGTCATCTGCATGGTGCTCAAAGCTAAGGCTAACGACAAGCGTAAAAAATCTAGCTCTTAGCCACGATGAATTTCGTGGACTTTGATCTGATGTTACTGTCGATCAGGTGGCATAAGCAACCACAACATATTTTAAAGCAATACAATGAGTAAATTGCAACACATGCCAATTTACTCATAAAACCACAATTGAGTGATGAGCATAACACCCAAGTTGGCATTCCACTCTCCACACTTCCATACCATGTCAACATGAGAACTTTGATACTTGAAAGATTTAACATGCAACAATTCCTCTAAATACAAATCTTCAGCAGCATTGGGATTTGAAACCACAACTTGATAGAAAAAACATTGGACATAATTTTGCGTCCATGATTACTTAGCTACCACAGACCACTATATACATATAAGAACTAATACTAACTCAATAAAAATAAACATTCATCAACATAAGAACTATTTCTGCTTAGTGAATTCAAGTAACAATTCACTTAAGAGTTTTGAATTTATCCATGATAATGAGAAATTTAAATATTTTCATAAAAATGGACATCAGAGAACTTTTTTATATTTTTAAAACATTGAATACCATAATAATACTTAAAAAACACAAAACATTCCATCTCTGAAACTAAAATAATGCACAAATGCAACTTTTAATGAACTAACAATGCTTACTATTTCTGTAGTACTAGTTTTACATTCAGCTTTTCTAGATGCAGATAAAGGATGAGAAACCAAAGCCTGCTTAGTGTCCTATAGAAATAATAAATTAACAAAAACATTCAGTTAACAAAATTGCTTAAAAACATATTTCTTACCAATAAAAATATTCTAAGCAAATAGGTAATTGTTAAAAAATTATTTACTATCCTATTATGGAACAAATATTTTGATTTAGATAAAAATAGAAAAAAAGTTTCTTTTTTTTTCAATTAAGGAATACAAAAAAATCTTTTCAGTCAACAGAATAATTTGTGAATACATTTTTCATTTTTTAAACAGTAACATAATGCAAAATAGATTAGGGTATGAATATTATAAGTAAAACTTATCAATATGATGTTATCAGCATAAATAACTGAATGCAAAGAAACAATACTTTAAACAGATAGCAAAGAAATAATGCTTGTACTTCTGGTAGCATTTATTTTACAAAAATACACCTTAATCCTATCTAAAGAGTCATTCAAAAAATTTCTGACACATATTCCATAATTCTCTAGTATTTTCATACTTAATATTATACATCAGTAGGAAGAAAACAGTACAATAATTACAAGAAAAAAATCTCAACTCTGATTGGCTGTAGTGTTTATGGAAATGGAAAGTTATTTTTGTATAGGACTGAAGGTCCAATATACCACATCGGCAATGTCCAGACAGTTGTCCGAATAGATCGTCCTGAGGATAGTCACTAATTCGCTGCAAGATCACCAGAATGGCAGGACAGGAGAACAGGTGGTCAGGGGTCAGTTCTGTGACAGGGCGGTTCCTACATTGATGGTATGTTCTTGTTCCATCTTTGTGGATTTTCATACATCTCAGATGGCACATGTCCCGAGTCTTGTGAGGGTATTTGCTAAAGTCATATTGGTGATGAGTAGTTCAGAAATTTGGTATTTCAAATTCTACAGTTGTTTCCTTGAATCTAAACCATGTCACTGAGTTTATATCGTTCAGTGTGACTACAAAAGGCAATTTATCATCGGATCAAATTTAAACTCTCAAACAATATATTAAAATGGTATGATCAGATTTAAATATTATCGAACTACTAAATTCCTACTGAAAAGGTACTTAGCTTTTTTTTTTCAATGTTTGCTAAAAATAGGAATGGTCTTGGTAATTTTATATAAGTGAAGATTACACTTAAAGTAACCTGATTTATATATAATGATTTAACTCAAAAAATGACCTTATGTGTGTGGAACTATCACACAAACTATTATTTAATCTACTGATAACAAAAATTTCTATAAAATACTGAACAAGAAAAACTTCAGGTATAATTAAAAAAGAACTTCTACAGTATAATTAGAAAAGAAAAAAAATTATACAAAATATTAAAAAATATACAAAAAACAGTACACAACATAATTAGCTCAGATAGTTTCAATTAATTTATCAGTATAGTTCATATAATTATTTACTCATTACATTCCGTGGTGGACTGACCTCTCTCTGTTTATCCCCTCTGTAGAATAGAGACCTCATGGAAAATAACAAAATGCTAATTTAACTTCTATTAACTATTGGACAAACTCTACTGTAAACAACAGAAGAGAGTAAACTTAACTCCCTAATTATATAATTTATGTCTAATATAGTGTAACAATCACATATTGTTTTAGGAGTCTCTGTCACCTTACTATTCATTATGAACTGAAATATTTTAAACATGAAAGATTTAAAAAAATGTTATGTCTACCTTGCAGCAGCTGAACACATATAAAGTTAACTCTTAAAAAGTGTCATCTAAAATATCACATTAACAATATCATAGGTATAAATTCTTCCCAATAAATGAATTTTATTTTATAAATTTAATAAAGATGAGGAAACGAGATTAGATATATAGTTGAACATTGATTTAACAAATTCATAGGGACTGAAAATTTTGTTCGTTAATTTGTGGTTATTTGTTATACTAGGGTCACAACAAAAATACAAATTTTTTGCACTAACCTTTTTGAAATTCTATAAGCAACTACACAAAAATATCTTTAGTTAGAAAACACACTTTTTATTCAACAGCTGAAAATACTATTAGTGAATTATTACACAGCAGTTAAATGGAAATTTTAAAATACTGATTAATACTTTTAGATTCCTGACTTGAAAGAGTTCTTTTTCGATTTTATGCAGGGAAGAAACCACAGCATCATTTAGATCTTGCTGTATACAGGAAAGGTATGTTTTCACAGTTTCCAAACAACGTAAAGCATTAGAAAATGTAACAATTTTGATCGGAGTTTCATGATCAATTCCTACATTAAAATCGCTATTCATTGTTCAACAAATCAAAAATTTCCTCAACTTCAGTTACAAAGATAGACAGCCCATCATCAAATGTATCATAATTGTTAAAATCTCAAAATATCCCCTGTGTTGTGGATTGGGATGATATAAGAAAGGAATTTCCTGTCCTACTCAAGAGTCACATGATAGGTTTTACTCATGACTCATCTCTACCTGTAAAGTCCAATAATGGTCTTCACTCTTTTTCATTGAAATTTGCTGCTTGCAAGAAAAGTCTTTTTCCATTCCGGACAAAAAGGATGTCATTTGAGCAAAAATCCTATTTTTTCTGATGCAAACAAATAAGAAAAATTTCCTGCTGCTAAAATATTTTGTTAATTCAGGGTTTATTATTCGATAAATAGGGTTTTTTTTGCCTTCATTTTAATCAGAAAAAGAGAAAAATTTGTTAAATAGGCATCTAACTGTATTATAAAAAATACATATTTCATGAAAACTATAAAATTTACTTTTTATAGCAATTGAAAATAACATCATAGTGCCTTTTACAAATGATGTTGGTTCATACTGTACATCTCACAGTATGTTTTTTATGTCTTCTGTCCTTCTACACATACAACATTTTCCTTACTTAAATGTGGATGATGGTATCAGCACTGTTTCCTCAAGCTCTTTTTATTACATATTTCTAATATTTTTCTCAGATTATATGAAAAATTTAGTATTTTTTAGAATTATTTAATTTAGTTTTCTTTTTATGAATTGGGATTGTTTGTTTGTTGGGATTTAATTAATTAGCTTTCTTTCTCTCTATGAATCATATTCATTTGAACTGGAAGTTTTTACGTGAACGTTTTTCATAAGCATTTTATTATCACTTAAAATTTCAGTGCTTTCTCCAAAGTCATTATCATCTAAGGCTAAATAATCATTTTCCACATGATTCCTCTACATTGTCTTCTTCATTATTGCACATGTCGTAATAATCACTAAAATCATCCGTTTCTAGCATAATTTTTTCCATTTTATCTTTTCTGTGGAAAAAAAAGAATTAAAAAAAAATACAAACACTTCTAACAGATACAAACACTTCTAACAGATACAAACACTTCTAAAATAATTATTTCTTTATCTCTCAGCTTGAAATTGGCTGACTAGAAACAAAAATTTAAACCTTGTTACTTAACAGCAAATTAAATCTTCACAAAGTAATTCTAAAACCTTACACTTATGATATAGCACTGAGGAAATATCATCTCATATCAGTTTTCTTCGTTAAGTAACTAACAAAGTACATAATAAAAGTGAATTTTTTTATAATAACCACATACAGTTGAACCTGTTTTTGTGCGGTAGATAAGGACTGCATAAAAATAACCACACACAAAATATTCAAAAAATTTATGAATTCTTACATATAACAAGCAAATTTGCGGAAATACTGCAAAAAAAAAGAAATTTATGCGGTCACACAAAAATAAAATCCCGTAAAAAAGGACTGCACAAAAAGAGGTTTTACTGTATATCCCTATTGATGTCATAAATGATAACAGGAAAATTCAGTATTACCTGTAGTTTTTGAATAGCAGAAAAACAATTTAAATGGGATGAACTTTTATGAATGGTACCTTTCATGGATTAAAAATATGAACATTGTACAAATCAAAATTATCTTATATACAGTTTGCAGTAATATATATAGTTTGTAATATCCTACATTCAAAAACACTTCAACATAAACATTGTGAGGAACAAATGATAAAAATTAAATACTATTAGAAATTTTCATATAGGTATTCAATAACTTATATTCATTAACACTTTACTTTTGTAGTTATTTCTCCAAAAAATGTTAATTCTTCAATTCCAAATTTTTTCCATCTAAAGGAAGGTTGTTTAAGAACAAATCTAACATTGACTACACCAGTCCACGGAATGCAGCTCTAGAAAGGAAGGAAAACATACCTTTATTATATTTTAATGTTTTTTTTTGATAAATACAAAATTAAAAAAAAAAAAAAAAATTAGATAACTTATCTGAAGTTTACATTACTTTCAAAATATATGAGTTCTAAAAAATATTTGACAAAATCATTTTAAACTTTTACAAGCAATTGATTTATATAATATATAAAAATATATTAATTAATTTAGAGTTCATAGCAAAATGCACTTCATAATGCATTAAACAGAAAATTGCTGGGTTTGCTTGAGTGAATATTTATGTGTTAACTTTCACTAATAATGAACTTATGTTTTAAAAATGCATTTTAACACTGAAAACTTACTGTAGTAAAGATTTTCATGCAATTAAAATAAGTCGCATAAAAAATTAAGCATATATTTCTCTATCAACTGATGCATTAGTTTAACTTATGAGTTATCAAAGATGCAAAAATAATTGAAAATACATCAAATCATTCAGAATTTTAAACTAGTAAAATTGCCATAATAAATTGACTTCCCAAGCTGTTTTTCCTTAACCCTCCGCATATGGGTAACTTTTTATACTTTACGGTCCTGAAATACAGGGCGATTTTTTTATGTTTTCTTGATCTACATATGTTACAATTCACATTTTCAACAGATGTTTTAAAATAATACAAGAATTTTAATAGCTTTCAAGTTTTCAAAAAATATATAATACGGCGCCCACAATTACAGCGGGCAGAGCTTATAAGTTAAAAAATTCATGTAATATTTTTATTTTCAAATGAATATAATTTTTAAACACTTTTTCTTGAAAAATGTTACAGAAATTTTGTAATAAAACAGAAAAAAAGAAAAATATCAGTTTTACTTTGTTACAATAAATACATAAATATGAAGAAAAAAAATTATTATGAAATTTTGATTTATATTGACTATTAAATTGATTTTAGAAATAAAGACTACATTATCTTTACTGACATCAATATTATGGATGTATCTTTCATAAATATTTATTGCGTGAAAGACCAACAAAAAGTATGCAATCTCACAAATACAAGGAGGGGGGAAAGAAAGTGAAAAGAAATTCCTAAACCTTCTTGTGCCCTCTAGCAGCGAAGATAAGTATCAAATGATGTTTTTTAACCTACACCTGGAAGGAGTGGGATCAGTATTGAAATGAGGGGAAAAAATTCTTCACCCGCGATTTTCACATGACCCGTAATCGGGGGCGAAATTGATGCCCTGCTCAAATCGTGGGAGCAGTACATGGAGGGTTAATTAGATTTTTTTCCTTGGCATGCTACACAAAATCAACCAAAAGGTTTTGATATTGCAGTGAACTGTCAGTATTTTGTACATCAGAATCTCATATTGCCTGAGCTGAAATCCAATCAAATCATTTTAGAATGAGATGCTCATGTGTGTGTGTGCTTTGGTTATATTTCTTTTCTAAATGTTATGTACATATGTGATGGTTTCACTAAAATTAAATATGTTGTTGAGACACCTTTATCAGAGTGCAGTTAATCTGTAGAAGTGGGTTGTTGATTCATTTAGATTTCAGGGTGCAAAAAGTTAAAGGGCGAAAAAGAAAAGAAAAGAAAGAAAATTTTAAAAAATAAGTCCTTTACAGACCAAACCTAGCAAAATAAGAACCGAAGGAGAGGGAGTACTCTGGAAACAGATGGGGGAAATTTGAAGTGCCTAGAGTGGCAAGGAAGTTAAAAGCGGGTCTGTATACATCTTTAACATGCATAAAGGAACAAAATGAATAGCAGCACAATAAACACACACAAACTTAGACAATGGACAAAAGTGTTTATCCTTCGTTCTGAAGATCTCAACTTTTATAGTTTCCTAATTAAAAGCTTTGAGAGTCATGATTTTCACTATTTAATGCACTAATTGGTTAGATGAAATTTCTTATTTTGAAATGTGCCAATGTGGCAGTTTTTAAGGAGATAAAGTTGTGGTTAAAAGGATGTTGTGAGTTAGGTAAGGGTAAATGAAAAAAATGAATTATCACATGATGTCTTAGAGGGTTAAGATCCTCCCTCCCCCATCATAAATTAAACAAAAATGCCTCAAAAGAAAATCTAAATGGAGAATCATTATATATACATGTACACAAAGGGTGTTGTAGTTTTAATTATTTCTAAAAAGTGAAATATTACGATAAAAATTAATTTGCATAAATTAATTGACGGTTATGAACATAATGCAAATTACAAAATGTAAATTATATTGATTTTTTTGTTTCAGAAAACTATACATTGATATAACCAACATTATGGATAGAAAACTGCAGTGTAATTAAGGTTTTCATGGGTGCATAGAAATATGTTTTCTCATTTGTGTTGAGCAGACAGAGATAGTGATCAAGTGTTCTGTTCCCTACAAGAGTTTGTAAAATTATTTCTCCATTGAAGACTATATCTATTTAAGTTCCCAAGCAAAATAAATGGAGGTGTAATTGACTGGCTAGTAAGTGACTCATATTTGTTTGCAACACAGCTTCAGGAGGTGGTAGATATATACCATTGACCAAGATTAACAAGTAGATATGAATCTGTACAGTCTAACAACAGTATTAGGATAAAGATAAACTGATAATAGAGTGTACACCTCCAGTTGGAGATAATTTGCTGTCAACATCAAGTAAAACACAATTATAACCATGCTCTTGCATTGCCATAGTACTCTTAAGAAAAATTTCCTGGAGAGTAATGCATGCAGGTTGGCATGTCGATATGATGGATTTGAGATCAACAAATTGAGTCCATAAACTGGAGAAGTTCCGGGAAACAAGTATGATAATTTAAAATACTATATCTGCTCCTTTAAAAAGTCAGAAATTGATGGACCTGGTGAAAGATCCCCCATGACGGTCTCATTGCTATTTGATGGATGTAAATTCATCATATTGCTTTATATTACAGAGAACAGTTTTATGATGGATATGATTGCTTTCTTTTATTTTGAAGAATCTTCAAATCCCAAATATGGTTTAGGAGACATACTAATGTTTTCAGTGGTCATGTTACTATTTGGAGGTGAGGGTTACTTATGATTTTAGACTGTCTTCTCCTGTTTGGGTAGAACCAGATTTGAATGAGCTTTTTTAGATACAAATGCATAATTGAACTTGGAGATTGGCATGTATGAAGACCCAATGATTTAAGCCTCTACGTAAGAAATATTGTTTTTTATTTTTAAGGCAGTTACTTCTTTCTTGAAATTCTATGTTGGACATGCACAAGTATAAGTAACACATCTTTCCTGGTTACCAAGGAACGCTTCCTGATAACATCACTTCCTGGTAGTACAGTCTGTGTTGTCATGTTTTCCCTTTAAACAATTAGAACAGGTAAAATGACAGACTGTTTTAGCATGGCCATAAACATTTTAGTCAATTTGAAATGCAGGGTTGTAACTGACAGTTGAGATAAGTAGCTTTAACAGCTTTTGGTAGTTCAAGTGTCACAAAAGTCAAGAAGAGGTACTTAGTATTACACACCTGTCCACATCCTGCTTTATAGTGATGCTCTCAACTGTACACAGATCTTTTGGTCCTTCACATTCTCAACTATTTAGTATATAAATAGACACATTCAGTAGTATCAGCAACTGAAAGAACTCCACTGAAAAACTTAAGCCTGCTAAAAGGCATGATAATTACATCAAAATGAGTTTGATTGAGATTATTTGTTCGAAGGTCTGAAGCCTGTTTGTAAAATCACACAACCAGAAAAAAGTCTCAAACTGTATGGTTTTAACATCTTTATACTGTGTTTGTGATAGCTTCTTCAATTAAGAAAGGTGAAGCATTGGAAAAAGTGCAGGTTTTTTTTTCAAAATAAAAAAATATAGCTGATTCAAGATACACCATACGATGTTCCAATGAAGGTGCTTTAAGGTCCCTTATAAGTTGGGGGGGAGGTTGTTCACTCTAATGCACCTATACCCACCATGAAGCCCAACAAGGGGAGGCAGACCATTAGTCAACCAACAGTTGTCAGGCTTGGGACTTACCCCAGAGATATAGTTTTACAGCTTCAAAGTAGCAGCCTTAATTACAGTACAAATCCTACAGCATGAATCAGTGAAGTTCTAACAGAACCCCAACTAGAATCCCTTGGAAATGATCACTAACTGATTATCAGATGTGAGCTTACTCCTGCCTATGGAGAAACTTGAGCTAAAGAGCACACAAAATGAGCCTCGAACTCAACTTCTCCCCAATACACACATGACAAACATGCAGGTCAAACTCAGAAACTAGTCTTAATATTGTTGGATAAACGAAATAAATTTTTTATTTGAAAATTCTCAAATGAATAAAAAAACACAGAAAAAGTAAAACTAAAAACTACCAAACTGAAAAAACGTCAAAACACAACCCCTGCCACACAACTGAACTGAAAATAAAATTGTATTTGAATCTGTAACACTAAAACAGGGAGATCTCTCCCCCCTCCCTATACACACTCATAGTACTCACTCAAAAAAGAGTCCTCAAAAGGGTGAAAAGAAGGAGAAATTTGATCACAAGAAAAAGGTAGCTAAGAGAGAAGGAACCCTAGGGTATTCTGGGGGCATGGCAATGTGATTACCAAAGACAGTTAATCCCTGGAGGAAAAGAAAATATCACTAAGGCAGCTCAAGATTATGAACACTCATACTCATCTAAAAGAGATACACCCCTAAGAGAACTGTTAAAGACAACTTTTGGATACTTAATATAGCTCAATAAATTACTACTGAAAATATGAGAATAATACTTCTTTAGCTGGAATAGATACTATGTCTTGCGAATTTTTTTCACAGTCAGGATCCTGCATCAGTATGAACCGCTTGACAGATGCCTGCCAAGGAAGTATGTCTCTGTCTGAAAAAGACAATGTAAAAGTTTTAATATATAAATCCAAGGACATATCAAATAATCAAATATTAGAGTAAAATCAAATCTTTTCTTATTGAGACAGTTCTACGAGGGAGAGAGAGAGACAGAGTTGTATTAACGTTGCACTATAAAGCAACATGAGGATTATTGGTGACAGGCTTTGTAATATTTAACCTCGGTCAAGTGACGAGGATGACACTTGAGTTGGTACTCCTTCCTCTCCAAACTACCACACATTGAGCCTTGACAGGTTTAAGTAACATGCATCAGCCCCCTCAATATGGTGGGTCTTCAGTGGCACCTGGACTCGAACCCGTGACCGTAACCACAAGGCTACTGAGGCCAAAAATTTACCACATTACATCACAAGAGACTATCAGAAATATTACATTATTTTTTGTAGATATGGCAAAAATATATTTCTCCAATTTTGAATGTATATTTCATTTTACTCTTATTTTTCATAATTGAACAAAACATTTTTCATTACCAATAAAAATGTTTAAAATGTGTAAAATAGTAAACAGTGCAAGAATTGAGTGCCACCTGTAGTAACAAATTTTAAAATCCCTGATGTTTCAACAATGATAATTATAGAATTGAAATTATACATCTATAGTACATATGAACAGAATAATTTCAGTATATGTATATTATTTTAAACAAATATTAAAGAATATTTCAATGACTTTTATTTTTTATTAAAAAAATTTTTGACTTCATATTGCATAAAACTTTTGCCCCCTTTACCACTATTTGTTTATTTCTTTAATATTTAATCCATGTATATTTGAAATTCTCCCATTAAATTACTTATTAATTTACAAACAAGCTTTACCAAGTAATATTCAAAATTTTATGAACTTTTGTAATACAACTCTCTTGCATAGGTTATTGTACATGGAAATGTTTTACTGATCATATTTCAAATATAAAAGTCAATTTTTAAAAATAGTATTGAAGAATCATAGTATTCAAATATATTAATTACTGTTGTTTAGAAAAACATATTAAGTCATTATCCACAATATATATGGCTAATGATATAATGATCATCCGGTTGAGTCCTAGGAGGACCCACTTTTGGTTGCCAAATTTTGAGCGATAAAGGTTACAATATAGTAACCCTTCCATTTCATCTAAAAATTTGGATTTTCAAATCGCCGAAAAAATGGCAACCCTAAAAAAGTGCAACGTTTTTCGCCTTTTCCGAAAAAACGTCTTTTTGACACCTGACTTCGCTTGAGAAAGGTTTGCTCTCCACCGGTTTTTGTTAAGAATGGCTTGTGAAAGGAAATTACTTGAAAGTGAGGCTACAACAGGTTTCTTTGTGCTCCTGGGCACAAAGGGGAAGAAAGACACGTTAGAATGGTGTATGAAAGCTAATTTAATTGCTTCTCGTTATGAATGTCCGAGGTGTAAAAAAGAAATGCGTTTGCAAAAGCGAAAGGGAACGGTTGACGCTATGAATGGCGTTGCCGCAGCCAGTCAAAAGATAATCTGCACGACGTCGTTCGGAGTGTGAGAAAAGGCACTTGGTTTAGCGTAAGCAAACTTGCTATAACTATTATCTTGCGTTTGACCAGATATTGGTTCGGCAAGAGCATGAATGCGTTCGTGGTGAATGACTTGAAAGTTAATAAGAAAAGGTCACAAGTTGGTGGATGACAATTTTCATGAATTCCTTGCATCCATCGCAAGGGTGTATCCACCAACGGAACATGACAAAATGCAAGCGTAAGGTAAGTGTGCCTTTTAAAATTTTTTAAAATGATTAATGTCATGTATTTCTTTGATTTTATCTTTGCGAAACGCCCCTTTCATCCTTTTTTAAAAATGTAAATCATGTTCTACACACTGGTTTTAGAATGCTTTTTTAAAATGAATTTCATTGCTTTCTCCGTTTTTATCTTTTTATAATGATTAATTTAATGTATTTATTCGATTTCAATTTAATGTATTTATTCGATTTCATCTTTGCGAAACGCTCATTTCATCCTTTTTTTAAATAAATCATGTACTGGTTTTTGAGTGCTTTTTTAAAATGAATTTCATTGATTTCTCCGTTTAAATCTCTTTCAAAATCATTAATTGCATTTTTTTCCTTTTTTTTTATCTTTGCAAAAGGCATATTTTTTCCTTTTCTTTTAATGTAAAACATTTACTACCAATGGTTTTCAATGGAAGTCATTCATGAATCACCGTTCATTTCATGATTTTTAACTTTTGTACCCTCCCCCCACTTTCAGAAACCAATCGTTGCTCTTCGCCCATTTCATCCCCCCTTCTCCCCCCCGCTGACACATACGCTTCCCAAGAGTTTTTCGTCATTGACGCCTTTTTGAAAACCTTCAATTTGGTGCTTTTTGGCGCCAAAAACACCAGTGGGTCCTCCTAGGATTTTACCGATCATCCCAATAATAATGAAATATATATAATTAATATTTTAACACATACTCTTAACATCCTTCTCTGCAGCCACCTTTTTACATGAAATACCTATAAATGCTGTGTAATTGTTTTTGAAGCGAATATCTCCAATCTGAAATAAAAATGTAAAAACAATGAGACAAATTGACAATTATATTTCGTAACATAACTTGGTTAAAAATTTAGTTATTTTAACTAAAGTAAAAAAATTATTAAAAAATATAGAAGTATAATTAATTTGTGCAATGTAACATATAAAAGTAAATTAAATCAATTGTAAATACAGTGCCTATTTAATTTATAATTTTTTACTGTAGATTAATTTTGCCATAATAAAAATAAAAATAAAAATAAAGAAAATAGATATGAATGCCTTATTATTACACTCATGAAATAATTTATCTCTTGTAAACTGTCATGCATGCCATATTAATATCACAACAGAAAAATGAAACATGTACACATGACATGACTGAGTTATATGATGCTATTTTAGTTCGTTATTACTGTTGGGCCTGAAATTTACAGATATTTAAAAAATGCATGTTATATACATTAAATGGTACTTATGTATTAATGTCAACACAGACAAATTAGCACCAGGCAAATCACCCCATGATATACTGCTGGCCACACAAAATAGGACACCCAGAAGCAAGCATGCAAAACATGTGGAATTTACATCAAGCATTTGTAGTAATGAAATATGCAAATCATTAGCATTATAGCACCGACGCACATCACAGACAACTATAGTGCCACTCACAAGCGCTATATAAGAGAACAGATTGGCAATTTGAAGTATGGCAATTATTTTTTCGTGCATTTTTGGGGGGTAACTATTTACCTATGCCTTGTGAAAGACATTGAGCGTCTTTTGACCAAGTTTCTGAATTTGACCGAGGAAGAATAATAGCCTATAGGGATTGTGGATTATCCATCAGAGAAATCGATCAACATACTGGACGAAACCAAGCAACTGTGATGTGGAGCTGTCATTTTTCGATGCAGGAGGAAATGCCGGACTGATGGGGCTGATTGCAACCATCTCTTTGCACCACTGACTGTGATGACAGGTGGACTGTGCGTATGGCAATGATGGATCATGCAGCCATATCCCGAACCATAGCACAACAGATTCAGATTGTAACGCATCATTCAGTGTCCACTTGTACCATTCATCACTGTTTGCAGCAGAGTGGAATGCCCACAAGGCGTCCATTGCTTCATTTACCCTAAACTGGAAAACACAGGTGTTTGCACCACCAATGGTGTGATGAATGGCAGACATGGACAAGGGAATGGTATGGCATTGCATTTACTGATGAATCTCGCTTCTGCCTGCAGCATAATGATGGTTGGATTCGAGTTTGGAGACACCATGGGGAGAGACTGCTAAACTGTTGTGTTATGCATCTCCACACTTGGTTCTGCACCTGTTATCATGATTTGGGGTGGTATTGGATTTCATTGTCACACCCCTCTAGTATGCACTACCGGTACACTGAACAGCCAGTGCTACATATCTGAGGTGTTGGAGCCCATAGTTTTCTCATACATTTGGCACTTGCCATCCACCATATTCCAACAGTGACCACACATGTCATGTAATGTTCAAGAGATCTTCTTTCCCCATCAGATTGAATTGTTTTCTTGACTTGCTTGTTCTCCTGATCTATCGCAAATCAAAAATGTGTGGTTCATGCATGCATGTGTGTTTATGTTTGGTCTGGAATACGCCACCCACTGCTAGACTAGATCAACTTAATGGCAATATATGGAAGCTTCATAGACTGATGTATCCTAAGGATAGATTCAAAGCCTCTACGATTCTATGCCGAGCCATGTGGCAGTGGTTATAGCCAACAATACATCTGTATTAGGTGCAGACTTTGTCATCCACATGCCACAAGAGGCTGTAATTTTAATCATTTTATATTTGTACAGCATGTTACCTGCCAAATAAATTTTGCTGTGATATCTCTGGTCCTTCTTGGTGTTGCATTTTGTGTGACCAGCAGTGTATAACAGCAAACAAGGACAACAAAAACAGATTCTTATGTGTCGTATTAAAAAAAAACAATCAAATTTTGGTTAAAAGTGGAACAATTTATGTGGCATAAAATTTGACTGTGGTGATGTTAATATGTAAGTAACCATAGAACCATCAAAAATCTAGACATCGCTTGGTAATTAGTTTACATATTAAAAGAAGTATTTTAACCTAAAACATATTTTGTAAATGTACTGATTTGAGTTTTCTCTTGTGCAATTATTTATGATTTTGATTTTTTTTTTTTTTTACTGTATAGAGCACTTAGCCATGTGTTGTGACTGATTTTGTTATCTTCTTTAATCCGTTGACTTAGAGTAGCATTTAGTCCAGATTAATGAGGATGAACTAAATGTAAAAAGATTCCAAAGCAGCTTCATTTAATAAAAGGAAATAAAATTTAAAAAATCTCTTATATTCACGATATCTAAAAAATACGCAATTGAGTACAGAGATAAAATTTTATAAAACTAAAAATTCAGAAAGTTTTCCTAAATTTTAAAAAACATGTTCTAAAATTTGGAGAACCGGTCATGCATTTTCCTTTACTTTTAGAGGTTGATCTTCATCTTCATTCTTTCCCTGTAGCATTTTTTCTCTTTAAACGTAAGAGAAATTGAAAACCAACATTTTTTGTAATTTAAATTACTTTTCTCAATTTAAAGTACAATTAATTTATGGGGAAAAAATGAGAAGATACTTACCGTGACGAGTTCCGGAAAAGAGACCTCCAAAATACTGCATCCAGGTTTATAATCAGCTCTCTCATCATCAAGAAATATGGATACAGGTGCCTTAGCCTTAAAATCTAAAGTTTTCCGATCATCTGGAATTAACATTTTCGTTAACAGCTAATTGTTAATATTTATTCATTGTTGACAGTGCGGCAAAACAAAAACTTATTTCAAGATATCCAGACTCTTGAAACAACCATTGCCATTTTCTAAACACCAATTTTAACTGTGAACACACTGTTACCTGTAAAACCATAATATTTTTTTCACTATGGGAAAAAAAACATTTCTTCCCTAGAAAAATAGTCAAAATAACCTAAAATATAGAAAATTATGTTTACACTTTTTATATATCTTAACATTGGGTAAAATAATTCATTGATTTAAACATTTATTTATTTGCAAGCAATACTCCTGGCGAAAAAATTAGAAAGTAAAATGACATGAACACTTATGTGCATTTCAACTTCAAATGATGCTTCTATTTTACTTACCTGAAAAGAAAAGCCATATTTGTTGCAAGGTTGAGCGTCCTATACAGGGTTAATTTAGGTACGATTTATTTTCAACTTTCTTGTAACGGTTATTTTGCGCGTATTGCTGTAAAGCGTATACTCAGGATTGTTTATTAAAATGTTAGTACTTGATCAAATGTATTTTTATGTGTAAAACCTCGCTCAATACTGTTAAGTGCATGGATTAATTTAAATGAGAAGTTCGGCATTTGCATGTGAACTGTCCATGCACATTGTGTAAAGTTTCTTTTTTTTCTAGCATTTTGAAAAAGCAGTTTTACAGGTTAGTATCAATCGCAGATTTTCTTGTACTATTACGTTATGCGCATAATCAAGCTCTGAATTCAAAAATAATTTAAAATTGTACATTTAACTGCTTCTTATAGCCGAAATATTTCTTTTTCTGTTAAATTTAAATTCATATGCTTTTAAATGATTATTTGCTTAGAAGCGATAATATATTGTCTCTTTATCATAGAAATGATTAAAGTATTTTTTTTCAGGGCTGTATTTTTAAAATCATGAGCTCTAGTAGCGTTCATGATTTTTAGAATTTAATACTACAACCACCATAGTAGTTATGACTTGCTCTTAAAACTTCTGTAAAATAAAGATATTAATGATTTATTTGCATGAAAAGTATGAGTTATGTATTTTTGCTGAAAACTCTAGTGTTCTGTATATTCCAAACCACCTGTAATTGCAGTGACTATCAAAAAATCAAATCTTTTTTGCATAAATTTTCTGTTTATCAAAATTTATGCAAGCATGGAGCCATACTTTTTTTCCTTGTAAACCTGGAATTGGATTTTTGCTAATATCCTAAAAATAAATTTAATTTCTATTTATGTTTTTGGAACTAATGGAATTGTCTCCTATTGTCATTTTTTTTGTATCAAAATCAATGTTAAATTTCAATAAGTTATATTTAAGCTAGAATTGTCCTCACAAGCTTGTTTTTATGCTTATACATCTGAGTCAAAACTCATAAATAGGTAACAGACATGTCTTGTTTTAAGCCCTACTGCAAATTAAGTCTTGAACTCAACTTTACTTGTTTCTGTACTCCTATAGTATATCTTAACTGTATAAGTAAACTTCTGCAACTTTTTTCTTAAGTAGAATGACAATTTATAAAGCAAAACATCTTATGAATGTCAATATTTATACCAATGCATTTGTTTAATGATAAAGGCAAGAATATATTCAATGCTTATGTATTAGTATCATCACAGCAAAGTTTACACCATGATATCAAAACAACAAAAAGCTCTTAAATGTTTTATTTAAAAAACACTAAGTCTGATTTTGGTGAAAAATGGCATAATACATGTGGCTCAAAAAGTACCATACATTCATAACAACTGTTTCCTTTAGTTTTTTTTATTCAACATCATTAATTTAGCTAGGTATGATTTACGATGGTTTTAGATCATATCAGTGTGATTTTTATTTTGTCAGTTTGCTGTTCCGTGTATTCAATGTTTTGTCTCAGAATGTCAATCTTCAAATTTTTAAAGTTTTGCTTATTTGTAGTTTCATTTTTGAAATCAGCTTTTTCAAGTACTTCTTTTTCTTAGCAAACCAATGCTTGAAAATGTTTCAGTTTTATTAAAAATATGTACCAAAGCAAAAGCTTAAAAAGTAGAAAATCAAAAGTTGATAAAGAAATAGCTTTTGTTTTCTGAAAAAATTATAAATCATGCACAAGGTTGTCATGATGTACAGATATTGGGCAATCAAAATCAGACTATAAATATTTACACAAAGGAATGCAATTTTAATTGCAAAACATACCAATGTCCATCCTGGTATTTTTTAATTTTCAAATTACTCATCATTAGTTCATTCATCATTCTACCGAATGAATATCTTGTGAGATACAAGAATGTTCAAGTTGTTAAACCATATGCTTCTCCTTAACTCCTGCATACATCCTGAGGATGATCTTTTTTCTGGCTAGAACAATACTGTTGGGAGCCATCAGTTTCTCCCTTATTCTCAACCAAATACATATTTTTGCTGCACTTTGGACATTCATAACTATATATTACAAATATATGTACATCAGTCAGTCATCTTTTTTTCTTTCAAAAGCTAAAAAAATCCAGGGTTCTTATTCATTATCGTAGCAATGCCAACATTCAAGATAACTCACCAAGTTTGCAACTCAGATTTCGCATGTGTTGTGCATGATGAATTGGTAACCCTGTTGTCATTACAGTTGTTTCATATAATGTCTCCAATACCGTTGCGATAATATGCCAGTACCAAATCCAGTTGTAGCTTCAAACTCAGTGGTGCAACAGCTCATGAGGGCTTACTGTGCCCATTCCAGTATATGTGACCATTGGGCTCTGTGGTGAATGAGCAGATGTCCCGATCAGGTGGTCAGTCTGAAGCAAGACCCCCAGTGTTATAAGTTCCCAAGCAAGCTTGGTACTCATTTATCGACCCACTGGAGTAGGGATGAAAGGCTGAGTCGACCTCTTACCCAGCTCGGGAATAGAACCCAGACCTGTGGTGTGGAAACGCGATACACTACCACTCGACCACTGGGTCCTAATTGTAGTTTCACTTTCAACAAATTTTTTTTTATTTAAGTATTGAACAGATAGCCCTTGGTGATTTTTTGGAGAAGGTAACCGCTGAGAGTGGTCACTCAACTATTGTTACACATGGATAGTTACTTGATGATAAGCAAAAAAAGTAATGTTTTTTTTAATCCTGTGCCAGACTTAGGCTTGACTGTCACCTGTCTATGATGGACAACCCAATACTATCAGAAACATTAAAAACTACAATGATTTTCAGCAGTAATAGCTGCTGCTATGTTGCTGAGTCTGGAATAAGAGACTAAATGGTGTCCACACATGTCTGCAACATTACATAAAGGGCAAGTTGGGAAATCTACTAAACTGAATATGAACAGGTGTTTCGTAAGGTAGTCATGTCCAATTATATGATTCTAATGTTAGTAACACCAACAGGTCTAGGTAGGTCACAAGGAATGGGACTTGCCATTAAGGAACTCAAATTTTTACCCTTCATAGAGGCTCAAACCTTCTCTCAAAAATGAGCCTTAAATTTAGCATTCATGAATATTTAAGTTTTTCAGCACCTTGATAATAAACAGGAAGGTGAAGATCAGAGCCAGTCTTAACCAGTGTGTCAGCCAACTTTTTACCCATGATTCCACAATGGCTTGGAATCCACTATAGAGTGATATTGCAACCATTCTCTGTCAAAGAATTAATCAACTGAGTGTTGGTGTATATTGATTGACAGGAGGTTTGAAGAAAATGCTTTAATAATGGCCTGAGAATCAATAAAGATCACAATGTTCTGATCATCTCTTTTAGGGATTTCAGTCAAAGCCAGTAGGACAGCTGCCACTTCAGCATCAAAGTTTGTGCAATTTGTGCCAGCAGCCATATTCAAACTAAAGTGCGGAGAGTAAACCGCATACTAATGTTACAAATACTATCAGTTGCTTCACCATCATATACATACAACCAATATCTTGTAGAAAGTTTTTCTCCAATAGTGGCCATGGTGCAATCTTCAATTCTGTCTAATTATAGGATTTCTGACTGGTAGGCATAACAAAAGAAATCCAAATTATAATTTGCTGTGTTCAAATGTGGAAGAAATACACCAACTTCGTGAAGAGGATTTCTAGTAGATGAAAGGATATCTCATATAAGAAGATATTATGGGATTTCAACCCACAATCCGCAGGCCTGTACATCCTCTAGAAGTAATGTTTCATCATTCTCTCATCCAACTTGCTAACATATATTTTCCTTCAGTGAGTCAAAGGCTCAATATTGATTTGCAATTACATGGCCTGTATATGTGTAGAAAATTTACTTTTTGTGATGATCCTAAGGGGACATTAATTTGACTAGTTTCAACCTTGTACTGAAGAGACTTGGAAGCAGCTACAGGAAGTTTACTACCATACTCAACGGCAGGCCTAATATAAGATTTATAAATGGTACGCACACAGTAGACCTTGCATAATACTCAGTTTTACATCAGTAAAGGCCGTATCACACGTACACATTTCAAGCAATTTTTCGTGCAATTTTTACTCAGTTGCCATAACAACCGCTTTGGAACAATTTTTTCCTAGCAAGTTCAAAAAGTTATTCCAAATAAAAATTGCTTGAAATTCCAGCCAATGGGGCTTTTCGGCTCCCTACGTTATAAACAAGATGGCGGCTTCGGTTTCGTCTAACACTTCAGATATGCCGTATAATATTTTAATGGTGTATAGTATTTAACGGCGTATAATATATATATATATATTAAATAGAATGGTGCTCTATTTCTATTTACACCCATTAACAAAAGCGCAAGCGAAATGAAAAATAATTTTGGATGTTTGTTTTCCGAAGCAGAAAAATCGGCGAGTAATTTTTCAATGTGGAGATAGAGCGCGGCTGACGTCAGAGCATGTCGTTTTGTTTACGGCAACCCTTCTCTTTCAGATTCGGCCAAAAATTGGATGAACAAATTGCATGAAAAATATACGTGTGATACGGCCTTAAGTTTTTTAAGCAATTTACTTCTCTCATTGCCGATATTTAGTACCCAGTTTATATCCAACACAGTTTCCAAATAAAAAGCCTTTTGAGTTTTCTTGAGCTGTTTCTTTAGGTTTAGTACTTAGAGTGAAAAGCTGTCTTACTTACCTTACTTATTTGAATCTAAGCCTTGCTATTTTTCAATGTTAATTCTAATGAAAATCAGGTGCAGCTTAGAAAAGAAGGCAGAAAAATTCGTTGGTTGGGGGAAATTGAACACGATACTGATGGTTAGAGTAATTACAGGCTCATGTATGTTAGAATTTTTTAAGACTGGTAAAATAAGTTATTCACTCCTTATTAGTTCTCATTTTAAAATTTCATAAATATCAGTTATCAATAAACTTTTTTTTTTTTTAATTTTTCCACAAAAACGTGTGGAGAATTAGGGATGTGGCTTAGATTTGAATAAATATGGTATATTTACTATCATTTTATTGTCTTTTGACCAAGTCAAAAGTGTGTTAAGCAAGTCCTGGATAATATGGATGTCTTGGTCAGCATCCCATAAAACAGGGTTGTCAGCAAAAAGTAGGATCTGCATCCCAGAATGCTAATTCATTTGATAGTGAATTAAATCATTGATCATGACATTGAAGAGAATAAGACTAAACTGAAACTTTGAACAGTCATTGTCTAGTTTGCCTTTAGCCACAGAGGGCTCTTCCATATTTAATCCTATTGCAATCTGGTCCAAGAAAAGTTTAACTCCTGCACTCTTTCTGTGTGGTGATTGATTAATTCCAAACTATAGTTCCCATTCCCAAAAAGGATAGTTGAATAAATCCTCCAGTTCTTGATTAAAGGAAGTCTGTGTGTGGGCAGTTAAGATCCTTTGAGATCCTAGTAGAAGGCGATAATTACTGATGTTAGCATAGTGAGTGTTAAAAAAGCAGCAGCTATTTCTTTCTCACTTGTTAGAAGTTTATTTTCTATTTTAATAGGTTCATTTTTCCTTTTTTTTTAAATATTAACCCTCTCAATGCATCTTTACAAAAATCTACTCTGTTCAAATCCACAAAAGGCTTGACATTTGGTCTCTGTCATAGCATTTGCGAGCAAGCCTGTCACTTATGAAGTTCCAATACAATCCTTCATCAAGCTATTGGTCAGTCCTATCTCTAGCTTCATCTCTATATACTTTAAGAAGCTGCAGTTCTTTGTCCCAGAAAGAATGTTTTCCTTACACAAGCCAAAATAATATTGGTAAAATTGCCACTGTCAATGTTGTCTGACAAGTCTTTCATCAAGCCATTGATTGTTAATACTTTCTCCAGTTGACCCTTTTCGGGCGCCAACAAAGAAATGTGACTCTCTGTACTCCCTAGAACTAAAAACCAGCCACAAGTATTTTATGACCTGCTCTTTCAGGCATAATTAGAGGCGTGTTTAATATGGTTCCGTTTGATGTTACATCCCCAAAAAATAAAAATGTAGGAGTGCCATCCTGATTCGTAACAAATTCAGTATGGGCTGAGTCAAAGTTTCCTACTATGCCTCCAACTGTATCAGTAGAACTATAACCTCACATCTGTGAATGAGTGTTTAAGTCTGTTAATATTAACAAGTGCTGGCTTCATCCATCCAGCAAGTATTCCAAATTAGGATTGTACAGGAAATTTAGACATGATAATGAAGGCCTTCTCTCCAAACATTGATTAACAGCTTCAAGTTCGTCAGGATGAGTTATGGAATGTCCAATAATCACATAATTTACCACAAAAAGTCCCTGATATATACACAATATCAGAAGCAACCTGTCGAGCACATTGCTAGCAATAGTATCAGTGTAAATAAAGATTTCAATATTTTAAAAGGTAATTATTGAAATTTAGTATATACAAGGAATGGCTATTAAGTAACAAGGGTGATGCTATAAAACATTTTATTTTGATTTCATACATATTTACTAATACAGTCTTGTCATTGTTACCTGTCAGTACATAATTCGAAATTTCAAATTTTTCGAAGAATATGGTGGGGAGTAACATTTATGATTAAAATCATTTGAATCATGATCTTATTGAAGCCAAGACGAAGCCCCTTCCCTAGGTAGGAGCCAGTGCCTTAAGACCCCCCCCATTCTTACGTATTATCGCGAACTCTATTAATAACTCTCCAAGTTGCTTAGCCCGATTTCCTGTGTGTTGTAAGTGCTGAATTGGCAACCATGTGCTTTGTTTCATACAAAGTCGCCTATTGGTTGTGATGAGATGCTAGTACTCATCCCTGCCTATATAGTATGCTAAATGTATTGTACATCGTTGTTTGATTATTTATATCAGATGATTCTAGTTTAACACTGTCTTTGAATTAAGTACATTATGTGAACCAAATAATGTTAAAAAAAAATCTTGATTTCCTTATCTAATAGTTCTTTTAGTTTAGCCAGGCACACAGGTAATACAAGTCACATTCAAAATAAAGCAAACTGTGATCCTCTCCCTTCACTCTCCATATAATTTTCAGCAATAATTCAGTAAAAGGAGTGACAAATGAGTAGCTTTTTTTATTCAAGCTTATTTTCAGTATTATTGCTATAGTATTCACTGCACGAGATTTACGCCAACTGATGAAGAACTTTTTATTTTTAGTACATATTTTGTACCCATTATTTATAAGATGGATTATTAGATATGTGTATATTCTTTAAACCTTAAATATAAAGTGATACAAATTGTATTTAAATTTCTTAGTAAAAAAATTTAGCAAGGAGTTTCTTCTAAATTCTAATTGTGTGAAAACAAAACTGTGTTTAGGATATTGTAACATAGAAGAATTGTCTGTCTGTCTGTATGTATATGTATATATATATATATATATATATATATATATATATATATATATATATATATATATATTTCACTGTAATTATATGTATATGTATATATATATATATTTCACTGTAATTATATGGTAAAGTTTGAGAAATCATGTTTTTGTTATTTTTATTTTATAACTGATTATTTCTGAGGAATTCATTTGAAATAAATTTATGCATATGAAATGCATAGCATCTGTAAGTGGCTTTTATTTAAAGAAAAAATTCATTTATTTTGTATGTTTTTTTATAGAAATGGGTCCAAAGCGTAATGTTAAAGCGAGCAAAAGAATGAACTTGGCAAAAGCGAGAGCTTCAAAAGTAGAATCTGCAAAGAAGAAGGATATTAAAAAGAAAGCAGTTAAACCTATAAAGCAACCAGCCAAATCCAAAAAAGGTCCTGAAAAGCCTATTAGTCTTGAAGATATTGTCAAAGTTGGTAATGTTTCAACTTGTGAAGTTTGTCAAGGAGTATGGTTTTCAAAAACTTTGTTTGAAAAGCACTTACTTTCTTGTGGGCAACCAAATAATGTAGAGGTAAAGTTTTATTATTATAAAAGTGCATTAATTTTCCTTAAAAGTTAATTTAAAGCATTTTTGCTTTTGTTAATTATTTGAAAATAAATTAAAGACTAATAGAGATGATCTATAGTAATTTGCTTAGTTTTATTCCTTATGACGAATGAAAGAATATTTTTACTACAATCTCAAGTAAATATGAATTTCATTCGGTAAATTTTATAAATTGAGAGATGTCTGTGAAAGTAACTAACTAAATCCATGATTAATTTTTTTAAAAAAATAAAATGTCATGTATATATGTACTTTTCTTTTTGCATACTATTATTAAAATTATTTTCAAAAAAAGGGAATTTGAACTATAAAATATTTGATAAATTTTTGCTTAATAATACCTACAATTATTAGAAAAGTATATTCTAAAAGAAATTTTAAAAAAAGCATTTAATCCATTAATTAAATACCTCCTGTTATTTTAAACACAAATAATAATTACGTTCAGTTAAGTAGTAGCTTTTGTGGGGGGATTACATAGTGAAGTTGACTTTTGTTTAAAAAAAATTTCTAGAATATCAAGAAACATTCAATCACACACACACACATATTCCCCTCTGATAATTTCAAATTTTTCTAAAAATATCGGTAATTGTAGTTTTGCAATATATTATGAATTTGTTTAGTCAAGTATTAAGTATTTTTAATTCCAAGTTATTTAACTATGTATTTTTTTAACAAATTTACCTTTTCCATAGGTTGTTGCTAAGAAAAGCGAAGTAGAATTCTCTGTTGAAACTTCTTCCAAAAAACAAAAAAATAATGATCAAAGTATAGATGATGATGTGACTATTATCACAAATAGTACCATTGCAAATGCAAAGAAAAGAAAGAAATTGGAAGAAGAAAGTAAAGATGATGAAGTCAAATGCATCAGCAAAAATGAAAATGATGGTCTCCAATTTTCTATGTCAAACAAAGTTCAATCACTTTTGTTCGCATCAAAATCTCAAGATAAAGATTTGTTGTCAAAAGATCAATTGGAAATAGAAAGAAATGGGATTTTATCTCCTACTAAAAGTGATCATTTAAAATTATCAGGAAATCAAGTCTCGCTTTCTGCTTCAAATTTGAGAAAAAATATTGCTTCATCTATGCTTAAAGGCAGAACATCTGTGGAAGTTTCCTCTCGTCCAACTCGAAGTTCCAGTGCCGTATCTCTAACAGAATCTCAAAAACTGACTACTGCTTATAAATATGGTAGAAAAAGTAAACCAAATGCAGTTTCTGGAGAGGGCTCTAGTAATTTAAGTACAGGTGAAGAAAATAAAGTTGTTACTTCTGTTGAAGTACATCAGAATGCTCATTTGATTTCAGAAAAGCCCAGTAAAACAAGTGAAACAGCAGAAACAGGTAATGTTAAAAGCTTTCTAATATTTATTTATTTCTAAAGTTTTAATTAATTCCTTTTCTGTATATAATAAAATTAATTTTTGCTGTATATATATTTTTTTTTTTAAAAAAAAGAGCTTGCTTTATTTGTGTGGCATTAAATCTTGCATATTTTCCCTCCTTTTATTATGTGGCTAAATGGTCATTATCTAGAATTCATGGCCAGCATTGTTTCTGGTTTGTCTTGGTGTTGCTAAAGTCCTCATACATTTAAAGCTCACATTGAGGTGATGGAGAATGGGGTAGTTCATGTGTTATCCTCGTTAGTTGATGGCTGTTGAAAATTATCAAGTTCATTACCAAAAGCCCCCATGTTTCTGAGTGCAACATTGCTAAGGAATTAATCAGTCAACCCTTTTTTTGTTTACTGTAATGAAACTGTATAAATATGTAGTACCTCATATATATAATCATGTTTTAAAGAGATTTATTATTTTAAAAAAATAACCAGTTATATATAATCTTAAAGAATGCCCTTCCATTTGATTATGCACATGTACAGAGATAACTGTACAGTTTAAAGATTGTCATTGAAAATGTAATTTTAGTTCTTGAAATTTAATTTTTGAAAAAAATAAATAAATAAATCTATTGTAAAATATGAGAAGGTATCCAAAAATGAAATATAATGTGTAATGAATTATTTATATTTTTTTAATATATTAATATAAAAAAAACTCGTTTTTTCCTAAAAGATTTAAAAAGTTTCAAGGGTATATTTTCAGAAATAAAGGTAAATTCAAACATGTTTTTAAAGAACATTGGATGATCTATTTGTTAAAGCAGTTGGCTTATTTATAAAACTGGTTCTCTTTTTAATTCATGCATTCTGTGACATATTTGTCTTATAAAACATCGTTGTATTTTACATTCCAAATATAATTTTCTTAGTGTAATGCTGTTTTTGTTTATTGCTGATACAATCCTAATTTCTACTTATTGATTATGGGAATTGTGATGTCAAACACAGCATTGTGTAGAAAATACCAAATTCTGGTTTGTACTGGTTGTTATTATAATAAATAAGTGGGGCTATTTTTAAATATCAGGATTTAGGTTCACTCCTAGGAGAGCCCACACCCTTGGCGCAAATTACTTTGGTTGGCGACAATTGGGCCATCTTGGTAACCCTACTTTTAAACACTGTATATGGCAACCCTAACTATTTCTAGCATTTTCGTATTTTGTGGGCGCGCATTTCAAATTTCATTTTGTTGTTGAGCTCCGGGCTGGCTGTGTGTGTGAGGGAATATACTTTCGATTTTTTTACTTTGTTGAATGCGAAAATTAAGAAAAAATTGATTGAATGGTGTATGAAGGAAGGATTGATTGCTTCGAGTTATGAATGTCCTAAATGTAATGATCGGCATGATGTAACATGTCGGCAATAAAACGCTTTCTTCGAAATCCTACCAGCAACGCCAAATGTATGTTCGACCATTACCTCGCAGAATAAATATGGTGGCGCTCACACAATCATTTGTTTAGCGATGAGACCTTTAACCCTTTGATGGTCATGAACGAGCTCAGCTCGCAATCGAGTAGTGCTTTTGAATGCGTGCAAACGAATTCAGCTCGGGCGCAAGATTTTGACCGAAATGGGTATAAACGAGTTCTACTCGCGTAGTTGAACCTTTCCCCAAAGGGCGCTGACGAGATGGACTCGTTCAAGGTTATTATGTGGCCGCGGTAGCTGAGTGGTATAGGTATCGGATCGTGGCTTGCCTTGTCACGAGTTCGAGCCCAGTACCACTAAAGACCCGCCGTGTAGGGCAGCGATGCACGTTAAATCTGTCGAGAGCTGAAATGTCCTCCCGTTCGTGTGGTGTGGTAGTTAGGAGAGGGGGGTGCCAGCTCAGGTGTCGTCCACGTCACTTGACCATGGTTCAAAATTACGTGGTCCGTCGCCAAAAGCCCTCGTGTAGCTGAACAGTGCGACGTTAATATTCAATCAATCAAGGTCATTATTCTGCATTGATTAGGTTACAAACGAATCCTACTCGTGAAATTTAGTTAGTTTTACTGTCTACAGATGGCAGTACGGGTTCCATGAATTTTTCTTCATAATGAAGGTTCTTTTTTTTTTATGTTATTCTTTTTATGCGTATTTTGGCGCGTTTTTTAGACTGTTTGTAAAGTAAAATGGCTCAAAAGCGAAAATTAGATTATTATGATGATGATTTTGATTTCGATACAGAAAGCTTATCAAGTTTTGAGTCTGATGAAGACTTTGTTCACAGCATATCAAGCTCAGAAGACGATACAAGCGACGAGGAAAATTTTTCGAGTGTTCGACAGTGGTGTAAAATTGATTCAAGTTCTCCCGCTCCTAGCCGATTTAGTGTTACTGGTGATGTGGTTACTATTTAATAATTATCATTTATTCATTATTTTAAAGTACGTAAAAACTGTTATTTGTGTACTACAAATACTTTAAGAAACCTTTAAAATACATGAGGTGAGCTATCTACGGCATCGCCGTAGAAGGGTGACATTTTCGGAAGAACGGCGGGGGAAAACAGCTTTAATTTTCGACTACTGCTTACTCGTAATACTGTGCGAATTAACTAAACGAAAACTGCTCATTTCCCTAACCGTCAAAGGGTTAAGGCTTTTTTTAAAATCTGTTGTTACACTGTACCCTCCACTCGGAAAAGATCAGCAGTAAGAAAGTAAGTGCTGTTTTTATATTTTTATCTTAAATGTTTAATTTCTGTATTGTTTACGTATATTCTCATTACGCATCCACCTTATCCCGCTATATTCCCTTGCCAACATTGTCGGTTTCGCTTGGTGCTTTTTTCGGTTTGTCGCCAAGGGTGTGGGCTCTCCTAGGATTTTACCCAGGATTTATATCAATTGCCAGTATAAATAGGCAACTTTATTTTCAAGTATGGTCATTTTTACTGTGATTCTTATTTTCTTATTGTTATACTGTTCACTAATTTTTGTACCATTTTTCTACAATAATAAAAGTCTCGGAAGAGGCCAGTGAAGGATGAAGATCCAACAAGCTTTTTCTAATAGAAAAAAAATATACCATTTAATTTTTTTTGCTGAAATTGTTACTTTTTGCAGATGGAACTAGGCAAGAAAGGTCACCTGAAGTATGTTAAATTACTATTGGTTGTCGTGGGAGGAAGTATTTGTCTCAGAATGTAGGATTCTGTTTTGTGAATGAACTTACTTCTCCATCATAATGTCAATGGCAGATAAATTTTTGCTCAGAAATATATACAGTGAAATGCATTTAATGCGAAAATGCTTGAGATGACATTTCGGTTAGCACAAAATAATACAACGGTCCCGATGTATTTTTCATGCATTTTTTTCTCGTAACATGAAACAAAAGTCATTTAACATGAAAAGATTTCCCTTCTGTGACAAAATACATCATCCAAATTTGACTGTCCTATGACTGATTGTATTATTGGAAGAATTCATTGCAGTAGGTGATGATAATGTTTGTACAGTCCCAATTATGGTAGATAAAGACATTTTGAAATTTGTTCAAAGCTCAAAAAATATCATTGAGGCAGATTCCAACGACGAAAATGAAATGAATAGTGCACCTCCTGTTCCCACATCCGAAATGAGGAGCATCATGACAAGTAGGCAGAGTTATTTAGACACACATTCCAATGGTTAAATGAATAACAAAATGTGAGTGTCAAAAAATGTCAAAGTGGCGAGGGGGTGTACCTGGGCGGAGTGGGCGATGTACGTCGGGAGTATCTACTCCTGGTAGGGCCACCTAAGGCGTGAAGGCCACTCCATTTTGCTCAGCTAAGGCCTGTAGGTGAAGGAGCCAAATCAGTCCCCTATCTTCGGGTGCTCCAGGTCTTCGTACTTCAGGGGCTGTACCACATTTCCTTTTTTTTTTCATGAGCTTCTCGTCTTCTTTGGAACATGCTGCATCACTCGTCACGCAGAATAATCAGGAGTGCGCTGAGGGTTTAGGCAGAGGGCCCTCTTCGAAAAAATTTGCAACGGTCTCCAGCTAAATATCGGTCTTAAAATCATACACTGCAATATAAATGGAATATCAACTTATGCTTCAAGGATTAAACTTGACGCTATCTTGGACATCGCTGAATCTCTGGAGGTTCAAATTATTGCTCTTCAGGAGACTAAATTGAAAGAACATGCTAAGCTTAAAATTAAGGGCTACAACATAATTCGTTCTGATAGACAAGAAGGCGGAGGCGGTGGCCTGGCTTTTCTTGTAAGGGATATCAACTATCGTACTATTGATAATCCACAATTTACTGATTCGAAATTGGAAATCCAATGCTTAAATGTCATTTGGAAGGGGAAAAATCTTAACATCTCTAACATGTATCATCCTCCCAATCAAAAAAGTCTGCCTGATAATCTGCTTGACATATCTGAATCAAATCTACTTGTTGGTGACCTGAACGCTAAACATAGTTCATGGGGCAGCGTAATTAATAAGAGAGGTGTGTAGATCTGCATAACCTTATGGATGACAGTGCTCATCTTGCTCTAAACGACGGCTCCCCTACTTACTCCTCTCACAGCTATCATACCGAGGAAGCCTTAGATGTGTCAATTGTCAGCTCAGACATCTTCCCTTTCTGCAAGTGGACAGTTTTACAGGACATTGGAAGTGACCATCTACCCATATTAGTAGAATTAAAGTGGAAACAAATGACTCAGTTGGTTAAGAAAAATTTTGGAACTTTAAAAAAGGGCAGGTGGGAGAAGTACAGAGACACAGTTGATCGTGGGCTGCTCTCAAAACCTCCCTTTGAATGTAGGTCTATTGATGATCTCGATGAGTCCTGGCTTTCTTTCAAGAAAATCATCTTCAAGGCTGCTGGTCAAGCTATACCTAGGGAAATTACAAACGGCCCTCTCCATTTTTATGCATAAATCTCCATTGCTTCAACCCCTGTTGAAGAAAAGAGTAGATATTTGCCGGGAAATTAAAAAATCTAACAATCCCTCACTTAGGTCAAGCCTAAACAAAATAAATGCTGAGATAAAAAGAACCTTTATCCATCTTAAGAGAGAGAAATGGAAAGAATTGTGCAAATCTATTGATGCACACACCCTAATACCAAACTTTGGAAACTCATGAAATCTTTGAGCATTACTCAACCGCAACAGGAGGAGTGTAATACTATCATTGATGACAATGGACAGATTTCCTCTGACAATAAAACTTCGGCCAATTTGTTGGGTTCCTACTACCAAAAGACGAGTAAACTGAATTTTAATGCAATGGACAAGGATACAGAGAATTATGCTCGAAAATTAGTTCATGGATGTCGCAGCTCAGAGCATGGAATCCCTATATTTAAAGAGTTCTTTACAATGCAGGAACTTAATATGGCTTTGAGCAACCTTGATCCATCTAAATCTCCGGGCCTGACAATATTCATGGCCAGATGATCTCTAGACTTAGTGATTGGGGAAAGAAGAGTCTTTTAGAAATCTTTAACTTGTCTTGGAGACTTGGAAGACTTCCCGTAATTGGAAAAAAGCCTGATTATTCCTATTAGGAAATCAAGCAAGAAAGCTAGCTATCCTGAAAGTTTCAGGCCGATTGCCTTAACAAACTTCTCCTGTAAGCTTATGGAAAAGATTATTCTTGAGCGACTTACTTACTATCTAAATTCTAATGACTTGCTCTCAATCGAACAATATGGTTTTAAAAGGGGACACTCTACTGCGGATCAGATTTTGTACTTCGGACAGAGAGTTCGAGACTCCCAAAACCTTAGACCATCACATCATACAGTTGCTGTTTTTCTTGACCTTTCAAAAGCATTTGATAGAGTTTGGAGAAATAAATTAATCATAAAGCTTTTCAACACCTTTGGCATTAGAGACAGAGCCCTATCTTGGATTTTCGACTTTTTGAAAGATCGAGAGATCAGAGTGAGATTTAGAGACTCTTTATCTAAAACCTTTAGGCTCAGCCAAGGTGTCCCAAGGCTCAGTCTTGAGCCCCTTGCTCTTTCCTTATACATTGCGGGCATTGAGAAAATCATCTCTAGAAGGTGTGAGGTGGGGCTTTTCGCTGATGATATCATCCTCTGGAACTCTAACTCTGACGTCGTCCATATAGAAACCGCGATCAATACTACCCTTTCTGACATACAGATTTTTGCTGAGCAACATAAACTGATCTTTAATGTATCAAAGTCAACCTCTCTAGCTTCTTCACGACTAACCGACGTTTATACAATTATCAACCTCAAATTTTTATGGAAAGCAAATCCCTTCTCTATGAAAAACACCCTAAATATTTGGGCTACATTTTGGATCCTGAGATACTTAGCAACAAGCATATAGACTATGTGATAAACAAAGGCAGGAAGAGACTTGACTTACTGAAATACATCGCTGGAAGGGACTGGGGTGCTGATGCTGGTACTCTCAGACTGACATACACCTCTTTGATCAGACCTGTCTTAGAGTATGGCTCTCAAATTTATTTCAGTGCATCACGTACTAATTTGGCGAAACTGGACCGAGTACAATCAAGCGCTGCTAGAATTATCACTGGCATGCGACATAGCTGTCCCACAGATCTAGTTCTTTTCGAAGCTGATATCATGCCCTTGGATCTGAGAAGAAAATTACTGCTTTCAAAGTACTTTTGTAAACTTTACAGTTACGGAGATTATAACCGCATATCTCATAACCTGGACAAACAGACACAGACTAAAAAGAGACAGTCCTTTCTCTCGAATGCAAGCGATGGACCTATTAGATCAGGACATTGAAGAACATTTTTTGAAGAACGTATTTAACCCTCAGGAGGGATTGCCTAGACTCCATTTTAAACCAGAAATGGGAGCTCATACTTCCAAAAATCAAGATCCACCTGAATATTTACGTCAATTAGCATTGGAAATTATTAACAAAATTCCAGCTACTGCAATGCAAATTTATACCGACGGTAGCAAAGACGAACAAAACTCATGTGGCAGTGGCATCTTTATAAAGGCTCCTAATTGTTCTCATAATATCAAAATTAGGAATTCGGACTTTTGTTCTGTTTTTAGATCCGAGTTAATTGCCATTGATGAAGCTCTCCAATCATCAAGACGATGACATCTCCTGATGAAATATGGATATTATGTGATAGCCGAAGTGCTATCCAACACCTTAGCGACTGGACAAATGTTGGAGACAAAACATCGGTCTCAATTCTTAAAAATCTTAAAGAACTTTCCCAGCAACATGAGATTTACTTCCAATGGATTCCATCTCACATTGGTCTCTTTGGCAATGACACAGCTGACCTTTTAGCCAAGGAAGGTGTCACTGAAAATTTAATGTCGAGAAGAACTTTGACTTTCTCGAAATTTTTCTAAAACGAAATCTTTGATTCAAGAACTATGGAAGACTCCTCCGACTCACCCCTGGTATAATAGGCAGGCCCCAGGTGGTGCCCTTTCCATCAAGGCGGATAGAGTCGTCCAAACAACTATTAGTAGGCTTGCAAGTGGACACATTAGAGGCCTTTCCTTTAACTTAGGCCAGAAAATTTACGAGAATTGTACTAAATGCAATTTGGTACAGGCAACTCCAGATCATCTTTTGTTTTGTGCAGGACTTGAAAGGGAGGACATCTATTCCAGTCCTCTTTTGGTGTACGATTTCCTGAGGACTCTTGGGCTCATGGACCTGGTCTAGCCTGCGGCTAGACAGGAGGAATTAGTCAACAACAACAACAAAATGGACGACATTGAACTATTTGTTTACAATTTGATGCTAAAAAACACATTGCAAGAAATATATCAGATTATTTTTCAAAAATTCAATAAATGTTTTGTTTTTCAAAATTTAGAAATTTTGTATTAAATATTTTAAAGTTTTTATGAATGTTTTTGTTTTGTTGATTTTTATTAGATATATGCATATATACATATGTATGTAAAAAAATATACTTTCTCTCTCTCTCTCTCTCTCTCTAATAAATTTAATTCTCTTGGTATATATGGTTTTTTGCGATATCCTTTAACGTGAAAGAATATTTCAGTCCCTTCAGTTTAATGTTAAGCGATTTTCACTGTAAGTGATAAATTGCTAACATTCATGTTGACCACAATTTGAAAGTAACTCTTAATTACCCGATAATCTTATCTTGCTGCTTTTGTTTGTATTTTTTCTGAAATGTAACTACTTTTCTCCATTTTAAGGTTCAGTTACGATTTTGAATTCAATGTTTTAATACAGCACATAAATTGTTATAATTATGCATCTTTTTTTATCAAGATTCTGTGTTCTTAAATTTATATATTAATCTGTATGTCATGCATAATGTATCTTAATTTTTTTTAAAGGGAAGAAAACTATCGCATCTACTTCATCCTTGAGAAGTGGTAGAGGACGCAGGCCTCAATTACAAAATAAAGATAATTTAGATGGAATTTCCATTCCTAGTGGTACAGATGATAATAATAAAATTCAGGAAGAAAATCTGGATTCCGCAAAAGATGGAGGGCAAAAAACACAGTCTAATATTTCCAATCGATCTGCTACAAGCATTATAAATGAAGTAAATATCATTCGACAGGAGAAAACTATTCCAAGAAGGGGACGAGGTCGACCAGCTGTGAACGGAAATACTCAAAATAATATAAATTTAGTTGAAATAAACAAAAAATCAACTCGTGGAAAGAGTGGTAGAGGTCGTAAAGCACAACAAAAAAATCATCTCAATATTCCAGATACTATTCCAAATGCTGAAGAACAAAATGAGCATATTGATGCTGGTGATGGAAAAAATATTTTTGCTACAAAGAGTGGAACTGAACAAAAAAGTCAATCTTCAAAAGATGTAGTTTCTACTAATAATATTGCAAGTGAAAATAATTTGTCTCCCGAAGAAAATGCTGATGCTCTTAAAACTGGATTGAGTCACAAAGATATATCTGATCCCAATTCTGAAAATGTTTATAATGCAACAGAAACTTTTAATCCAGGTATAACAGAGGTGTATAATGTAGAAGAAGGAGAAACTCAAGATAGTGAAAATAGAAATATTATATTGTCTGGTAATCCTGTTATTTTGACTCCTTTACAGGTATAATTACTTTTCTCCATAATTTTAATTATAACATCTTAATTTAAGCCTTTATATACTGTATTTACTTGAATCTAAGCCACACTTTTTTCCAATTTTAAAACTACTGAAAATCAGTTGCGGCATAGAATCGAATTTAAAAAACTGCGTTGGATGGAGCAATTACAGGTTCTTAAACTATTTTTCATTTTCCACTAAGACTTGTTGAGTATTTGGGGTGCGGCTTAGATTCGAGGAAATGCGGTATTTGCTTTAAAATTATAATTACAATCTCAATCAATTCACACCAAAGCATTAAGCTTTTTAATTGGTAATTATGTTTTAAATCCTTCCTTTTATCTAATATTTTTTATTAGTTCCATATGTTCACAGTAATCAGTTTTTCTTTGATTGATATTTTTTATATATATTATTTGTTTGGATGCAATTTTATTTATTAAGTTGGTAGAATATATTGTTCAGAAAGTAAAAATATATCTTAAGTGTATTTTACTTTTAAGGTTATGAAGGTTTTCATTTAAATTTCAGAATATTCTTTGATAAAATGTAATGAATTATAATTGTTGCAAGAGTAGAGAGACTTTTTATTGTAATCAGTATTTGCGTGAGATTTTTTTTAAAAAAGGCTTTGTTGGAAATTTAATTTTAAATCCTAAAATTTAATTGCAATGTTGTAGAATTTTTTAAATTTCTTTTTAAAGCCTGTTAAAGAAGAAAATGATGTTGATAAAGAAGAAAAGGATGCTTTACATTCCACTATTTTTCCCTCAAATGAGGAAGAAGATGCAACACCAAGTGCAAGCTCTAATTCGGGAAGCGCTAGTAATGATAAAGATCCCAATGCTATTGCATTTACTTGTGCTGTTTGTCAAAGGGCATTTACAAGAAAATATCATCTTGATCGTCACTTAAAAATTTCTAAATGTTCTGGCCTTCCATTACCATCATTTCCATGTGAATTATGCAACAGAGTTTACACTCGAAAAGTAAGTTAACAATTAATGTATAAATATTTTTTGGAGAATTATTCATACATAGGATTAAGTGTATATAATAACCCATAGAATTAAATTTGCTTAACATGCAGAGTTTTCTAATTGAAAAAAAGGCAACATTGTAAACGGGGTATTTGATTGCAAAACTTGACTTTAAAAAAATAAGCCAGCAGTATTTCTGTATTTTAAATTGAGATTGTATGCAATAAACAGGGTGAACCAAAAGTCTTGCCCTGATTAAAAATATTAACCATTTTAATTAGATATGTGTTTGTTTGGATATATTGTGAGTACTATAATTTTTTATAAGCCCATTTATTGCCAACAGTAAATTTCAACATGCACCCCCTTGGTAGCTCAGAGAATATCCAAGCCAAGGGTACTCAATCTTTTTTCCTGCGAGGCCACATGCATGTAACAGGTATTTCATGCGGGCTGAAACATGTGAGGATAATGGGGGGGGATATTGAAATCAAAGCAGAATTGTTCAAAATATTAATTTTTTTATTGGATTTTTTCTAATACTATATTAATTTCTCTGTTAAACACACACACAAAAATTATTTACTTTTATACACTTTTCTACTCATTTCTCGAGTAGTTTGATTTCCTTTCTTCATGATCTATCCTCTTGTTTACATTACTATTAAAATTACAAATTGATTACAAAATTGATAGATATAATTGCTTGATTGATAGAATTTCTCACTAAATTTTTAATACATTATTCTTAAACAGTTGAACTTCTTTATTGTCACTTGGCAATTACCGGGCCACTCAGAAAAGGCCACCGAGCCGCAGATTGAGTATCACTGGTCTAAGCAGTATTCCAGTTCTCATTAAGTTTTCTTTAACATGTTGTGCACTTTAAAAGTATGCAACCCAAGCCTTTTACGAAGAATTTTTATTTACGATATTTGAAGTTCACATTGATGCTTCATAACTTGATTTAGTAGGACTGATTAGTACTTCATTAGTAAATATGAAGAAGTGACCAAAAAGATTGTTGTTTGATATTAATATAATGATTTTTAAGGATGCATTCTAAATTATGGCAGAAGAGAAGAAAATTTGCATTTGGAATTGCTTTGAAACTCTAAAGTATAATTTAAAATAAATGGAATTTGTATAATATACATGATCTCAGTTAAATTATTGTAGATAAGTGTTTGTAATTATATGAAATCATCAGCATTGTTTTCGTCATGGGTTGGAATCCTCGTGTCCCTCAAGATTTAGTGTATAGAAAGATTGATGCTCATTAAATCTGATGAGGCTTAAAGTCCTTATGTTAGTCTGGTGCAGGAGTTTTAGACAGTAGAGTGACAGCCCCATCATTTTATCTTGGTTCAGAGTTGCAATGTTCATCTCATCATATCATATAGCCCCTCATGTATCTTTGACATGGATATTAATAAACATTATATCTATTGTTGTAGGTATTTTAAATTTCACTAAAGTTGCTGCAGCTAGAAAGTATAAAAAGTTTTATTTTATAATAATAGTCTGAATATTTATTGCTATATATATTTTGTAAGTTTTGTAAAATATGCATACCAAAAAATATTTTGATAATTTAAAATGGGTTTTATTGTCTTTAATATTTTTCTAATAAAAATAAAACATTGTTAAAAATCTTCATATTTACTTATAATAATCACTAATTATTTTTAAGATGATGAATATAATCTGAAAATAATTTTTTCTCTGAAACCAACTATTCTTAGTGTTGCTTTTAAAAAATAAACAACTTTATTTAAATAGTTGGTTATAAAAATGCAGTTTTGTTTTAAATTCATTTTTTATTAGAGAAACATTTGTTTTGATTTCATTAATTTGTACTGAAGGTTGATTTCTTATTAGAATAATAAGACTGTTTTGTGGGCTTTCATTGAAAACAACTCACCAAATATATACTTCTTCAATTTTACCATGTCTGGCTCTCTTTAAAAATTTTATTCATCTTGTCCTTTAATGGAGTATTTTGTTGTTGTAACTGGGGTATGCGAAACCAGTCTATCAAAATGATTCAATGTGTCACAAAGTGGGAAATATTTGAAACAATTCGATTCTTGTAGTAATGCATGTAGAGTTAGGAATAAAGTTCCAAGAATACAGAGATTTGGAGTTTTTATTAGTTATATGTTAAGTATGAATCATTCAGATATTTATTAACATAAAAACAAACAACAAATTATATAAGTGCTCCTTCAATATAGTGAAATAAAAGAATTAAAATTTTAATGCAAACCTTGTCCTTGCACAGCTCTACTTCATATCACAACACTAAGGATATTATTTGTGACTTTCAATTTGACACTATTTTAAGCTACTACTTTGCAGACTCCACATTTTTTCTAATATGTTAAAATATTTGTTCACATAGTTGTGTAAAACCAGAAGTGGGAAGAGGAGTACATATAATTTTCTTCAAACAATTAATTCCCTCCAGCAATGACCCCCAGCAATTTAAAGTAGCTGTCGATTAGCTTAGTGTTATCTCCCAGATTTTTTCGCAATTCCATAAGTTTTGTTTTTCATAATTCTGAACTTGATAGCTTATATAGCTCCTTTTTGTCTCCTCAAAAATCGAAAAATTTGAAAAAGTGGTGAAAAGAACCACATTAAGAATTGTATCATGCCAAATTTGGCACGCAAGCCATAGGTTGCCGACGCCTGTTTTATAATATATATCATTAAAATCCTTTGCGTTATTTTATGAATAACCTTTAATTCTTTTATAATGTGACAGAAGAATTTGGATAGGATTAATTATTATCTGATTAAGACTAAAAAATTATAACCTTTCTTAAAAGTTGGTAGATTTGCTTAACCTTTTTAATTGCTTCATTTTTTGGAGATAATTACCCTTTTTCCCCCTTCCTTATTCTACTATTAAGTAATATACTTTGTATTTTAAGTATGTGTAAAAAAGTAGATTTGATTTTGTATGATTATTTTTTTCTAAAAACTGTTTAAATGTAAGCATTTTTACATATTGTTCATAATAAATTAATCATTATTTTCTGTTTAATGGAGGCTGCTCTGGAATATAACAGGTAGTATGAAAATTTGTTTAAAACTATTTTGGCTACTTTTGCAATGTAGTTTAGTTTTGATTTAATTTTTAATAATTAATAAGTTCACAATTTATATATTTCCATGCATGAACAGATCAAAGTATCTATAAAAGGAAGGGTCAGGACGTAAAAATTGCTATAAATATTTTTTGTTTTTTTAAATTTTTTATTTATTACTTATTTATTTTTATAACTAATCCTCAAACTTACCCCTAGGAAAGTGGAGGGAATATTAATGAAAAATATTTAAGTTTTTCTTTATTTTTTCTTTGCATTTTTTCATAGAGAGGTGTATCTGCATTTAAATTTTGTATTCTCATACAACTTAATACATTAGTTAGAATCCATAAAAGATTTTTAAATAAAAATATTTTTGTACACCTTGCCTTAGTCATCTAATTGACTTTTTTTAATGTTAATTTTGCTAGTTTGGTTTCTTTGATTTAATAATTTAAATAGTATTTCTTCGTCAAGAGAGATATTTGTGTTTTGAAATGCTTTTTGGTTTTTCCTTTTGTGAAACAAATTTGATAATTTTAATTCATTTAAAGTAAATTTGAATTAAATTAAAATCATCAGTCTTCGAGATAGATTGTTAAAATAATAAAAAATAAAGGTATCTTTATTAATTTAATGTTTTATATTTAATTGATATTGATTCATCAAGAATGTTTTATCTGTATCATTTTTGTTTGAGATAATTATAATAGAAAAAAAGATATTGTGCTTTCATACTGCATGTTATTTTATTCAGAATGTTATAGAAAGAGCAAAGGTTTTATTTTAAAATTTAGATTCTTTATTAGCTTATGAATCCGCCAAATAAAAAAACTCAGGAATTTTAATTCTTGTGTATACATATAAGTCAGAGAGGGCAATTACAAGACATATATGCCAAGTTTGGCATGCTATAAAATTTGAAATGATTTTTTTATTAAAAATACTTGGAAATTTGAGTTTCACAGTAAAGTTCATAACCATTTGTAATAGGGAATGATGTTGATGAAAAAGTATAACAGAGGACACCACATGGCAAATAAGCGAAACATGTCTCTTTTGGCTTGTCTGAGGATTGTCTTCTTTGTTGGGAGATGCAATCTTGAGTAATAAAAATTTGTTTTAATTGAAAAATATATATATATGTGTGTTTAAATTTTTATATTGATATGGTTTAAATGATAATAGAAAAGCTGGAAAGTAAGGATGTGTGAAACTTTGTTAATATTTAGACTTTGATTATGGCTTTGTTAAACATAGTTAAAAAAAAGTGTTGTTTTTGTTCTGAAATTATTGCATGTTGAACCTCATCTCTTTTTTTTTTTAATTGAGAACGCTTATAACCCCGTGCACCACAAATTATCATACGGGGGCTTGCATAGAAGTAAGCGTGAAGCACACATCACAAAGAAGAGAAGGATTACAACACAAACATCCATGCTTTACCTGGGATTCAAACTCAGCCCCTATGGCACCACAGTCAGCTTCACTAACCACTTTACCAGATGGGCTGCAACCTCATCTCTTTTTGATCCATTTTGATATTCACCATTAAGAAGTTGCCAAAACATATTGAGGGGGAGAACTGGTTTCTCAATTGCTAAAGATTGGGGAAATCAAATGAATTTTTTATCAAAATTTGTAAAATAAACCAATAACAGTATTACACAAGCTAGTTTAAAAATTTCTTAAATTTTAAACAATGAAAAGCATTTTTAGATGAAGAGTTTACCAAAAATATTATGTTAATAAAAATTGCTTCCTATTTGTTTCAATTATAAAGAAAGGGGTATTCAAGAATTGCAAATTGGTGGAAATATATGTTTAAAGAAAGATTTTAAAAATGAGTGCCAGTATTTCTTATTAACATTGTAACAACATTAATAGCTGTGACTATGTTTCAATGCCTGTTGGGTGGCACAGATGGTTTGTCGCTGGCATTCTGCACCTAAGGTTGCGGGTTCATCCCTGGCCTAAGTCAGTGGATTTTCATGATGCAGAAATAATACGGCATGTAAAAGATTAATCTTAGTAAATTAAAAAATTAAGTCCAAAATTAAATCCTAGTACAGATTTTGCATAGTCAGAGCTCAGGTGCCCCTTTGGAGAGGAAACAATGTCAAAATTACTTGCAGTAATTGGTATTGTGTATAAGGTGCCGTGCTAAAAAGTGATACCCGCTCTTGGGGAATGTACTTGGTCTGCAAAGGTTAAAAATATCAATGCGCAGCATCATTAGAAAAAAACTGTCTCAAAGACACAACTGATATAAAGACGTTTGCTGGATTAGTGCATTAGCAATTAGTACATGTTTTTCAAAATAGAATGAAATGCACAAGGTTCTTTAAATATTAGCAAATGTACCAAAAAAAGTACTGGTGTTTGTATAGTTGTAGTCAATGAAATATATATAATAAAAAATATAAATTTCTCTAATACGACTAGACCAGGAATGGAATTTTAATTTATTTTAAAATAAAATTGGAACAAGTTTTCATTGCATTATTCACCAGCAAATGCTACAAGCAAAATTCAGAGCTAGCAATTTCAAAGAAATATATTAAAATCATTATCAAATAATAAATTTTAAATTAACCAAATAAATTTTACAGCTGCACAGGACATGCAAAAAAGAAAACTAATTTTATTTTAATTGGTGTTGATTACAAATATGATACTCTATTAATGTGTTATAAAGTACATAGGCTAAGTCAGGTTACATCTTTAGAAATACCTACAAACTGCCTGGAAGAAATAAATATTAATTTTAAAGAATTACAATGTCAGGGGAAAAACAATTTAGGTCTTGTTTAAGCTGAAAAAATGTTTGAATATATATTTGATTTATTGATTTATTTCTTCTTTTCTAAAGATGTTGAATCCGAAAACTTAATAATTTTCTAAAACTTGAATTTTTTTTTTTTTTTAATGAATCAAGATGCTTAAACTTTTTGGAAATTTAATTGTGTGTCTTTTAAAAAATTATCTGTTCTGTTGAACAATTTTCAGATTCAAAGAATTGAAAGCTGTAAATTATCTGGATTTATTCAATACAAAATATTTTGATAACAATCACATTAATTGGATGGTATTAGAAAATGTAGAAATACAGACTATATATCTATCATGTGATCTTGTTTTGATACAAAAATTTGTAATAGGAAAAATTGAAATATTATCAAATGTCAAAAGATGCAGAATTTGAATTCCATATTTAAAATAGTATATCAGATTCCTTTGCTTAAGTTAAAAAAATAGCGATTGCATTGTTGACCTTCACATTCACTTACTCTTTTGGAAAAAAAATTTGTGTATGTGTACTCTCTCTCTCTAAATTACATACTGTTGAAAGTTAGAATCTAATTGAATGCATGACTTGGTAGGTGACCTACAATAAATAACATACCAGCCTGATGTAAAGAATCTTACAAGTAACATGAAGAAGAAAAAAATTTAAGTCATAATATATTTAATTCATGTATCAGTAGTATTAAAAAACTAAACTCAGTGACACAACATCTTATGAGGGCCAATGCCTACTGTACCCCTCTCAGTATTCATGGCCTTGGGCACTGAGGTGAATGAGCAGATTGTCAGTCTGTCACAAAACCACCTGTGTTTAGTTCCCAAACAAGCTTGGTACTCATTTATCGACCCATGGAAGGGATGTAAGGCTGAGTTCACCTTGCCCAGCCCGGGGTTTGAACCCTGGACCTGTGGCGTGGAAGCGCGATACATCAGTAGTATTGGAACTTGATTATATATATATTTTTATAGCATTTTTTACGTTGAATAATTGTTGTATTCTATCTTTTTATTTTGTTTATTATTTATTACAAATAAAAGTTATACTGGTACTATTTATAAAAACACAAGGGACTGACACTTTGATAAAATCCTATTTGGTATCTCTAATAGGAACAACCTTTAACCTAATGTATTTATTTCTTTGATATCTATTTTGATTTTCTAATCTGCTATTGTAGTTTCTCCTATATTAAAGGATGAATTATTGTTTTTATTTTTCTTTTATTATATTTGTGTGTAACTTTTTAGTTTAAATTTCAATTATTATGTATATTGTTAGAATTCTATTGTTTGAAATGTGTTTAAATGTTAATTGTAAGTATCCTCTCTTTTTTATGTATAAAAAAAAATTGCAATGCAGTATAATTATTAAAATTGCGTGGTGTGAATTTTATTTTTTCTATATTAATTTTTGTTAAATTAATCACATCATGTAAATTTTTACTCTTATACATAAGGTAGATCAGCATTGTTTTATTCTTAATTTGCTTTTCCTACTTCATAATATTATTTTACCTTTTCTTGAGTTTTATATTTTCTCTAACTTGATAAAAAAGACTTATAAAAAAATTTTGAAATAGAAATTAATTATAAAAACTATTCATTTTAAATACAAGCAATAAGCTTTATTTTAAAATTAATTTAATTTTGTTAAGCATATTTACATATTGGCATCTTGTATAAATATATATTATGCTATCTGATTTAAATTTTTCTAATTTTAGGACAATCTACGTGAGCATCTGCGCTCTCATACTGGTGAAGCACATAGAAGAAAAAATCATAAATGTCAGTACTGTGATAAAGCATTTCATGGGCAATCACTACTTGCAATTCATGTTCGGAAGCATACTGGGGAGAAACCATTTGCATGCGACTTTTGTCCTAAACGTTTTCCATCTACTGGGGCTCTGTCCAAGCATCGTATGACCCATACTGGAGAAAAACCATACTCTTGCAACGAGTGCGGACGGAGGTAAGTTGCTAGCACTTTTCCAATTTATGATTGAAATCAATTGTATTTTCAATAAAAAATCCTTAGAGTTTGAAATAATTTGTAGATATGACTGTATTCATAACTGTATATCAATGCATTAAGTTCAGCATTTGAATTAAAATATTTATTTTTAAAATGTATTGTGCTTTTTTTTGTGATATATCAGCCTTTATGTTGTTTATTGATATGTTTTTGTTAATTGAGCATTAATACAGTTTTTAAAATTATCTATTATAAATGCTTTTTATAAAGTATTTATATTACTTTTGCCTCATAAACATCAGAAAGCAATCAGATATTTTTAACTGTGATACTCTTTTTACTATAATATCTCATTGAAAAAATTTTGTGTATAAATGACATTCACAGATAGATGAAAATATCTGTGCTATTTTAGTAATATTTTTCTTGTTAATTTGTACATTTCATAAATTGTATTATTTTAGGTTCACTCTTAAAGGTACATTAAGTCGTCATTTGAGGACACATACTGGTATAAGGCCACATACGTGCACTTATTGTGGTAAAAAATTCATTCAGATAGGAGGTTTAAATGCCCATATGTTTTACCACACTGGAGAAAATGGATTCAAATGTGATGATTGTGGCAAGGTCTTTAATCGTAAAGCTAGATTGCAGATGCACCAGCTCTATGTTCATATAAAATTAAAGCCATTTGTTTGTGAGCATTGCAGCAAACCCTTCACCCGTAAAGAAGATCTTATGCGACATGCTGTGTTACACACTGGAGAGAGGCCATTTAAATGTCCCACTTGTGATCGCCGTTTTTCTGTTAAACCATCCCTCAAGCTTCACCTTCTGACGCACACTAAAGAAGAGCCACGTTCTTGCCATGAATGTGGTCGGGCATTCATACGTAAAGACTGCCTTCTTCGTCACATGAGGAAACGTCACAGAGATGTCTTTGATAAATTGTTGTTTGATGAAAAAGATGAAAAGGATGCCAGTCTTGTCAATACGAGAGTTCTCAGTGAAAAGGATCTTACAGAAAATATCCGTGAGCTACTGTATCTGTTAATAGATGAACCAACTCTTGTTGGTTTTGGATGGCCTGACAAACCTGTTGATGAAGTTCTGGAATTGGTCATTCAACGATGTGGGCATACTCCTGTTAATCGAGAGCATTATGCATACATGGATAGATTACGAGAAAATGCTAAGTTGCTTTTCACTGTAGTTATTGATGACAATGCTGTCAAGACTCTGTTGAACAATCAGACTGTAGATGAAGTTATTCTCCATGTTCTCAGATTAGCCAAAACATGAAGTACCTTCCATTTGCATTGTTATATTGACAACAATAGCTACTACCTGGCCAAAATTCATTTTATTTTTCAATTTTGAAATTCATTTTTGATTGGATTAATTCAAGCGAAGTGGGTCACATTATCATTTTATGCCATTTTAACAAAAGTATTCATGATACTGCTAGTAGTGGTCTCTGTGCTCAAACTTTGTTGAACAATTACGCTACAATCTATTCTTGGGCAGCCATATGTTTCATGTCATCAATGACTAAACTCCAAAATATATTACCTGAATTTAACTGTTCAGAACGAATTTGGTTATTTTTAACTATTGATTTTTGAATGCTTGACAGTTATTTTATACTTACTCTCCTAAAGGTATTCTCACATTGGTTGAAATTTAAAAATGTTTGTATACTGAAAGAAATACTCTTCCCCTGACTAGCTTTGATTTTTAGAAATGACAGATGCTCACTATTTTTAGAGAATACTTTTCATTACCTGTAGTGTTAATTGTAGTTTTGAATTTTACCTTCATATGCATAGAAAAGAAAACTTTTGACTTGTTGATATGTTTTGAAAAATAATATATTTTTCAAAAAGTTTAAATATCTCAGTATGAAATATGACTAAAGTACATGAAGATATATATATATATTGTCATATAGATTTGCCGAAAGAGTTGGTTAAAAGGAATATTTTTTTAAACAGGTTGTTTAATCTGCTGAAATATTTTTCCCAGATCAGAAATTTTATTGAAATTATAAATTAGTTTTGCTGGAATCTTTTGTATAAAAAAAAATCTACACAAGCAAAAAAAGTAGGATTCTTAAATTTTTCTTTTCAGAGATCAAGGAATTATACAGGAGTTTACTGTAAACATTTTGTTCATCAATTTCCATATTTATTTAGTTTGGTTTTTTTAGTTAAAAATCATATGTTTCTTCTATCTATTTTATATTGATTTCAAAGAAATGCCTTTTGTTATTTTCGAAATAACTGTAGTTATAAGCATTGTTTTGTATCCCTATTATAAGCATTCACTTTTTCTGTTTTATATAGAGGCAGCATGCTTAAAAATTTTAGAATTTCATTGTCTTATATTGATAATTAGTGTATTGCTTCAACTTTTTTGGCTTGTGTCTATCGTGTTAAAATGTCACACAGAATTCGTTATTTTTAAATGGGGATAATGCTAACACATCTCTATTCTTTGCAATGCAAACAGATTTAAACTTTATTTAATTCATTTAGTCAGAGAAATTTTCAAAAAAAATTTTTAATAATGAAATAAAAATTATAATGTGTATTGCATGACATTTATTGTGCTTAAATCTTTGCTGTTAATTTTTGTTTTTCAAGAAATATAATTAGAAAGATGTTTAAAAATGTGTCTGAGATTTTAAAAAACTCAAGCTATTTTTTATCGAGCAAAAAGTTTTGATGCTCAAAATATATTTTGTATTAATTGATTCATGCATTTAGTTGCATCACTTACTAACTTTAAAATGAAGTTAATAAAATAGCCATCAAATTTATTTTCTCTTTTGTGAGCTTAAATTTATCAAGAATCTTTGTTATCTGTTAATCAATTCTAATTAACAAATCGTATTATTAATAACTGTACTGTTTGTGCTTTCTAGAGCAATTGATTGAATGAATTACTGTTAAATCTTTTTTTTTAAAGAAAATAATTTTTAATAATACTGTATTTATTTGATTCTAAGCCACACATCAAATTCTCAACACATTTTTGTGAAGAAATTAAAAAAAAAAAAATGTAGTGGTATATTGTGCAATGTAATGGTGTATCAAAAAATATTCGATGTATACAAAAAAATTTTAAGAAATAAGTGAATAATTAATTTATTTTACCTGTATAAAATTAAGTACATAACATGAACCTGTAATTGTTCTAACCATCAGTGTTATGTTTAATTTCCCACATCTAACAAGTTTTTCCACTTTCAACTCTAAGCTGCACCCGATTTTCTGCAGCATTAAAAGCAGATAAAAGTGTGGCTTAGATTCAAATAAATATGATAATTTTAATCAGGTGTTGAAAGTGATATTTTTACCACTAAACATTATTGAAAGTATTTTTCTATTTTTAAAATACATGTATATATATATATATATATTTACAACCTTAATTAGCTCGGAGAAGGAATTCCTTGTTTCAAGAGTTTTGTTTAAATAAAATTATAAATAGTATATATTGATGTTAAAATATTTTATATTGAAATTTACAATGTGGTAATAGATTCCACATTTTCTCTTTTAGTGAAATAAAGTAAGTGCCTTATTTTCTGTTACATATTCATCGATTGTATAAATTTATTGCATGAAAATGTTTGAATATTGTTCAAAACAAGAAAATGTTTTGTTTGCCATATATTGATGTATATTTTTTGTATGTATTGGAATTTTCTGTTAAGGTTTTTAAGAAATTACTAGTAATATGTTAGTTGATGCATAAATGATTAAATATCCATATTTTGACTGTTAAATTATGTGTTGAATGTTCTAAAACATTTTAATTATTTAAATTTTTGTTATTAAGTTTAAATATAAAATTGCTACATAATTTCAAATCTTTTTCTGGTTTTCATTGTATTATGTTTTTAAAGCAAATTCCATGTGTCTTCCCTTCCTTGTTATTGGAAAGTGTTGCATTACCTTTGTGCCTTATATGTAATTATGTTATTAATCTTAAATTTCTATAAAATCCGATTAATGAGTAATCAAAAATTTTTTGCTTCAAAAAACCAGTGTCATTCAATATAGGCTTAGAAATCTATGTATGTCACAATTTTTTTTTTACAATCTTAATACTACTTTTTGAACTTAAGTAAGCTTTTGAATATTGTAATATTTTTGTTCATTTTTTTAAAAATAAACTTGACTTTTATAAATTTATATCATATTTTATTAAATGAACATGGTTTTTGTATTTCAAACATTACATTGCTTGTTTTTGTTTTTTCTAAAATGTACAACAATATCAGTTTTTAGTAATTTCTTGTATTTCACTCATTTTATTTAGGGTGCATAGAAGTAATAGTACCATAAAATTATGTACTCTAGGAATAAATGACAGTATTTTTAGTAAAATACTTTAGTATATATATATATTCATTTTTATTTGCTTACTTCATATCTATATGTGTGTTTAAATGTTCTTGTACGCTCCTAAAGTAACTCATTTACATTTTAGTCGTTTAGAAGACAAGCTGTATTTTAATATGTATTTTTGTAAAAGTTTAGTTTTTATGTATCTTATTGTGCTTTTTTTCTCCATCAACTAAGTTTGTGTTGGTGAATACAATTTTAAATGTATATGATTACTCATAAATAGATGTCTTATGTTGTAAAAGATATTTTCTGTAAAAATAAATCTCTTCAAAAATCTATCTTGTGCTATTAATTCAGGATTCTTTATCGATCACATCTAGTGAATTAAAATTAACATTTTAATTTGAAAATATTTTGTTATTTGGAAGTCGTCATATTTTATATATTAACATGCCATACATTTTGCTTGCTATATAGCCTGTCAATTTTTTTCAATAATAAAGCAACATAAAGGCAACTGTATTAACCTTCTCACTGTATAGTTTTATTACGTATTTCAAGCCTACATTTTAAAGTTAAAATATATAAAAAAAATTGTAAAAAGAGTTTTTATTTTAAATTATAGAATTAGATCATAAAAATATTAACATAAACAGGAACACCATGAGTTGCACAGCTAAATAGTTGAAAAAATGCATACCCGTGGAAAGCACGATTTGCACAAATTTTGCTACATCTACGTTGCCTGTGGAAATCGCAGGATGTGTAGCAAGAGGGTTAGCAGATTTTAAACTGATTTATATGAGTATTTTTCATAAATATTAAAACAATTTTCAATATTTTTTAAAACATGATTTAGCCTTTAAAGTTGTATAAATTTTGTATAGCAATTTGGAGTTGTGAGTAATTAATTATAGGTGATAAAACTTGAATTTGTGTTTTAATGTTCAGTTGAAAAACTAAAATGTATAAATTATTTACAAATTTTCTTTCTCATAAAATCAAGGGAGAACAAATGCTTTCATTACTAGCAGCAAGGACCAGCGTTGCACAGGTTTTTACGAATGCATTACTTTTTCTATTTTTTTCCTCACCTTCTTGACATTAGCCCATCCTGGCAATTTTTATATGTATTGTCAGTAATTTATTTTTAATTTTCTTCAGCTTTTTTCCCCAATCAAAAGAGGAACACAAATTTCTTTTAGAAGTGTAAAAACAAATAAACATCACGATTCTCCCCCTTTCTGAAATGGAATGTGTCAAAGAGAAAGTGTGATGGAAGACAATCTTACAAGAGAAGATGTTGATATTTATGACAATCTATACCAAAAAGCTTGAAGCATTTCACTGTTAAGAAATTTAAACTAAAAATAATGGGCCAAAAAACAGGATTTAAGGAGGGAACCTCTCTCAACCCCCTATAATGCCAAAAATTAAAACTATGGAACCATTTGGCTGTGCATTAAATATTATATTTAAAGCACAGTTTCCAGAGTGAGAGGCAAGGACCCTGTTCCAAGTGTCACAATACAGCATGCAATATTCGTGTTTATATAAAAAAAAAATGCTTTAATGGTTGATTAGGTTTACACTTATGTTACATTATATGGACAATTTTTAATAGCTTGCCTACATTTTTAAGGTACCAGCACATCATATACTTTTTTTTAAAAAATCGATTTTTCGATTGTAGTTTTAAAAAATAATGCATATTTGTTTTAATCTGAATGTTTTTCTTATATTTTCATTGGTAAAATAATCGTAAAACAAAAATGATAAAAGTGTAATTTTTTTGAAGTTTTATAATATTTTTCAAAGATATGCAGCTGTCTCATTAAAAAAGCTGGTTAATTATGTTTTGTCCATTGTTTTATATATGTGTGTTAAATATTTTGCATATTCAAGAAATATTCTTCAATTCCTACTATTAACTAACACTCTATATGTTTATCTTTGTGTAATTTTCAATCATTATTAAAATGCATTTTAAAGCACTCAATTGAGCTGAAATTTTCTATACATGATTATTTTGGATGACAATACAGTAATTTAATTATTAATAAAAATTAATCGATTAAAACTAATTCAAAGAATTACAAATACAGCCACGTTGGCATCATTTTTGGCGATTTAGCGTCTATTTTGGTGACTTGTGTCAAAGCATGGAAAGGTTTTTTTTCTCACATTTTAAAGTGCTTGTTTGTGCTGCAGTTTTCTATACACTGTTGTTTTGGGTAAAAATACGATAATTTAATTAAAATTAATTGACTGAAACCAATTATTTAAAGAATTATAGATACAGCCACGTTGGTTTCATTTTTAGCGGCTTGGGTCAAAACTTTAAAACATTTTTTTTCTCACTTTTTAAAGCATTCAGTTGAACTGAAATTTTAAATACACGATTGTTTTGGATGACAATACTATACTTTAATAAAAATTAATTACCACTTAATGTTGTGATTCTGTCCTATGCATATATGTATTTATATTAATTGTAACTATATTTGATAAAAACTAGCTAAAATAAAATTTTTCTTTTTTGATGTAAGTAGAAATTGACTTAAATTTTTTTTTTATATTACTTGTTATAAGAAATGTTATGTAAATGGAAAATATATATTGTAAAATTATTTCATGTTTAATATAAAACAAGGGAAAAAATATTTTGAAATTAAAATTACTTGTGTATCTTTAGAGAAGGTTAAAGTACTATAATATAAGGCATATAGAAAATAGGCTTGCAATTAATAAGCAAGCATATAATATATGAACAGTGCTTTTATTTTTCAAGGGAACTTATGCTGATATATCTGTATATTCAATTTTGAAAATGTCAACAACAATTTTTCAAATAGAAAAGGGCAATTTTTTTATATTTCTATGATGTGATTCAATATGTTTGAAAAAAACTTTACACATTCAGGTATTTTTTCAAAGAAAATTATTTTATAACATAACACAGATTTTTATAAACATGATAGAAATATTTGTTTTAAAAAAAAGGTAACTCCCCCATCACAATCTAAACTGAAGAGTATTCACATCTCATCTAAAATGAATACCAAAAATCTATTTTATTCATCATGTCATCGTCATCTTAAAGTTAATGTTATTTGCATGTATTGCTTGTTAGTAATATGAGCTAATTTAAAAGAATAGCAATGAAGAAAGAATTACATTATTATAAACGACAGAAATCTTTGCATTAAAAAAAGTAATTACCATCTCACAATCTAAACCAGTGGTCAAACTTTATCGAGTGACCGCGGTCAAGGTAACGGACTCGTGGCTGGCGTGTCATGAGTTCGAGCCTGGTACCGCTGAAGATCCGCCGTATAGGGGGGCGGGACACATTAAATGTGCAGAAGCTCAAACGTCCTCCCTTTGGTGTGATGTGGAAGTCAGCTCAGATATCGTCTCTTGACCATGGTTCAAAATTACGAGGTCCGTCGCTAAAAGCCCTCGAGTAGCTGAACAGTGCGACGTTAATATTCACTCACTCACTCAAACTTGATCGAATCGTGGAATCCTTTGACCTATTAGGTGTTTGGAGGAAACAATAGCGTACACTTAGAGCATATCTTAAAAAATACTTTCATGTTATACGCATTTGTATGAAGGCAGTTAAAGAAAATTATAGTATTTCCTGTGCTAAAGAGTTTTAACTTAATGTGATTTATATTCTCTTTTGAATAATATTACAGTAATACATTGAACTTTCGCGATAGATGGGACTGAGTAATAACCTTGTAAATTGAATTCCAGTTAATCGGGATATAATTTCGCATATAAATTATTTTTAGTTGGCGAATCGAAGGTAATTATTTAGGGGGGAAAATGTATAATAAAATATTAGAGAACACAATATAAAATCGCAAGCCGAAGTTTTTTTTATATAGAAGGCTTCATAAAATCTAACAAAGTACTCTGCCGCGGCTCAAATATTTTTTTTTTCTCCCGCAAAATTTCCTCGTAGTATGCAAATAATGTTTGCCTTTTTTAATACTTGTGATTATATATATATATTCATACCATAATTTTAACAGTTTTCATTTCAGCGATACTATCCTGATGTTTACGAACGATGGTTAAATTTAAAGATGGCCTTTTTCACAGCATCGAGAATTTTTTCTTTACTTTTTTTAACTATTCTGACCGTCGATTCCATTAGATTAAATTTCTTTGCTAATTCACAAATTTTTATTTTTTAATCGAAGTCTTTAATGATGTTAAACTTAATCCTTGAAATGTAAACTTTTCTTTTGTTTGGTGCTTGTTGTGTTTCATTCATCTTCTGTAACACACCGACAGTTTCATAGTTTCGAATATTCATTACATTCTGGCATACAGGCTTAAATAATTATTCAAAATAGCGCAGTGAAGAAATTTTAACGGCGAAGGATAGTCGAAAAATGAAGAAATTTAAGGTATCCGACTACGTTCGGAACCGCGATTTTTGAAAAGCGTATAGATGGATAATATTTATAAACTTATAAGTAATATTATATTATAATAACTTCTAAAAAATTATAGCCTATTTCAGCTACCATAAACCTATTGTTCCCTTTTTAGAATACAATTAATTCGCAAATATGATTCTATATTTGGCAAAAAAATATTACTTTATGAGTACAGACATATGAATAAATAATTTTATAGGACAATACTAATATCCCCTTGTTTTGTATTCACTGAACTAATCCCTGAAGCAACATTACAAAATTTGAAGTTTTCACCTCTATCGGGTGGTCATAAGCGCACACGTACTTTTTTTTAGTTTTAACAACATTATATATATTTTAAAAAACCTACACAAACGCAGACATATAAAATATAACATTAGGCGTAGAAAAAAAAAAAAAGTAGCTGTGATGATTACCTGTCCGTTTCTTTCCTAAAAAGTCCAGTTTAAGTGGGATCCACGGGTGCTCCCTGAAACGAATAACAAAAACAATAATCACTCATTATCAAGAAACAATTTGAAAATTATCGAAATTCAGATCTACAATAACAATGTTTACTACTTTTTATCATACTTAAAATGACAGGACTATTGTCAAGTTTTTATGTTCAATAGTACATAACTTTAATTCTAGGACGTAAGTAGCCTAGTGGTTAGAGCATCGGACTCCAGACCGGAAGGCCTGGTTTTGATGCCCGATGCCACCAAATACCCTCCGAGTACACACGCAGTACGTGCTCGTTAAATCATTGGGTCCGAAAGTCTCGTGGGCTGAATCACGAGTACAGGGGACTGGAGAATATTTCCCTCCCCTTCAGTTCCATGCCAAAATTGTGGAGATAGGTGGTGTCGCCATCTATCGTCCCTTCGGGAATTTCACTGAGCTAAATCGTACTGTCACTTGTATGGTGCTCAAGGCCAACGACAGGTGTACTTCTAACCCCTTGCCACGATTAATTTCGTGGGCCTCGATCTGACTGCGTCAGACAGGTGGCATTAGAAACAACAGCAATACTTTAATTCTCGATCATATTGGGGCCCTCTCAATCTCAGGGTCCCATCACATAACATCCGCCTCATTCCCTTCTCCTCCCCCTTCCCCGATGGCCGGTCTAGGGGTTATCAGGAGATGTGAGAATTTCAGATCCGGAATCGTTTTTCATAATCAGTGTGTGTTATTTCTGCTCAGATGTGTTTCGTTAGATGCAGTAACTCAAACCGGACGAAGATTTCGGTCTCCATGGGATCTTAGTAATATAGTTTCGAAATCCTTCAACTAGATAAATCTTATCATCGAAGAAATAAAAAAGCAGGCTGCAAAACAAGTTAGTGAACATGATTAGGATTTTACACACATCTTTTAATAATTATGTGCCTTAAAAAGCTGTTCAAAATCTGAAATTCAGAAATTCCATTCTATCAAGGACCTCGTTGAATTATTGTTATTTACACTCTATAACAAAAAAATACAACACACCAAGAAAAAGTTGTCCGATTGTAATGAAATTTCGTATGCAAAGACATTTGTACCGAACATGCAAATGATTAAAATTTGGTGTCCAATGAAAATGAATAGCGGGAGCTACAGCGCATCGGAACTGCGCACTCAACGGGTGTAAAAAGAAGTGGTTCTCCCAATCTGATGGTCGAAATTTTTGTTGCATTGAGATTTAGGATACCTATCAACGACTGAAAAAATGCCTCGCCGCAGGATTCGAGCTCATTACGCGCAACTGTTAGTTTGAAAGAGGTCGTATCATTGGATTGAAAGAGGCAGGCTTGGCAAATCGGAGAAAATCTCGTCATATGAGTTGAAGCGATGCGGCCATTAAAAGATGCTGGCAAGAATGAGTGGACAATTTCATATTTCAGCGTTAGAATGGTAGCGGTCGACCTAGAGCCACAGCAGATCGAAAGGCCAGATTGATTGTCAGGTCAGCGGTCGCAGCGCCTGATTCTTCCTTATCAACCATCTGACGTGCGACTCGCACACGAGTATCTACCATGACCATTCACAGATGGCTGATAGAGCCAAGTTTATGCTCGTACCCACCGTTACACCGCCTGTCACTCCCGCCTGCGCACTGTCGAGCCACATTACAGTGTTGCCTGGCTCAATTAAGTTCGAATAAGGCTGACTGGGGACGTATATTGTTAAGCGACGAATCCCGATTCCATCTGTGTCCTGACGATCTTCAAAGATGTGCCTGGAGACGCCCAGGGTAGCGTGCCGATCCTGCTTTCACTATTACAATAAAATACAGGCCCTCAAACAGGAATTATGATCTGGAGTACAATTCTTTTGACATCCGCACCTCTGCCGTTGCCATTAGAGGCATACTTACAGCACAGCGGTGCGTCGACGACATTCTAAGAACTGTTTACTACCGTTCCTTTTGCAGTACCCTGGCCTTATTTTTCAGCAAGGTAATGCCAAACTACATACGGCACGTATTGCTATAAGTTTGTGAAACACTGCCTTGGCCATCCATATCGCCAGATCCATCCATCGCATGTGTGGGATATGATGGGAAAGTGACTGCATCTACCTGGGAATGTTGATGACCTGGCCCGACAATAGGGGCAAATTTCGCAAGAAATATCACAGGAGACCATGGGGCTTTATCACTCTATGCCACGTCGTGTGGCAGCTTGCAACCAGCTAGAGGAGGGTCTACACCAGTGATTCCCAAAGTGGTCTATATAAACCCCCAGGGGTCTATGACGACCTGTAAGGGGTCCACGTCAGCGAAAAAATAATTTGGGGGTCTATTATAGTGGCTCTAATTAAACCAGATCATGACTTAAATCTGGAAAAAAAGTGGAATCCATACCTAGTGGAATCCAGATTTTACTATTTGAACTGATTTATTTACTAAATTTAGGAGTTTAATTTGTGGTTACTAGGTGATAGCATAAATTTTATTAAGACAAGGACCATTTCAGCATTTCTTTCCAGAATTGAATTAAAGAAGTATAATATTGGACATTGCAAATTTTCTCAATTTGTCACAGGCAATCTGTCAGGACATTTTAACCTACGTTCAACATTTAAATGGCCTTTACTCAGATTTTGAAACCCGGTTTGCGATTACTTTTTTGATACCAAAGTAGACAATTAATTCATATAGTCTTATTGAAAAAATGTCATATTAAAATAGGAACTGATCAGAATAGACCCTAACGATCTTAAAATAAAGTTTAGAAACGGATGTCAGCAATTTTGGCTTTTAAAAAAAGACACTAGTTATTTGTCGCGAATTATGGAATATCGCGAGACAGTTTTTACTTCTTTTCCTAGTGAGAGGGGGTTTCAGTGAGTTTCCAATCTCACAAACAAAAAAAGGGGGGACTGGACACTTACTAATAAAAGAGATTGAGGGTTAAACCTGACTAGAAATTAAACCTGACCTGATATTAAATATTGAAAATTTGTTATTGAAGCACCAGTTTCATCCCTCTCATTAAAAACATTTGTTGTGGTCAGTTATTTTTATGTAACAGTTGTTTTATGTATTAAACTAATTTATTTTAATTTTAATTTAATTCATTAACATGTGCTATACTTCACTACAATTAGAAATTTAATTCTTTTAAAATAAGTAGTAGTACACCACAGCAATCAAAAAGACATTTAAGTTGATAAATTTGCAAAAATTCAATATTAGGTATGCGGGGGGTCTACTCGAAACTGAAAAAACATAATAAAGGGTCTATGAGATAAAAAGTTTGGGAGCCTTTGGTCTACACCTTATTGATCTCGTTACTTCGAGGCTATGTAACTCTGAAATAAATCATTCAATTTTTCTGAAATTTTAATCATTTTTTTTTCTGTACATAATCTTTCTACCCACCAATTTTTATCTCTATCGGACAACGCGTTCTTGGTGCGTCATTTTTTTTGTTATAGAATGAAATTTCGGTAATCTCGCCTCCAGTTTTGCGAATGTTATTACGGCATGCCTGCTACTTTTGACCCTTACGGTCACAACCGCAACAGCTGAAATAAATTTTTCTAAGTTAAGAACTATTTTAGAACATCCACAGGACAAGATCGATTATCAGATTTAGCAATACTGTCGATAGAAATAGATGAACTTAAAAAACTGGAATCCTCATCTGCTATGAGTGTTAATAAGAATGCGTTTGCGAAAAAAATCGAGAAAGGCACCTATTAAACAACTAAGCTAATTGTTAAGTAATAAACTACTTTAGTATGCATGTCTATGTATACTTATTTTCCAACTTTCGAATAAATTTTGTTAATGCGATAATTTTCATTTACTTTAAAAAAAGGGGGTCCCAAGAAATTTTGATACAGGGCCCACTCAGGACTAGTGTGGATCTCCGACGTCATCAACAGATGCCGGAACAACATTCGCCACACTAGCTTGACCAGTGACTATAATTAAAGCCATACACATAATTTGACTATGGATGTAAAAATTAAAAAAGGATTTTCTTACATTCAAAATGGACGTATCATGTGTTCCTTAAAAAATTAATTTTCTAAAAAGTTCATAAACATTAAAAAAAATTACATAAATATCGAAAAATCAAAATAAGATTTAAAAGTATTTTCTTACTATTAAAGGCTGAATATTATATCAACAGCCAAATTTTAGAATGTGAAAATGTTCAAAAAAGAATGTTTAAGAAATCGCTTTTCTCCTTGTAAAACAAAAATGAACGTTTTAATCAACACCGGATTTCGATTTGTTCATAGATCATAGCAAATTTTTAAAAATGATAGTATTAGATTTAGATTTGTTTGTAAATCATAGGCAATATAAACATTATTGATAGCATTTGCAATTTCAGGCAGGGCCGTTTTTAACTTCCCAGGCACCCTAGGCACTTCAAATTGGTGCGCCCCCTCCCATTATTTCAAAAGCACCCCCTCCCCTTCCTTTAGTTCTTACCTTGCCAGTTTTGGTTCGGAAGGGATTTTCCCTCAACTCTCTGACTCTTTTCCTTTTCTTTGTCTTCTTAATGCAGAGTCCTTCCATTATTCATCACCTATGGACCCACCGTGTCCCGGACTGGCAACCGACAGCCGTAAGGAAAGAGAGTGATATGGCTTGGTCGCTCTTGTTCATTTCTTACCTTTTGGCATCATGGTCCCCCCCTACCTTCCTTTTGTAAATAAGTACACAGTAATTAATACAATCGTATGGAATATTCATTAGTGTATGAACTTATTAATTGTCAACTTTTAAACTTTTACGCGATATGCTCGCCCCCTTCCCTCCAAGTAGAGTTATCATGCCCTTCTAGGGGGCGCCCCCCTCAGTTTGAGAAGCGCTGCTATAGAGATTTTATTTCGAGTTTTGAGAACAATGTAATAACCGTATACATGAAACAAAATATGATTTGGGAAGAAAAGCCAAGTGATTTACATAATAATTTGGCCGATAGCGAAACGAAGATTTGATAATTTAGATATAAAAATGAAAGAGAATATATATATAATTGGGTTTTTAATAAACACTAGGCGGTTGTGTGTGTGTGTGTACGCGTTCTCTGTAATTTTATTTTTTTTTCTCCCTCCAACTTTTTGCGCCCCAAAATCTCTTGCGCCCTAGGCATGTGCCTAAGCAGAAAAGCGGGCTTGATTTCATAACTTAAAACAAAAATAAGTAATCACAAAACACTTTTTTAAAAAGATTCGTATTCCAGTATGAACCCCCTCTTTATATTAAGCAGGATTTCTAAAATGCTATGATTGTGTAGAAAAAAAAAATTGAATGTAACAAATGGGAAGTAAGAAATGAGTTGAAAAGGATGATTTGAGAAAGTCTTAATGCACATAAAATCTTGTTCAATAATTCAAACCGTTTTACATTATAAAGCTTTTACACAATAACCATAATTGTGCACATTTATAATACTTCCATAAAATTAGATTTGCAGAGGGAAACAAAACCCGAAAGAATACTCTTTCTTTCAGTACGGCTTACGCGCGCGCGTACTGCTATATTTATTCCTATAAATTATAAATACATTTTTAAATTTGAGAAATTGTACGTTTTTTCATTACTGAAACCATGTCGCTCCACTGTATTTAATATGTGAATGCAAAAAATATAAAAATTGATCTCTTGAGAGTATCGATTTATAAATTTAATACAATAAAGTGAAATGTTCCTTAGTAAAAAAATTTACCTTGTAAAAAAAATAATAATTAGCAAAAATAAGTAATAAAAGCTCGTAAAGCGATTTTTCTCTTATAGACAAAAACACATTATTGTACAAAGCATTAAAGAATATAATAATAAACTTGCGATTTTAGTTATACGAATTCATTCTGTTCAATATTCAATGTTTTCCTTGAAGAACAATGATTAAAAATGAACAACAACAAAAAAGAATTCTAACTGAAAAAGAGTTTGAAATACTTTTAAAAAAATCATCTCTTCAGATAATCTGTTAATTTATTTAATAAAGAAAAGTTTTTTCCACACTTACCAGATTTGCTTCAAGAAAAAATTATTAGCAAAAATAACAAAATTTAACTGAGCAATTTTTTTTCATATTCAGAAAACAAATTTAAGCAAGAGCAAAAAAAGAAGCGAAAAAATCAAATTTAAATTCGCGATTCTAGTTTTAAAAATTGAATTGAAAACAGTGCAGTTTAATAACATAAACAGAAATGTTTTATTTAAAAAAAAAATCAGATTTATTTCAGAAGAAACGAACAGGAAGAAATAAAGTAATTGCTACGTTACAAAAGTAAATACATAAATAAAAGAATAAAATATTTTTTTAGGAATTGATAAGCGGCAGAAAATTTTTTTTAGCTGTGTTGGCAAAACGGAAAATAGAAATTTATATCTTCGATGGCAATAAGGAAAAAAAGAAATAATTATTGCGATGGCAAAACGGAAATAAAAATATTAATTCTAAATGGCAAAACGGAAATGAGGAATTTAAAGCAAAATAAAGAGGAAAACGGAAATAAGAAATTGAAATAATTTTAAAAATAAAACGAAAGAAAAACATTTAAGTTATACTTGACGGCAAAAGTGAAAAAAGCTATGCAACTTCTCTTGTAACTCTCTTGTAAAGTTAAGGAATTCGAATAACAGCTAGTATAAAGTAAGAATACATTATTTTACATTTAAAAAATAAAAATCAGTAGAGATTAAGTTGTAACTTTTAAATATAAAGTATTTATGCTTTATAAAAATTAACAGTTTATAGCTATTTTTTAATTATTATTAGAATTTAGTTTAAAATTAGTTAATTTTTGTTGAAACGAGAAATATTCCTATATTATGCGCTTTTATCTGTGTATACTATGTATTCATTGAAATTTCATTTGTAACTCTTATTTTTAATACTTATTTTTATTTATTATTTCTTTTCTTACGTTTATTCAGGATTTTTAATTCGTTAGTACATTATTAAATCTGCCGAAAAGTTGTGTGTATTCAGTAACATTCTTTTCCATTTACATATGTGTTAGGACTAGGAATATTAACTTAGGAAATATTTTAAGTGTTCCTTTTAATAATGCCATTTGTTTAAAATTTGTTTTCTGTTCTTCAAAGAGAGGGGTTTTTTTTCATCAAATGATTCCGAAATAAAGTTATTTTTTTATACTTAGTTTTGAAACTAGAATTTTGTTATTGTAACAGAAGGTGAGATTATTAATTTAAGTTGGTTATCGATGAAAGGTAATATTTTTTTTATAAATTTAAATGAATGTTTATTCGATAAATTATATTAGAAGATTTGCAGCAGATCCATCTCTCTCATTTAGGTACATATTATTTGCACTAATTAAATGTTCAGAAATTTCACTATGAGTGTAAATCTACGTATATTTTCATATGGCAACCGAAAGCTTTTGGACTTGTTTTTACTGTTAAAGTAAGGGTTTACATACAGATCGGCTAATCTCGAAAAAAACGTAGCTTAGGAAAAACAGATTTTTAAACATTTTCCGTTATACATGCACAAGCTATTTTTACCACTTAATTTTAGAAATATTTGAGGCCCTAATTTTTTTGTAAAATTAAAAAATTACTAATACGAACATATATTACTAACAGATATTTATTTAATGTATTATTTTGCTTTTGATAATACACATTTTTTATAATTTGGTTCGATGCTTAATATAGCGAGTGCATTTAAGAATTCTGCACACATGCTTGACCGAAAATAATTCTTTATAAGTCTTAATTTGCTGGGGGAATGGGCTCAGCACTGGCTATAGTAACTGGCAATGTACAAAAAAGTCATAACACATTAAAAAAATAGCTCATTATAATTATTATTTAGATTTTATTGCAATGCCTTATGCGTTATTTGCATCCCTTTCAATCAAAATTCAGACCCGTTGCAAACCACATCTACATCTTTGAAATAAACAAAATTTTCAGACCATTTTTCTAATTCATGTTTTTCTAAGATTTTTATAACATAGATTCATTTGAAACCAAAAATAATATCTGATATATTTTTAAATCTGTTTTCTATTTGCACAATACCAATATCAGTGAGTGAGGAATCAGCTTCGCAAGAGCCAGTTTTATCTAAACACAACAACAGTACGAATTACAGTGTAAAAAAATAACATTTAAATTCCCACAAAGCGGGCTTTCTATAGCTTCATCTGCTATTCTGGAATACCGTAGAATTTCACAAACTTGGCCTAATGTGGGCCGAGTTTGTGAAAATACCGGGTTGTTGAAAATGGGAATGAAAAAGCATAAGCTTAAATGTTTCCTCAGAAAATATTGTACTGTTTGTTTGTATGTATTGTTTGCGGAATACAACAGAAAATAAACTGTCCAAATATACGATTAAACAACAGAAAAATACTTTTTTCATGAAGACAAAGAGCATTTACTACATGAACATTTGGAAATATACAGAGCAAGGATTTGCATGAGGGGTTTCTTCAGCCTGCAAGGGTGGCCAAGTTATTCGGACTGCCGGGCTACCGAGTGCCAAGTTTATGGGACTCTACTGTGCTCTACTTTTTCTTTTTCTAATTCATTTTTACGGAAAATGATCTGAAATGTTTAAATGATGTGCTTGCACTTTTGCTTCGTCTAAAAATATGCTAAATTTTATTAAATGCTAAAATAAGAGAATAATTGTTTTTACTTGAAATAATTCATTAATAATGCTAATTTTGGACAATATTGCCAAATATACCATTGAACAAAAAAAAAAAAAAAAAAATGGTGCTTCTCGTATTAAATCCAATAAACTTTTAGCTTCGAATACCAGTGGCGTAACGGAGAACAATTGGGCCCCTCTGTTAAGTCAGATTTTGGGCCCCTAAGTTGGATTTTACAAAGAGTGGGTACTTGGCGGCAGTCAGGCTTTAGGCTCCCCTCATTGCGGGTGTTGCGGGGGAATACATTACGCCACTGTCGAATATCGCTGTGCTATCGTTACTTACAATTATAAATTTTCGCAGTTTAGGTGTGGATCCTCGGAAGTTCCCGAGTCAAATAACAAAAACTAAACACTCCCACCATCAAGAGTTTGTTTAAAGATTGTCACAATTCAAAGATCTACAATAATAATGCTTAAGAAGAAATGGCATTTTCTCATATTGACAATGATAGGAATATTGTCAAGGTTACTCGTGCACAAGAATATTACATTTTAGTTTTTGGTCATGATGGGGTCCCCTCAATCGGGGGCCCCAGTGCGTAACATTCGCCTGAACCCCCAGATGGCCAGCCCTGGTTCTAAGCCTTGGGTTTAGAGGTCAGAAACTCTTGTTTTTACACATGTTCATTGGGATTATGGTCACGGAAGCGTACTGGCCATAAATTTGGACTCGTTTCTTCTTTAAGAAGTAAATGTACGATGTGAGAGCGGGCATTATTATGCCTGTAAAATAAAGGTATCGTAAATTGTGACAGCACGGACGAGCAAAATGATCTGGTGAGTCGTCTCTGTGCCTGTGAGCAGTGGAGATTCTATGAGAAAAAAAAACATAACTTTGTGCGCCCTCCTAATGATATCCATTCCCATATGTGTATAGCAGCTGGTAGCCATCGTCAGTGGTATACATAGACTATTTTCACGGGGGTTACTTAAAAAAAACGTATTAACGAAAGCACAGAGATATAATTTTTCAAACCTCTTTCCCATTAGTCTAAGAAAGGGGTTTGAACCCTCAAACCCCACCCTTATGTACGCCACTGGTTTCTTTCCATATGCACACCCTCAATAATCATTCAGTCAAGTTAAGTGAAACTTTGCGAGTGAAAAGAACAGACCTTTACTGACTTTCAGTCTAGTTTTCATTACTTCATGCCCAATTCAAAGGCTGCTTGCTGTGACGGGATACACAATACCGATTGCCTAGAACTAGAACTACTACCTCTTTCTTGCTACTTACTGTCATGGCTGATACTGTTTTTTCCATAGCAAAAATAAGCATAGATAGGTGAGATGGAGTTGCAATCCTGTTGCGAAGTGCAGTAAGTCACAAGTCCTGAACATCTAAAAAAGTTAATTTTTGTCTTATCGTCGGTAGATCTTCAAAAAATTGAGTTAGAATTCGGTATCATGGGCTGTTTGATAATTATCTATCTTTCATCGTCATACTGTCGTAAAAATTTTTCTAGTCAGCCTTGTAATGACGTGAGCCCAGTAAGATTACTTCCTTACTGGGTAGCGTGAGGGCTCTCCCAGCTATTTGCCAAAAAGTCCTTTTATTCCAAGTTAAATAAACACAACTGTATAATCATTAGTAAATTGATAATGTTCATAGCCTTTCGCTGTAGAAAAGTTTTAGTCAAAGTCAGTACATTCCAGCCGTTGCTCCCCTGACTCCGGCACTCCGTCTTTAAAAAATCTGCGATGTTTATCTCCCTTAGTCCTTGAGATACGGTGGCCCCCACAACCTCTATCGAGTGTCTTCAAAGAAAAAAAAACTGAATTGGAAGGTAAATAAGACGACTGAAGACGATCGAGAAGCCTCTCATCACCTTGCGAGCTGACCTTTAAAATTCCCTGGGTGGGCCACTTTCACGCCCCCCAAACCCCTGATTGGCGAGCGTAACAGATTTGCACACGGCGCTTCTCATTTTAGTCCTACTCCATTGGTGTTCTGAGACAATAGGTCGGCACATCTGAACCCAGCTCCGACGCCGTATCTAGTTCAACATCTGGAGGGCTAAAAACCACCCTATCACATTGCCGCTGAAGGTATGTCTTTATTACTACAGACCGACATTCCCTTCATTCAAATCGTTCGTGACTCACTTGTGTCAGGGTGACGCCAACAAGGGATACTATTCACAGGAGCGTTCCTTCTATTGATCGCTGAGACTAAAATCGTTTTGGTGTTGGAGTAAGAAAAGGTGTGGTTATACATTAAAGCCCTTTTCAGAATCGGCTCGCATCTGTTATCCCCCGGGCATGAGAGAAAAATTCCCGGTCTTTTTTGGAAGATGCAAGGTCCCATCTGGACATCTTGGTCACACTGTACGTCAATCTTGAAAAGTACTGTCGGGGAGAGTTCTACTAATGAGCCCAGTGGCGTAACGGAGAATATTATGGCCCTCCTGCAAAATCAGGTTTCGGGCTCCGAGCCCAAATACGTACTTGGCGTCAGTCAATGTTTGGGCCCCCTAGAATCCCTGGGTCCCCCTGCAATGCGGGGGTGTACGTTTCGTCACTGAATGAGCCAACTTCACAGCCTATTGTTCTATAACACAATTATGCTGGCAAATGTAGCCTTAAATTTATTTTTACTCTTTGGTTGTTTGGAAATTGTTTAATATGCCGTCATTTTATGAACGGTGATTTCCTGCTAAGCAACTTGTTTTTATTTTTATCAAAATTTCAAGAATTTAGATCTTGAATTATTTTAGTCGAATTATCACGATTTTTCAATTGTTGTTTAATTTTTTAAAAACCAAGTTGCAATAAGTATTATGATTTTGATATAATTTTAAGACGTTGTAAATATTTTTGAATATGTGATTCAAATAAAAAAAAAGAGTACGTAGGAGGATACTAAATATAACCACCTAAGAGACTTTGGGTTTAATGTGGAGGATAAACTATTATTACTGTTGATTTTTATGGTCAAATATATTTAGTTGAAATCGTTCTTCAATGTAATTATTTGTACTGAATTATGTTACATAATAATTTTATGGAAAAAGTGGCAATTTGAAATTATTTCTATTGAAAAGCTTTTACTTTAATTGCACTACGTGGCATTGAAAATCAAACGCCAAGAAGAAATGACCATGATGTAAAGAAATTTGGCAAAAGTAGAGAGACAGCAAAAAGTAATAAATGATGCTTTGAACTGATACTCGTAACACAGAGGAAGAACAACGACAGTTCAATAGTTGTAGGACTGCCGCAAATGGCAATGCACGGAGCAAAACGTCTAAGTGTAGAATCAATGAGAGTTCAGATGGTGTCCGCTCCACTCCCTGTCAACTATTTGCCTTAGTTTTTTTTAATGGGGTGGTGGCAGGGCGTGCAAATGGCAACCAATTAAGTCCCATACAAGACTGACTGGAGAGAATGGTTCCAAGGGAAGCATTTGTATATGTTACAGAGCCTCTTGGCTGAAACGTGTAGTCAGGGCCGTTTTAACCTCCTTGGAGCCCTATGCACTTCTCATTGTTACCACGCCCCCACTATTTCCAGAGGATCCCCCTCCTTCCGTTCTTACCTTGCCAGATTTGATTCGGGGTGGTTCTTAGTTTTTCGGCTCCTACTCTTTTCCCTTTCTATGTATTTGTTCTTTGGAGTCTTTCCATTATCCACCACCTAGGGATCTACCGTGTCACAGATAGGCAACCGGCAGCTGTTAGGAAAGGATAGTGGCATAGTTTGGCCACTCTTGTTTATTTCTTACTTTACAACATCACGAACCATCTGCCTACCCTTTTGTAAATTAGTACAGTAGATTAGTGAAATCGTTTGCTATTACAGTATAGAGTATGCATTAAGTATAAACTGCTTTCAAATTGTTAATTATCATCCTTTTCATCACTTATTGCTTTACTATTTTCGTAGTGATGGTATGTTCACTGTAATTAGAATTTTTTATTCTCTTTTCACCCTGCAATTTTTGGCGCACCCAATCTTTTGCATCTAAGGCGCGTGCCTAGCGTGCCTAAGCCTAAAAGAGGCCCTGCGTGCAGTGCGTAATGGGGCGTACTTTGTTTTAATTGAAGCAATGTGCCATATTTTGAGAAAACTGATGTTATTGGCGACAAACTCGTAATTTTGAACCACTGTGAAAAGACGAGGATGACACCTGTGTCTTGTATCCCTTACTTAAAACTTTCATAGCACATCAAAGGGAGAATTTTGAGTCGTGACGGATTTAATGGGCATCAGCCTCTGTACACGGCGGTTTTCACTAGCAGTAAAGCTCGACCCACGACCATTACCACTTGTCTGCTACGGCCACGTTTCCTCTAGGAAAAGGGATTGAATAAAAATATTTTAAACTGAAATCAATTTGCAATAACAATAGCTACAATTTAAGCATAAATCATCCATAATGTGTACTTCCAAACTTTTGAAGTTTTCAAAAATTATTTTTCACTGTGTGTGTGCTCCTGTATCCCACCACTGTATTGGCAAAACATTTTTTCAGCATTTTCAGTGTCTTGAAAACGGTGAAATATTACATGAGGAATTCAATGCTTCAAGGTTGTTGATTACATTTGCTAGTGCTGTCCTTTGAAAAACGTGGAAATCAAATTGCATAAATGTGTGAGGAAATATTTACCAGGCAAAAACCAAGACAATTAGCCCTGTTTTAACCCTTTCGTGGGTCTTGGGAAGATTAATTTTGATTTTCATGATCATAGGAAGCGCAAAAGCTGTTATAATATATTGACTTTGCTATTATAACGAGGGGAAGACTAATTCCCATACTAATCTTTTATTTTCTTATTGACCTTGCCATCATAAATAGTTTCATACCGTGGCATGCGAACAAAAGAAACAGAAATTTGGACCAGCTAATTTAAGCATAGCATTATGTCGTCAGCTAATAGACGAATATTTCTCAGGTAAAAGAACATCCTGCTAGCTTCCAAGCAAATAAGTGTAGTTCCGGATGATGTGCGCTTAGACAGTGGAGGAAATCATATGCCACAAATGGTTTCCTACTATAGACCAGTGATCTCCAGCCCTCGGTCCGTGGACCGGTACCGGTTGACGGATCAATTGGCACCGGGCAACCCTTGAAGGTTAAAGTAGTCCCTTTTTATTTACTGGGGTGCATTTCTCTCAGGTTTGTGTGCCTTTCATAGAAATCATTTCATATTCCATGCTAAAAAAATCACTTTATATTCATTTTTTGGTGTAACTGTATTTTATTCTGAAGGGGAATTCAAATAGAATGACATTTAAGTTATTAAATCAAAACAATCTAAAATATAAAAAATCAATGTCCTAACCCTCAGAGGGCCGCGGTAAAAGGATCAAACATTGACCGGTCTGCCGAGGTGAAAAAGTTGGGGGACACTGCTATAGACGATGTAGGAAATGTAGTAGAAAAGGACAAGAAAAGAGGATCCGCTACATGTGTTCAGAATGCGATATCCCCTTGTGCATTGCAACATGCTTCTCATCTTTTCATGGCAAATAATCACCATTAATTTTAATTTTCTTTACGACGGTGAATGGTTCCATGGAAAGTATTATTCCCCCTCCCCCTCCTAAAATTTAAATGTAAACGTAAAATTCGGCAAAATAAAATGTATTTCCTTAAATATGTTATTATTCAATTTGTTAATAAAACATAAGAAACTGCGAGAAATTCAAAAGAGAAATAAATGGCCCTTCAAAGGGTTAAAACTGGAAATTGGCAGCTGTCTTTTACAATGCTATCCCGATTCGCTCAGAAAATATGAAAAATATACCATTTTGTAGCCAAGTTTTTAAGTTTTATTGCGTACCTTAAAATTTTATCCTCCCAAGACTTTCTGGAACATTTTGTTTTCCATGCACTTTTCGCCCTTCCCCTTCCGTTTCTAATTCCCAGTCATTCCCCCTAATTAAAGATGGAATTAATTATTTGAATTCTTCAAATGATATTTTAATGTATTTATCGCTGTAATATTAATAACAAAATTTCTGGACACTTTTAAAAAAAAATTGATTAACGAAAATAGAGCTATATTGTTACTTATAATTGAGAAAAGAGAAAAAAAAATGCTAAACTTGACGCTCGGTAAGCCAACTTGGCCCAGAAAGCTTCGAATCTAGTATTGCATCTAAAACTAAAGGTAAAAGAAAAAATAGAATGAAGAAATATGTCAAAATTGTGTAGATGCTCCACTTGTTGTGAAACTTTTTACTGATAATTTTCTTTTTCAGTTAAAAACTTCAGTAAACGAGATAATCAAATTCAAAGATTATCTTTTTTTCGCGAAAATTGTGTTTTTCTGAACCTGAAAGACGTTGACCTCTTCATGAGTTCTCTTGTGAAACTTTATCGCTCTAACAGACATTTGTGTTGAACAACAAATACTTTAGTTTTCACTATGGGCGCAGACAAAAAATTGTTTTGAGAGCTGGCTATTTTTAAATTTAAAACGCTAAATAATTTAATAATTACATTCATTTAGTTATTTTTGCGATTTAATTTGATATATTATTTAAATAACATATGAATAATTCTGCTTTTTTATTTTATTTAATTTGCATGCAATTATTTGGTATTACATTTATGTAATATCGTATATGTAATAATTGAATTGAATATGATATGTGTAATTTGTTGTATATGCTGTACTAATTGAATATGTATAAATTGAATTGCTTGTTATTGATACGTAAGACAATCATTCGTCTTTCTATACTTATAGCAGAAAAGTTGCTGACACATACTCACTCATCACGAAATCGCCAAAAAAATTAGATCTACAGACTTGGATTTATACAGGTATATTTCTTTTGTTGAGTAAAGCTCCGTTAAGAACGGATACTACCGAAATTGACTCCCAAGGGGAGTATTAGAGGAACGGTAGTGTTATAGATTTAAAAAAATCCCGTTTTTAAACTTTCTGACCTACAGACATGAAATTTAGGAGCTACTGTACCGTAGAGATTCAGTAATAATGGGTTTTGCATAAATCGATACCAAAGGGATGATGAGGAGGATTAATTGGGCGTAAAATATAAACATACATCCACTTTAAAAATTCAAGTCTGCTGATGCTTCACGCATGTTTATCAATACAATCAAAAGCTTAAGCTAGGACTAAACATATTGTTACAAATTTTGTATAATTAATGCTTAATTTCATCTTAAAATAGTGTAAATAATTCATATCTGGATGTTCAATACGTTATTATTACTTTCTATTGTATTTATTTTATGGTTAAAAATGTAATAATCGCAAGCAACGCCGTTCCTTACATTATATTGGGGTTTCAATGGAATCTTGGTGAAATATTAGAGATATAGCCAAATTGGCATCATTCTTGGTGACCATTTTTTTCTGACTTGGGTATCATACATATGCTTTTGGAAATTGCTGGAGATCTATTAACATCACGATCTGTGACGCAAGTGAATTTTTCGAGAAAGAGTTAGAAGACAGTCGCGCAAACTATAAATAGCAGCCGCTGGCAGAAAAGGAGTCTATATTACTTCAACTGTTGAAAGGCTCGCTAGCGAGCGGTTGCTTGCGGATAATTTTTAGTAGTACGTACCTGTATTTTTAGACAGTGATACTGGGGGTGTTTGTGTGTTATAGAAGAGGTGAAAACTTTTTGGGACATTGTGCGAATTTTACGGTTGTATCCTGTATTGTTTCTCGGCAGTAAATTCCATCACTCTTAAGGGAATATTTTGTTCTTTAGGACTGATTGCAGTAAATCCACGAACTTCAATTTAAGCAACAATATTCATAAACACAATATATAAGCATACAACATCATGAAATAACAAGGGAAGAGGGCGGGTAATGGCTGGTATTGTTAATACAAAGTTCCCTAAAAGAGACTGAAGTCAATTTATAGAGAATCACTCACAATTTTAAGCTGGTACAATAATACTCTCCTCCTTCAGTGCCGTTTTTAACCTCCCCGGTGCTCTAGGCACTTGAATAGTTACGCCCCCCTATTTCCAGAGCACTCCCCTTCTGTTCTTACTTTTCCTGTTTGGTTTCGGAAGAGATTTTCCCTTAATGCTCTTACTCTTTTCCCTTTCGATGTTTTTGGTGTTTGGAGAGCCTTTCTATTATCTTGCGCTTATGAACCCGCCCTGTTCTGCCCTGACAGTCATAAGGAAAGAATAGTGGTATGGTGTGGCTACTCTTGTTCATTTCTTATTTTACCGCATCATGGGCCACCCTCCCTTTTTTTATAAATAATACAGTAAATTAATGAAATCGTTTGCAGTTACAGTATAGAGTATTCATTATTGTATTAATTGTTTTCAACTTGTTTAATTATTTTTTGATGTGTAACATCTTTCCTCTCAGTTGCTGGATATTTATGGGAGTGATTTCGTGAAAAGGGAAGAATGTGTGTAACAGGATGTGACGTAAGCGCGCGCTACTTGATTTGACCAATAAGAGTGCGTGGCTGTGTCTTTTTGCTACCCTCACATGGGGATCCAACTCTAGTAACCATCAAGCACTCGAGCGCTTGACTCTAAATCCGTTAGTCGCGATATTGGGGGACATAAGTGCGGCAGAATGCTTATTTGAAAATGGACAGTGATTTCGGGGGTCGTATACATTTCTTCGAATCAAACGTTTAAAAAAAAATTAAAGATTTCCTGCATTTTGTACTTTTACCATATAACGAAGGTGGTTCTGCTCTTTTAAAAAAAATTATCACTCGCTTCCTCTGATTTTGAGTGGTGATTTTAACTTTAACTTCAGTTTGCCAAAAGCTGAGCAGCTCATAGCTTTTATGAATGATGAACTCAAGCTCGAAATGAACACAAATCAAAATGCTTCGACTGCTAACAGTGATACTGTGTATTGTCGCTGCTTTTCAACGGTTTTTAAGTGGCCGCGGTAGCCGAGTGGTATAGGTATCGGACCGTGGCTTGCTTTGTCACGAGTTCGAGCCCAGTACCACTAAAGACCCGCCGTGTAGGGCAGCGATGCACGTTAAATCTGTCGAGAGCTGAAACGTCCTCCCGTTGGTGTGGTGTGGTAGTTAGGAGAGGGGGGTGCCAGCTCAGGTGTCGTCCACGTCACTTGACCATGGTTCAAAATTACGTGGTCCGTCGCCAAAAGCCCTCGTGTAGCTGAACAGTGCGACGTTAATATTCACTCAATCAATCAACGGTTTTTAAATACTTTGAAATCACAAGTATATGTCTCATATTTTAGTTATCATAAGTCTATTGTATCCACTCTCTTCCCCAAATTGAACAAGAATAAATATTTTTGATAAAAAAAATTGCATTACTCCTAAATAAAATTTCCATTAAAGATATAATTATTCGGTAGAAAATTATTTCCAATCATCCCCGATTCATATTTTTTTCAGGAAAAAACTTAATATTGCGTATTTACCACGATAACATGTCAGATGTTCCACATCATATGCGACTACTGTAAGACTCGTTTTTTTTTCATTGCTTATCGCTTTACTATCTTTTACTTTTAGACATCCTTCTCCTTTGCTGATTCATTGACATTGTACTTGTACAGCGAAGGTTTTCTTTGAAAAACAAATGATTTTTTTGAGTAAATCATTAATAACATCATTGTTATCTATTTCTATTGCAATATCATTTTCAATGCAACATCAAACTGTTAAGCTTTTCATTTTCCATAGTAGATCTCATTTCAGTCTTTATTTTCGTGAGGGCAGAAAGGCTTCTCTTACAATTCGCTAAGCGGTGATACGTTCGCTGTAATTTTATTATTTCTTCTCTTTTATCAGTCTCTAATTTTTTGCGCCCTCAAATATTTTACGCCTTATGCACGTGCATAGCATGCCTAAACGGAAAAGCGGTCCTGTCCTCTTTGTATATCAATTCTGCAATGAATATTTCGTGGAGAGTTTGATCTATCATTTTTCTGTTTGATAAATTTTTTAAAGAAATTCAGAAATTCGTGAGGTATTTAGAAAGGATGTTTGATTCTTCTTAGTTTTTATTCTTAAGGTTCCTACTGTTCCATTGTGTAAGAGAAAAGTTAAAATATTCAAGAATCATATTTAAAAATCCCCCCTTGTGGAAAGAAAATAAATTTTTTTCATATCAATTTGCAAAGCTTTCCCTCATTATAAAATTTAAGAAACTTTACATAAAAAAAGACTAAGTATTTTGATTATATTTAACCAATCTCTGGGATAAAATACAACGCCATTGCTAAACTCATTGTATATTTGTTTGATAGAATTTATTTTTGCTAAAAATGTGTTTTTCTGCTTGTAGATATGTGTTCCTTCCTTTCTTAAGTGTTACATAGACGTAGATAAACATTGTTTCAATATTTCGCTGCTTTTTTAAAATAGATTCAACTATAAATAGATTTTTCTAAAATTTCTTCGAAATATATTCAACATTGTGTCAAATCTTTTGTTTGGATAATTTTAATTGTAAATTTCTATTTAGTAGTTTTCAGTATAATAAAAACCATGATATCGTCTTCTTGCTTTCCTCTAATGTTAAATGTTGTTGGGTTTTGTAGTCTATAATATTTACTTTTCTTTAAAATATGAGGGACAGGTTGGAGAAAACGATCAAATTTTTTCACGATTTTTGATTTTGATGTACGACGCTCTCTGAAGCAACACGAGGGTCATTGGCGGCGGACAATGCAATTTTGAACAACGAACAAATGACGAGAATGACACCTGAGGTGGCACCTCCCTCCTCTCCAAACCTCCCTACCATGCCAACGGGAGGACGAGATCCGTTTTAATATTAATGCAGTGTGTTGTATTAGTTCACTGACTCTTAGGACTGACATAGTTTAGATCAAGAACACATGGTTGGCATGTCAAGGGTTAGAGTCTCAGTATCACTAAAAAAACCCTCGTATACAGGGGGCTAATGCACATTAAATCTATTGAGCTAACTCCTCCCGTTGGCGTGATGGGATAGTTTGGAGAGAGGGATGCCAGCTCAAGTGTCTTCCTCGTCACTTGACCAAAGGTCACAATTAAGAGGTCCGACATCGATAGTTCTTGTGTTGCTTTATAGTGTAACGCTAATATAACTTTCACTCACTAAATCACTAATTTGATGGTGATGTGGCACAAAAGCTGAATTTTGGAGGTTTTTGACAACCTCGTTGGATTTCAGAAGTGAAAACATTTATTACACTGTCTGATGAATAAAAAAAAACTTCTGTATTTTATGGTTAACAAACTGAAATTTGATATTTTCGGGGAATGTTGTTCTAAGGATGGTTATTAATGTTGGGTTTAATTCCTGGCGTGTCCAGCTCTAAGAAATCTTCTTATTTCATTTGTATCAAAGTTATCAGTTTCTTGCAATTTTGTAGACAACTCTTTCATAGTTGTTACAATTAGAATATGATTCACTCTAATATTATAATCAATTAGTTTAAATATTTGATGTTTTATGAATAAAATGCTGAACTGCACATACGCGAGGGAGGTAAAAATACCGTGCGATTTCCAAGTATTTTGTTAATATTTTCATGTCAATTTTCTCTCTGTCTGTAGAGATCAATGTATTATTTTCGGTATTTGCCAGGATTTTTTTTTTGTAATAAAAAATTAGTTTATCTTATTTTCCATTATTTGGCTCTGAAAAAGTGAAATTATTTGGTGAATCAAGCGAAATTAAATTAAAGATTTTTTGTGTTTAAACAACAAGAGTTAATTTTTTTAAAATTTAATCTTGGTCATCGTAAATATTTATTGTCGTGACTTGATTTTTTATAATTATTTTTCAAAATTATAACAGAAAAACTATTAATTTTCTTAACTATTAAGTCCTTAAAAATAGAAAGAAAGAGGAGAGAGAAAAATCTCTTTCGCAAAAAGGCAAGAAAAAGAATATTTACTGTCGATAACGTTAAGTTGTGGCAGTTACTAAGGTTTCTATAATATTTACGATTGTACATTATATTTCCAGATATATTGCTTGATTTAGATTAGTACGTTTGAGGTTGATAACATTTGTTGAATTTTGAGATTAGCATTTAAAAATAATTCTTTTTAAATATAAAGTAAATTTTGCAGTAAATTTAATTAAAATTTAAAAAAATTATTGTTAAAAATAGAAGAAGTTGTAAGAAGTTGTAAGAAGTTTTATTTGGCAACAATTAACACAATAGACATTTTCAACATGATTTTCATTCATTCTGAGGAGTATATTTCTTAATGCTAAATTTTAACAGTAGATGGCAACACCACTATTTATTCGATCTTTGGAATATTTCTTAAGTTTTTGTATTTACGTCTGATAACAGTCTGGTTTACAAGATTCATGTTTATTGAAACAAGAGGTAAATAAAAGACACCTGGACACGCACACTAGTTAACCTTGAAGAATCAGGTAAATTTGGGTGATTTCCAAATTCTAGTTAATGTTTAAAATTTGGAAAAAAAAAAGAAGTTCGTTGGAAGAATAGAATTTGTAAATATTTTACTTTCTCTTATTATTCCTCTCTTGTCTCTCTATCACAGGTATATTTTTAAATATCTTTTAAATTTAATCTCTCTTAAGAGAGACTGAATTTTTTTTCCCCTAGTCATTATTTTAGTTCGTCATGTTCTAACAGTTGCTAAAAAGAAACGTTTTTCTTAATTATGAATTATTTTAGAATAGTGTAATATTTTTAGTTAGTTCTTTGGTAGTGATAAACAGATTTTTTTTTTCGTTTTAGTGTATTTTCATCATAAATGTTCTTATGGGGGAATTCGTTTTAATTTGCAATGCTTCGTTTAGTATTTCATGTGGATTTCATTGAAATAATTGATTATTAATGTATTAATATAAAAATGAAAACTTAAAGACTTATTTGAAATGTAATTTCTTGTTTATTTCATATTTTGCATGCTTGTTACAAAGCATTTTATTAAATAACGTTTTAATTAAATTTTCTTGAATTGTGATAAAACTTGCTACCTGAATTATTGTTTTAGTTGAAAAGCAACTAAATTCGTTTTTATAATTCCCTTTGCTATTATATTATGATTTATATCATAGCTTATCTTGAACCATGGAAAATCTTTCTTGTTTCTTCTATGTTGAAATGTTATAGATTACATAAAAATTATGTTAATAAAATATGTATGTCAAAGAGAATATTTCATCAAAAATAAACAATATTTTTATTTTTATAATAATAAAAGTTTTATTTTTTATAATTATATTTCACTATTTTTTGTTTTTCTTGCACATCTGATGGGTTTCAACCTTCAGGTACAAAATATATATTTGTACAGTAATTTAGTTAATTTGCTACCAACTATGAAACTACTTGTTAACATTTCTTATCAAAAGAAATAATTGCTAGCTTAACTGCTTTAAATTACTACCAATATATTATTAGCTTTAATACATTAATAAAATAATTTGCTTATGGATTGTTCTTTAAGTTATTACAAATAATACATCAAATATTCACATAAATAGTATCTTTTAATTATTATTATTATTAAAATACATTTTTTTTCATTATAGATTTATGATTATATATCAACATGATTCGCTGTCTTACTCATCTAAAAAGATTAAGGCTACCATCTATTAGCTGTCGGTTGTCTTCAAGTGACGCTGCACCTAGTGGAGTGCCTTATAAATCTCTTAAAAATGATGACGTGGTTTCCCCTGTCTCTCTACCAACTTCTGCAGATGTAGTTATTATAGGTGATATAATTTTATCTTTTGTTTTACTAGATAACATTAATGATGTATACTAAGAACTCTCAGTACCTTTCCAAGGGAAGTGTATTGTATGATTATTTGGTTCTATAGTATTGCGTGATCTTTCTCAATCTAAAGAGATATACATAGAGAGCATAATAACTGCAATGTATCTATCATTTCAAAAATCACCTTCTGGCTCACAAAAATGTTTCTTTCATGAAATTATCTTAATCTCAAAGTGTTTAGAGCCACTAATATGTATTATATGAACAAATTGTAAATTTTGAAATGTCTCATCACTGCATGACAGTTTAAATGAATTGAATAGTATAGATCTTCTGAACAAGTCTAGAATTGAGCAAAGAAATGAATTAATCAAGTTGGTTTGGTACTTATGTATTATCGCAAGAATTGCTAACTTTATTAATAACTCGCTAAGTTGGCAACCACAATTTCCTATGTGTCGTATGCACTTAATTGGCAACCATGTGCTTTGTTTCATATATCACCAATAGGTCGCGATAAAACGTAAGAACCATTGGTTCAAATACTCAACTCGTAAAGAATCTTTTTCGTCCTAAATCCTCATTTAAAAGGTATAAATATTTATTAAAGTGATTAATTCTTGTAAAAATATATCCTCATTCAAATAACATGCCCAATTTTATGCATAACTTTGCGAGTTATGTTCTAAAGCACACTGACCAATGAAAAAAAAAAATTTTTTTGTATATTTTATTTAATTCCATCTTTTCAAAAATGAAATTTTGTCAGTATTTAAAATTATGGTGTTAAAAATAGTATGGTTTATGTTTTAAAAATATTAGTATTTTGCTTTTGAAATTGATATTTAGAAGAATTATTCCTGCATTTTATCCTTTTACCAAATTTTGATAGTTAATTTTTTGATTTTTTTTATAATAATTATTTTTGATGCATATGAATTTTTACATTTTCAAATGACTGTACAAATTTAAGGAAAAATCCTAATAATTATATGTTATGTCTTAAATAATTTTAAAAATTGTTTATCATATCAATATATAAGTAATTAAGATATACATTTTAGTTAAAAGAATAAAAGTTTTAGATTCAAACTTGTATAACACATCAACAGTAGTATTTTAACTTCTGAATGATTCATAAAATTCCTAACCCTAAATGATTCATAAAAAATCTTGCAAATCATCAGATCCAAATAAAAAGATACATTTAAGAATATATTTAAAAACGTAATGTGTGAATTTAAAACATAAAATATCTACATAAAAAAGGAGAAAATAGGGTTTTGATAATTTTTTAAGAAACGGATCTCAGGTTATATTTAACATTTCATTTTGTTTTCTTAGGGTAACTCAATAATAAACTAAAAGTTTGATTCAAATAATAACACACTTTTGCAGCTTATTTCAGTATTAGTTACAATTAAAGTTTATTTTTTCTTTATTGGATATATGCAATTATGATTACAGAACATTTCAATAAAAAAGGAATTTGCCATTTTTATGATTTTAAACCTGTATACATATCTATAAAATCTTAAAATAAGTGATTTCAAAGTTAAATAAATTTAAGATTTAGTGCTGTTTAGCTATAGATCAGTGGTCTTCAAACTGTGTTCCATAGAACCATGTGAAGCTCCACTTGTCAATTTAAAAACTATAAATATGTATGCAAAAAATGTGTGTGTGGATTAACACTCTCTATGTAATTTGTATGACTGCAAAAGTCATGTGCTTCAAGCATGAATGAATACATCAGAAGACTTGCTAATGAAGGAGAAGGGACAATTCATTAAGATATAAATAAATTTGATGTTAAAATCTAAATTTAAGCAAAAAGAACTCTTAAATTTTAGGCTGAAAATTTGCAAAATACACAGAGGCTTCTCACACATAAACAGTGGTGTATCTACCTATGGGCTAGGTGGTGCTGTGTACCTGGGCCCTCGGACCCTGACCAAGCCAATTTGTGATATTATTAAAAAGTTTGTTATTTCCAATCTTTTCATTTTTCTATAAACCGTTAATAGAAATTATACCTCAAGTTCCATTAAAAACTTACCAAACTAATTATTACATCTTAAAAAACCTACACAAGAAGCAATTTCTTTCTAGTTACATTCTATTTTTAATAACAATATGATTCATAATAAACTAGTTTCCTGTTTCAATATTTCACAATCTTAGCTGTATCTGCGATACACTTATGTAATTTTGTTCTCCCTACTCTTTTGCAGAGATATTTTTTAGAAACCATTCTGTAGCTCTAAGCCCTCTGGTGGATGAGTTCAACCCTCTCAAATAAATAAATAGCTAGGGATTCTCCAAGGAGGCTTTGTAGCATAGCATTACATTTCTCCTTCCTCTTAACCTCAATAAAAACTCCAGCACTTATGAATTGTATAGGATAAATTATAAAACTAATGGATAAAAAAAAAAAAGAAACCCTGTGTGGCATTTAAGCACAAACAACACCAAGAAAGAAAAGATAGTAAATAAAAATTTTAGCTTTGTATATTTAAAATATTCACATATTTTTACTTTTTTGATAAAATCTAACCAAACTCAAACCCTCTTTCTTTTTCTTTTTTTTTTTGCACCAGGTCCTTTAGATACCTAACTATGCCACTGTACATAAATATCTTCATGTCATTCTGAGCAATTTATTTAAAATCAAAGTATTTATCAGTGCATGTGGCAATAAAAAACAAAGTATTGAAACAAGTTAACTGAGAATATAAATTGCAACTGTAGATAGCTTCAACAGACCTAGACTTCTACAGCTTGTACAAAAAATGGCAAGAACATATCCCAAATACTTAATATAATGCAAGAGTAGATGATACCTGGAGCACAAATTAATTCTGTTAATGTATAAATTACCTTAATATATTTTATAAGCCTTTTCTAAAAAATCAGTATTTTTTCTTTTATTGTCTACTTAAAATACCTATAATATGTTAATCCATTTTAAATTTATTTTAAAATACATTTTTCTTTTTAACTGGGTTCCCCGAAACAACTTATAGTTTTAAGAGTTCCGTGAGTCATCAAAGTTTGAAGACCACTGCTTTAGATCAACTGTAGTCTTAATGTTTTATTTTGTCTTAATGTTTTATTTTTAGTCTTCTAATATGCTTAAGTTATTTTTTTAAGAATTTTATTTTCAATAGAGTTAGTTCATCAATAAATATTTCAACTATATGATCCAAGTGCAAAATTGTTTATATTGCATTTTATATTTATTGTATAAACAGGAGGTGGAATCATTGGTTGCAGCACCCTTTACCACTTGACTAAATTAGGTTGTTCTAATGTAATATTACTTGAAAAAGATCAGTTAACAGCTGGAACAACATGGCATACAGCAGGTAAAAAAAGTTATATTAGCTTATAATTTTGACTTTCTTTTGTTTGTTCTACTTTGCTTTATTAGAAATTTATTTCGTCGTGTGGTATGAATGTCATTTTAAGTAAGTAGTTTGACATTTGTGTAAACACTAAGATATATTTCTAAAATTGTATACATGTTTGGAATATTTAAATTTAAAAGTCAAATATGTATATTTTTAACAATATTGTTATGGGTGTCAGAAGTAAGTAAAAATGTACGAAAAGAAATTTATTTTTTACAATTCAGTAAAGTAATAATAAACAGTGTTTTTATTACTATTTAGAATATTTTATATTAATGTACTTGTAAAGTTTTAAGTATTGTAGAATAATGACTAATCTTTGATTGATTGTTGAAATGATTGCATTTTTTTTGTATAGGCTATATGATGCTCTATTTTTTATATTATGTCAGAACATTTGATTATAGAGATGTTGTATCCATCATAAGCCATCCTTAACAAAAATTTATGAAATCAAATATATTTTACATATTTATATTATTTATAAAATATATGTATATCTGTTTATGAATGTATAGTAAAATTTTCCTCCTTACTATTGTTATTTGTAAAAATGAGGCTAATAATTATCATTATATCATAAAATAAAATAAATGTTAATTTTTTTAAATTCTGATATATGTGTGTTTTTCTTAGGAATCATAAAGGGGTTTGAATTTTTTTTTAATAAAGGGTATTTTTTGAAATCTTTAATTATCAAATGTTATTAATAATTCCATTAATTGATTCTAGAAATATGAATTATATTGATTTTTTCAGGTTTAATTTGGAGATTAAGGCCAAATGATACAGACATTCAAATTTTAAATCATACAAGGTATTTATTAAATGATGTTCTAGAGAAGGAAACTGGAGTTCATCCAGGATGGATCAATAATGGAGGATTGTTTATTGCAAATTCTAAAGAACGACTCAATGAATACAAGCGTTTGATGACTGTAATTTATGTATATTGTTATTTCAGACTTACTACAGTTTAAATATATTAAATAATATATATGTTAAACTCATATCTATGTTATTTTAAGACTAAATAAATTTTTATTTAAATCTCTTTAATTTGTGTTAAAACTACAAAGGTTTTTTTTCTTGTAGTTTATTTTATCAGTTATCGAAATATTTTAAAACTTGTATTCTTTTACATATACATTATGTTTTTCTTGCCATTTAAGTGGTTTTAAATTCAGATTTTCAATTATAGTAGTTTTAGTACATTGAAATAAAAACTAATTTTAACTAAACTAATTAAACAAAACTATTTTTCTTGATAAATTATTTCAAATTTCTTTAAAAATTTTAACTTATTTTTATGATGATTCCAAAATGAACTTTTTTAATATCTTCAAATCTTTCAACATTATAAGTATTTTATTAATTGCTTTTAAATAAATACATTTACAATTCATTTAAATGAAAAAAAAAGACTTGAAAATCAATAAAATATTATTTAGAAACTATATTTATATGTGAATTTATGTAAATTTATGAATACACTTTTATTTTTACCATATTTTATTATTTTATAGGGCAGTAGAATAATTTTATTAAATCTTGAATTACTTTGCTGATATAGATATTTATTTTGTAAAGTTAAAACTAAGGAATTATAATTGTTAAGTAATTATTTACAAAAAAAGTTTATTATTATTTATTATTATTATAGTTATTACAGCAATGTTAGTAAAAAAACCTTTTGAGTTAATTTTTGTAAACTTTTACTAACTTTTAAAGTTTTTTTGAATTCAATTGCATATTATGTAAATATACAAGAAAATATATAGATTATTAAAAGAAAATTTTGTGTAAGTTTATTTATTTACATCATTTTTTAAGTCTACTGAAATGTTTTTCCAGACTTGTTCCAAGTGGCACCTATTGCCGGCTTTCCCTGAACATATCCTCCTTTGTTTGGGGTTAGCTTTGGAAGATGTCCATGCGAGTCCACTTCTGGTTCTGGACTTTGCATTAATGAAAAATTATTAAATGTTAAATAAATTATTAAATGAAATTTAATAATTTAAGTTTCTTAGCACTTTATCATACATTGTAATGTGTTGTAATATTCTGCATGAATCTTATTTATTTAAGGGATTGTTTGTATTATACCTAGATTGGTAAAGCTTTTGGAATAGAGTCTCATGTTTTATCTCCTTCTGAGACCAAGAAACTTTATCCATTGATGAATGTCAGTGATCTGTATGGAACTTTATTCAGTCCTGGAGATGGTACTGTAGATCCAGCTGGATTTTGTACATCATTAGTTAGAGGAGCTACAAAATCTGGAGCTAAAGTAAATATTTTATAGTTTTTTTTTAAATATTCATGTCAAGCTATAATATGAACAATTGTTTTTAAACCAGAAAATGCTATTAAATTACTGTTTTAGCATGACTGTTTTCTTTTATTTTCAGTTATAAATTCGAAATATTAGTTAAATTATAGTTTTATTCAAATTTATCTTAATGAACCAAAGGATTTCAAATTCATTGCTATTTTTATATTTGTAACTTTTAATATTCTCATTTTGATAAATATACATGCAATGAAATATCAAGAAAATTTCTGTGTAATGCAGATAATAATACATTAATTATTAGATTATACATACAACGACTAATCTGTTTATCTTGCAACATCAATCTTAATCAATTTTGTAAATTATTCAATGTATTCATTCATGCTGCTCTTCTTCATGTGTTTTTATTAGCTTGTTTGTAGATTAATGCTGATGATAATGACATTAATAAGAATACAATCATTTATAATGATAGACTTCATATCTTAAATATATTTTAAATCAGTCGTAAAAGAAATGTGTATAAATTAAAGTTATGTGAACAGAGTTTTACTGTATCTGTTCATTAGTTTTGGATTTTAGATCCTCACAGATAACCGTAGTGCCATTCAACACCTGTAGGATTGGACTCGTGTGGATGACCTCATGAGCATTTGAATAATCAATAAGCTCAAAACCATAGCAAAATATAGAGACGTCCACTTTCAGTGGATCCCTTCCCATGTTAACGTTTCTGGAAATGAAGTCGCGGATTTCTTGGCCATAAGAGGCTACTCTGAGATTGCGACCACTGATTATATGCACTCACATATCGAGAGATTTACTCTTTAATGAAAATCAATGACAAGCAAGTCTGGATAGCCCCTCCCGACCATCTTGGGATTAGTAGGAAAAGCCCTGGGGTGCTTTGGAATTTGACGGAAACAGAAAAGATCAAATGGCTGTGTCCAGATTGCTCAGTGGGCATTTGAAAGGCATGACCTTCGAATCTGGCCATGCGGTTTTCCAGACTTGTTCCAAGTGGCACCTATTGCCGGCTTCCCCTGAACATATCCTCGATTATTTGGGGTTAGCTTGGGAAGATGTCCATGCGAGTCCACTTCTGGTTCTGGACTTTGCTAGGGTTAATGGTCTCATGGATCTGATCTAGCTGCCACTAGATCCTAAAGGATTGGACACAACAACAACAACAGTTTTGGGTTATTATTTTTGTCAGATCATTTCATTATCTGCTTTTTCTTAAAGGTTATTTTGAAATGTCCTGTTACTGGAATAGATGTGGCTGAAAATGAATTTGGTACCAAAAAAGTTTGTGGTGTGCATACAAAAAATGGAACTGTGAAGACTAATTGTGTTGTAAATTGTACTGGTGAGTATTTGAATAATTTTTCTTCCTCTCCAATACTTTTTATTCATTGCTCTTAATTTCCTAGAGTAAATATTTATTTAATTGAATAATGTATGCAAGAAGATTAATCCATTTTTTGCCATAGATTGCTTATGTATATTCTACTTCATCTGAAGGATTGAAAGTTTTTTCATTAAATTTTAAAATTGGTTAATTCAGAAATATTGCGAGCATTGTTGCAATATTTTTGCAAAAGACTGGTGTTTGGGGGTTCAATCTCTCCTTATAGACCAACAGGTTTTTAATTTTTACCATTGAGTACTCCTCATCATTTTACATCTGCATGTTCTTTTAGAATGTATGACCTTCCCCATAAGAGACGTCTATGTACACTACTGACAAAGCATAATTTTTTTTAATTAAATTTTCTAGAATTGAATCTTTGTAGTTCTTTTTTTAATTAATGTTGTTTCCCTCGATGTAATTATTCTATTTTAATATTTTAGGTGTAATAGCTATATTCAACTTGTACTAAATTACAAAATAACCCAATATATTAATTTCAATTTAGAACTCTTGTAATTTTTTTAGTAACTAATTTGTAATGTTTTTCTTTGTGCCCGAATAAAAGCTTTTTCCCAAATCATTATATTTTATAATGTATCTTTGAGCTCTATTAACCCTTCCCTCTCTTTTTTTTTCTTTGTTACTTTTTATGTTATTGTCAAGTAAGTTATAACAAATTGTTTTCAATAAATTCCTTTTTATATACATTAATTTAATTTCCAACAACAGGAATGAGACTGGAAAAATTGGTAAATGCCTGTATGGTTAACATTGTAAAAGTGTAAAAATATTGCATACTTATTTTACTGTTCCAATGGATCTGTTGTAAAATATGTTTTTCTTTTATACTTAATAAGTGAAATACAAACTATAACATATTCTATTTTGTGAATTATACATAATATTTGTTGGTATTTTTAGGTATATGGGCACCTTATATTGGACAAATGGCTGGAGTAAAAGTTCCTTTGATTGCTATGAAACATGCTTATATTGTTACTGATAAAATTGATGGCATACAAAATATGCCCAATGCTCGTGATCATGATTTGTCTGTTTATTTGAGATTGCAAGGTGATGCTCTTTCTGTTGGGGGATATGAATCAAATCCAATATTTTGGGAACAAGTGAGTATAGTGTAATATATTATATTTGAGTTTTGTAATACAATGCATATAAAAAAATGTACTCTGTGTGTACTGTTGTAAATTTGTGGGGGAGGAGAAGCAGCCAAAGATTACAGTTATTTGAATAGTAACATATTTATTAATTGACAAGGATGATCTATTTACACAAAAAAATATTAGAACAGATTATTCAAAATTTCAGAAATGTCGTTAGAAACAATTTCACTAACACTAAGTCAGACAGATAAAGTCTCTCTCTCTTTTTGGTTGCAGTCAACACACACAATTAAACTCTTTTCTGAAACCACTGACTTTTAGATAGTTTTGTGGAAATTTCTAGAAGGGATTTCTCATTGGCTCCTTGAGGATACCATATTTATTAGCTTAGGATGATAAAATCTACAATCTGGTAACCCTTGTCACATATTCTAGGGTTTCCACAATTTTATTTTTCACATTCATGCTGAGAAGTAAGTTCATGTTGCATCAGTAAAACTCAATTTTCCCACAGGCAGCGAATCGCTGTTGGGAAAACAACATACTTGGGCATTTCAATATGTTATTAGATTTTATGCCGTGAAAATTCTACTGTACATGAAATCATACACAATATAATGTTAATTTTTATAGGTAGAAAAAAATTTTGCATTTGGACTTTTTGAACTTGATTGGGATGTATTTGGTACACATTTAGAAAAATCAATGCATCGTCTTCCAGCCCTGGAACAAACAGGAATAAAATCAACTGTATGTGGACCTGGTAAAGTATGTTATTGTTGTACTAGTAATATTCTGTGCTACTACATTTAGTATGATAATATTAATTAATATTAGTTTTTCCCTGTGGTTTTAATTTTATAGAGATGAATTTTTTTTCATTTAGAATCTTTCACTCCAGACCACAAACCTTTGCTAGGGGAAGATCCTAAAATCCGTGGGTTTTATCATGGATGTGGATTTAACAGTTTAGGTATGAATGCTGGAGGGGGGTGTGGTCGAGAACTAGCATGCTGGGTTGTGCATGGAAGACCTGAATTGGACATGTATGGATACGATATAAGGTGCAATGAAATATTTTCTTTTTCTTACTTACTTTTAAGTATGCAATGAGTAATTCTAAAATTATTTTATGTATAATCAAATTCAATTATCTTCCCATGATACATAGAGCATGTGAAATTTGATTTCTTTAATTTTTTGTTTTATTCTAGGTTTTTAAGAATATCAAGAGAACTGTATAAAATTTGCATATTTGAAAAATAAAAAAAGTAAATATATAAGCAAAAATAATTTTGTTGCTTGTCAATAACTCTTGTAAATGCACATCATTCCTTTTTTAAAATTAATATAGTAGTCAAATCCTTACAGTTAAATCTAGTATTATTTCTGCACTAGAAATTTTTTTAGTATTTTTTTTGTCCTTGCAATAAATGTAAGAATGTTTTATTTATTAAAATCTGTATTCAAATTTAAAGTAATTGCATGCACATAATTTATTTTTGTATGTTGTAAATTATTTTAATGTGTGTTTATTTTCATTTTATAAAATCAAAATTCATGATTCTTTTTTAGACGCTTTTCTGAAAATCTTACTGATAATAAAAAATGGATTAAAGAGCGTAGTCATGAATCTTATGTGAAAAATTATTCCATTGTTTACCCCCATGATGAGCCACTTGCTTCTCGTAATATGAGAAAAGATGCCTTTTTTGATGTAAGTTTATGAATATTACTATATAATACCAATATTTTGCACTGAATGCTTTTTTTTGTTTTGTTTTTCTCTTTCAGCTATTATGGTAATTACTATAAACTGCTTAGAATATTATCAGATTTATTTTTAAAATTAATTAAAATGTTAGAATCGAAAATAATTGAATAAAACTCCATATAATTTTAAAAACACTTTTATTAGCAATCACTAGAAATGTTTTTTATATGTATTGCATTTACATAAATTTACAATAGGAATAATTATGTTAATGAAATAAAGAATATGTGTAATGAAAGACAGTAGCGTAACAGAGAATATTAGGAACCCTGCTAAGTCAGGCTTTGGATCCTTAGCCGTATCTTTTGCTAAACCGTAACCTCTTTGGGTCCCCTAAAATCCTGGGTCATCCTACTAGGCGGTAGTTACAGGGGTTGCATTATGTCACTGATGAAAGAAAAAAACTCTTTATTAATTTTTTCATTTTATTTATAGAGATTAAAGAAGCTTTTAATTAAATGTATTTGAATTTTAAAAAATTGCACATCTCTTTTTGTGTCTATTGCTATTCCTTTTTTAAAAAAAAATCATATTAAAAAATTATAAATTTTAATATTTTTGTATTTTATTTTTGTGGTTTTTATATTATAAAATCTATAGAACTGTTAAAAAATATTTTGAAAAAAGAAAATATTTGTCTTCTAGGAACTCTTAAACGAGGGCTGTGTTTATCAAGAAAGACTTGGCTTTGAAAGACCTGGATGGTTTTCTCCAAATGGACCTTCTCCTGTAAGTGTATTATGTCTTTTTATCAATGGGCTGTCAGTGTCTATGTTTTTTTGTGAATGGGTTGCTTAGATACAATTTAAATATAATTTAAAGCACAGTATTGAAAACATTTTGCTGTTTTGGATGCATAATCACTAAATTTCTTTATACACATCTTTAAATAAAGGTGGAAGTTAAATATTTTTTACTTATATAACCATTATTATTTTGAGAAATAAGCTGCTTAAAATTTTTTTATAAAGAATTATTATCATGTATGTGAAGGTTCAAAATTCTAATATTAATGTATAGTACCAATACAGGATTATGTAAATGCATACTTATGTAAAACTTTCTGTGCATACTAATTTCAAATATTTTCATCATTTGTTATCAACATCCATTAGATGCAACATTATCATAATTTGAAAATTTTATACTGTAATTTTTTATATTTTTTTCAGTAATCAAAAATGTTTATGTGTACTAATTTATATATAGTATTTCATTATGCTGTCATTTCTCACTTTGATTTCTTTTTATGAATTAAACTGAAAAACCTACATTTAATTTTTCAACTAACTCTAAATGAATATGATAATAAATCTTTTCAGTAAATTTTTAATCAATAATTTAACATTGTACTAATGCCTTTTTTTCTATATTTTATCAAATGCTGCATTTTATAGGTAAAAGAGTATGATTATTATGGTAGTTACAATACTCCTGAACACAAAGATTATGCTTATGTGCAGAGACTGAATGAAGATTACACTTTCCTGTTTCCAAAACACCATGAAATTGTAAGACATTGTATTCAGAATTGCATTTTCATTTGAATCAACAAAACTTTTTTACATAGTTATATTATAACATAACCATATTATGAAATATCTTTTTTCCCCTTCTTAATTAAATTAAGTTGATGTGTGATCTTGAAATTTTTCTTTCATGGAAAAACTCATTGATTTTATTATGCATCAGAACTAGAAAACTCACCATGTTAATTAAGAAAAACACATTAGTAATATTACATTTCACTTTTAAGGGGGAAGTGTCCTGTTAATGGTGTTCATTTCTGAATTCATAAAAAATGTATTGCATAATTGTTTCTTATTTTGATGTTAAATTCATTCTGCTATAAAAAAATTTTTTATAGTCATTTGCTTTAAACTTTAATTTTTATTGCTGGATGAGTACTATAAAATGCTTTAAGAGCGATTTTAATGAAACTAGTATTCCACATACAGTACACAGCTCATATAGTTACCAGTTTTTATATATATAATTATGAGTATATTTTTTATATAATACTTAAAAATTATTATATAAATCACTAGTCATTTGTTGTAATAGGTTATCTAAATTAGTATAGTAACATAGTTTTTTAAAAACTTTTCTGTGATACTTATCATTCTTTCCACTCAAATCTCAATTCGTTTTCTTGATGTAAATATAATTTTGTGATATAAGTGTACATGATCAATAATTCTCTTTGTCTCATGTAGCTGCAATAGCCAAATGGTCATGATCTCAAACTCATGGCCAGCATTGTTGAGTCATGGGTTAAAGTTCTGGTGCCACTGTCTGTTTAAATGGCCTGGTGCACGTTAAATGTATTAAAGCTCAAAGTTTTTCTGTTGACATGGTGTAAGTTCGGAGATTAAGACCCCAGCTCATGTGTTGTCCTTGTCACTTGACTGTGACTCAAAATTATGAAATTCATTGCCAGTAGCTTTCTTGTAACTTCAGAATGGGACACTAATAAACAATCACTCCCACTGTAGCACTCATGATTTGAAATAAAAATTTAGCATATACCAAAAACAAATTATTTTATAAAATGTTTAAGGTAATCTGTAGCACATACATTGAAAATAGGAAAAATAATTAATAAATTTTAAAGAAAAAATATGTATATTTCAAAGTTTTAAAAACTGAAACAAAATAAAGAAAGAATTCAGATAATTATTACAATAAGGTAATTGGTAGTGACATTTATTAATAAGCATATTGATTAATAATTATTAAAATTTAAATCAAACATTAAACATTACAAATGTCAGATTTAACAAATTTAATAAGGTAGTCATGTCCTAAATGGTATCTTATAAATTTTATCATTTATTTTATCAAAACCTTTAATAACTAAATAGCTGTTATGCTGCAAATAGTTTAGCAATATATTTCTATGTACTGAAATATGAATAAAATTGCTATTTAATTTGTGGTCTGTTGTATGTAATATTGTATCTAGGTGTTTAGCTGTGACTTGGTTATAGTTAGTTTTAATTAGATTTAAGCATATAAGATAGAATAAAAAGTAATCTTAGCTATGCTCAACTATTTTTACCAAAAATAATTACATCAGTATATTTTTATGGAAAAAAAGCATTTATTGTCAATATATTGTTTTTCATAAAAATGTGTATATATTTATATAGCTGACAGATCTATCATTGTGGAGTAAACTTTTAATCTGTTTACATATATGATCTTTATAAAATGGATTCAATTTCTTTTAATAACTAAATTAATCAGTGCTAAAATTTTATTATACTATTTAGACTATGTATATATAACATAGGCCCAGGTGGTAGCGTATTGCGCTTCCACACCACAGGTTTGAGGTTCTATCCTTGGGTTGGGCAAAGTCGACTCAGCCCTTTCATCTCTCCTGCAGTGGGTTGATAAATGAGTACCAAGCTTGCTTGGGGACTTAAACAATGGGGGTCTCACTTCAAACCAACCACCTGATTGGGACATCTGCTCATGCACCTCAGTGCTCAATGGTCATGTATACTGGAGAATTATTATTTAATTGTTCACTTTTATTAAGTTAAAAAAATCTTGAAAATCATAACTACGTATAGAACAAAAGATTTATTTGTCTTTTAAATAATGTATGAAATATTACTGTTTTAATAACAGCCATAACTTTAAGATTACTATAATATTCAGTAAAATAAATTGTTGTAAAAGAGTTTACCTGAAGAGTAGTAATATGTGTTTTAAAACTATTAGTAACACTTTTAAATCTACCAGTACTTTTATAAAATGTTGTTAAAAATATCTGAAGAAATTAAAGTTCTTGTAGATGTATAAGCATAACATATATATTCAAATCAACAGTGCTCATTTATAATAAATTATTTAATTTTATTTAAAGATTGGACACGAGTGTATTGGTTGTCGAAAAAATGTTGCTGTATTCAATATGTCTTATTTTGGAAAATACATTCTCAGTGGCCCAGATTCCCAAAAAGCTATGAACTGGATTTTTTCAAACAATGTAGAAAAACCACCTGGTAATATTTGTAATTAAAAGTTATATAAAAAGTTATAAATGTTACCTTATAAGGGAAGAAACTTATGTATTTTACATTTTTGTGTTTTACATATTACTTGTATGTGATTCATTAAATGATTTCAAATGTATGGATGATGTATGTACATCAGATATAATTAGATATAACATGGTGTTATGGGAGAAGTGAAATTATACTGTTAAAGTATATTGTTTCTTTAAACAATTTGACTTTTGATCAATGCATTATATATATATGGCTTCTTAAACTTAAAAATTTATAGAGAAATTACATTTAGGCTTTTACCAAACGTGATTAATAACTGTAAAAATGGCTGTAATTATTTTTTAAAGCTTTTTTTTATTTTTGTCTTTACAATAATTGTTTTTAGAAAGCTTCAAAATATATGAAGCTGTGCAAATTCAGTTTAGTAATAAGTCAAATTATTTGTTTGATTCATTTAGGATGTAAGATAATGTATATGCACCAATTTCTGTAATTATTAAAGTTTAAATAGTTATTTAAAAAAATTATATAAATATTTGAGAGAGAATTATCTTCCATAGTGGAATTTCTTTTATTATAAATAATATATTTCTTTTATTATTAAAATTAAAACTTTAAATATATGAGTAGCTTAAATATTTTCAAGCTATAAACATTATTATTGCACTTATGTATGATTTATCGCATTTCTGTTATATTACAAATGCTTAGAGATTTGTTTTATATTTGTCATATTGAATACATAATAATTAATGTGCATAAATAAATTAATAGGTTTCTGGAATTAATTGATTTCTTAAAAATGATTCAATGGACTAAATTCATGTGCCTCACTATTATCAAATTTTGATTTTTATGGAAATTTTCTTTTAAAAAGTTCATATTTGCTAACAATATTAATCCACATAAATAAACAAAATGCATTTGATTTTAAAGTACCATATATTATAAGAAGTATTATTTTGAAAAGCTTTTTGAAGAACCTTAACACTCTGACATCTTTACCCAATTATCAAATTTGAAATTGAATTTGGATTTTACAAGTGCAACAAATACATGTCTCAAGTCAACTTTGAAATCAATAAAAAAATACATGATTACATTTATCATGGACACTGGCATAGCTATCTTTTAATGGGCCCTGTATCAAAATCCCTTGGGGATCCTTTTTTGAGGCTCTTTAACATTATATAATTTTTTGCTCACTCACATTTTAGGGTCCCTGAAGCGTGGGGGCCCCATATTATTGATACTGTAGTAGCTATGCCTCTGTCATGGGACCACATTGAATTTAGCCCATAGCATGCATCTTTAACTGTTGGGAAAATTTACATTACTATTATAGATAATTTGAATTTCAAAATTGAGTATCAAAATTGAATTTTGTAAAAGTCTTTGAAATTAGTTTTATTTTAATAATTTTTTTAAAAATCTTATTAAAAAAAGAAGTTAAGTTTTTTTTCTTCCAATTTTAAATCTTTAGAGAAAGAGAGAAATAATTAAGAACTACGAAATTTTTTTTAATTCTACTCGTATGTTTTGTGATTTTGGTTACGTTTCTTTTATAATGCAAAATTGGTGATTTTCTGAAAATATTAAGAGATTTTCCCCACACATTAGATACTTATTTTTGGCTGCACCTAGTTCAAACTTTTTATGTTAATAATATTTGTGTAATATTATGTAAGACAGTGTATAGATGTTTAATATTAATCAATTTTAATCTATTTACAGCTTCCACTGTTTACACTTGTATGTTAAATAAATTTGGAAAAACTGAAGCAGATTTAACTGTTACTTCAATTACTTCTGATACCAACACTATGCTTGAATCAAAAGGTATGATTTTGAAGCATTTATGGTATTTTTCTGTTTATGAAAATTCTCAGATCAGTAATATTAATTTTATTACTTATTTTTGATTCTTTTGTATTCAGATAATTATTTTATTTGTATTTGCTTAATGTATTATGCCTTACTTGTTTTTCCCTCTCAGTTGATAAAGGAATAGAAGAACCTTTTATTAATTTGTTTTCTTTATAAAATTTGTAAAGAAAATAAGATCTTTAAATAAAATCTGAAATTTAAAATTGCATTAGTATTTTTAAAAGAACAAAATTTCTTTCTTTCTTTACTTACCTCTTTATATTTTTAGAACAGTTTACCTGTATGTGTAACTTCGTCTATATATTTCAAAATTTATCAAATGTATTCTGTTTAAGTATAATTTAAGATTTCATAACAATTATTATTTTGAATGAAATTATGTTTAGGTATGAAACTAAACTTTGTTACAAAAATGCTAATTTTTGTTTTTGTGTAGGGTCTGGCTTCTATGTTGCTGCTGGAGGAGCAGCAGCACAGCAAAGTTTAACTCATATAAATCAAGTAATTCAAGATGAAAAATTTAGGGTTTCTATTTCAGATGTTACAGAAAAGTTTGGGTTACTCAGTATTCAAGGACCTAAAAGGTTCATATCTTTTTCATTTTGAATTAATAGTTTGATAATTATTTTATGTAATAGAACATAAATTGCTTTATGAACAAAATAAAAAATCAAATGCCTGATTACTAAACCATTAATAATAGCATAAATATATCTCCTGAAATTGCTAGCAAGATGATTCATTTTCTGAAACATATGCATCTGTTAAGTTAATCAAATATTAATAATTAGGAAAGACATATAAACATACTAAAAACAGGTTTTTCACCATAATTTCGTAATTTTTTTTTCAGTCGAGACCTATTACAGTCCCTTACAGACACAGACTTAAGTAATGAAAATTTTCCGTTTTCAACAAGTAAAGTTATCTCTTTTGCTGGTCATCAGGTAGGAATGTTTTTCATTGTTTGTAATACATTTCTTTCTTATATATAGTTAGTTTTATTTGCTTGTTAATGCAGTACAGCTGTCTTCAAACTTTTTTGACTCATGGAACCCTTAGAACTAGAAGGTGTTTTCAGGGAACCCCATTCCACACACATACTTAAAAGAATATATTTTAAAACAATATTTAAAGTAGATTAAGCAGACCTACCTTAAATTTAGATTTTAAATCCAAATCTACTGATACATAGATAAGTTGCTCTCTCTCCTTCATTATAGGTGTTTTTTTATGACAAATGAAGAAAAACAAATGCATTTTGCATTAGTTCATAAATTTATTTTGTGGAACCTGGGATTAAGCTCTAGCTTAAATTTAGATTTTAACGTCGAATGTACTGATATGTAGATAAGTTGCTCTCTCTCTTTCATCTTATAGGTGGGGTTTTTTTACAACAAATAAAAAAAAAAATGCATTTTGTGTTAGTTCATAAATTTATTTTGTGGAACCTGGAATAGTAAACAACAAAATATTCACATTATAGTAGGAAGTACATATAAAGAAGAAACATTTCAATATTCTTTTATTATACTACAATAAAAATTAAAAAGTATTAAAAAATTAATTATATTATGTATAAATAAAATTTTCAGTTTTATTGGCAGGTAAGAGTTTAGCTACTTGTGGTTACACTAACTTTGTAGAGAACGTGAATCCGTTTTGTTTATACATTTATAGTTTTTCTTTTGAATTTTATTGTGACTCATGGAACCCCTGAGTATGCCTAGTGGAACCCCAGGGTTCCTTGGAACACAGTTTGAAAACCACTAATATAATAAAATTTTATGTACTTTCTACCCATTACCCACCCTTTTTTGCTGAGTTTTTCATTATATTATACGACTATGGATTGTTTTTAAGTTATTTTTATTTAAGTAGTCCTATCATTAAGCTTTTAATGTATTGAAAAATATCCTTATGGATTTTGCCTCTTGATTTAAAAAGGACAAAACTTAAATTTCTATAATGGAAGTATATTTTTCTACGCTGCCATAACTTCCCTTTGGAGTCGATTTCTACCAACAACATTTATACATCCCAATTTGCTTGCTGAATTGCATGTATATTGGTCTAATAACTCAAAAATGGAATTTTTTTAAAAATCTATAATGATCTCATAAAGTAGACAACTACCTAGGCAGGTGATTTCAGGAAAACTCTTTCTTAGTGGATCTCTACTCAAAAAGAGAAACATGTTTTCGAAATTTCAAGTCTTATGTCTAATCGTTCAAAACACGACTTTTTTTCTAAATCCATATCACTCCGCAACCTTCCTTGATGGATGATTTTTGCAAAACCTGTTCTTGGGGCATCTCTACGCAACAGAAGTAAGATATTTACCAAATTTCAAGTTTGTAATTGTAATAGTTCAAATCTACGAATTTTTGTCTATAACACCCCTGCAGCCTCCCTTCCCCTCTTTGGGAGTTGATTTGCGCAACACTTATTTTTAGTGGATCTCTACTCAAGGACAGAACAGAGTTTCCCAAATTTCAAATCTGTTGGTGTTGTAGTTCAAAAACAGAAATTTTTGTCTATAACACCCCCGCAACAATCACCCTCGGGAGTCAATTTTCGAAAATCCCATCCATTGCTGATCTCTATTCAATAAAAGAAACAAGCCTGCCAAATTTCAAATCAGTAGGTCTAATAGTTCTGGAGATATCGTGATGAGTGTGTGTTAGTCGCTTTTCTCCTTCATATATATACAGGTAGCTGATAGTGAGTATCTTAATTCAAGCATCAAAATTTGTTAGCGAGGGCCACCACTAGATGATGCCACCATGAAATGGCTCTCACAATTGGGGTCTGCTGTGTCTGTAAAGGCTTAGTTCCTAATATGCAGCCCATTAAAAAAGGAAAATCTCACAACTTATTTTTTATTTTCTTTTGGAATTTTTATTCTATTTAAAATGTTCATTCATTTTTTTAAGAAACTATATTTGCAAGGAGAAGTCTCGGTTTGTTTTTTTTAAATGCGTTTTTCAATGAAGCCATTGAATAACTGTACATAAGATTTGTTAATAAATATGCTTAATGGAAATTGTTGTTTTACTGTTTTTAAAAAATTCAAATTCATACATTTTGTTGTTTTGGAATCTAACAATTACAGTGTATTACATAAAATATTTTTCCTGTTTCAGGTACTTGCCATACGTCTTTCTTTTGTTGGTGAGTTAGGTTGGGAGCTACATATTCCTTATGAAAGCTGTGTTCCCATTTATAAAGCATTAATGCAAAAAGGGAAAAATTATGGAATTCTAAATGCTGGTTATAGAGCCATTGATTCCTTAAGTTTAGAGAAAGGTAAGAAATTTTTAAATAATTTTCTTGTGATTTTTTAAAATTACAATTTCAAAAATTCTGGCTATGTTTTTGAGATATATATAATTTGGAACTTTCTGTGAAAATTTATGCTTACAAAATTTCTACAATGCCCAGGAAAGGATAAATCAACATCTGATTTTTTTAAAAATGTTGTTAATCAATGGTGCACACAGGAATTTTTTCAGGGAGAAAAGGGGTGGGGTAGGGTAGGGGAAGAGGTACACGGTCATAAGTCCACCATTCTCGTATCTTGCTCGAATATGCTGCCCAATATATTCTTTTGATTTTGTCGATTTTGGGAACAAAAGCAGTAAAAAATTTATTGAATAAATAATTAGCATTAATTATAAAAATAATTATTAAAAAATACTCAATCAAATGTTAAATTTATATATATATAAAGATGGGTGACAAAATAATACGAACACCCGTGAAAAAGGCATGGCCCATTTCAAAGACGCACAACGCGCATGTCAGTTAGCGTTGCAGTCCGCCGCCTAGCGGATTCGAAAGGTAAAGTATCAGTCGCTCAACAGCTGCGATAGGTGTTGCACGCGTCAATTGTAATCTCTGAAAAACGCAATAATGACGGACCTGTCAGAGTTCGAAAAAGGTATGATTGTTGGAATGAGTTGCGCTGGTTGCTCGGTGACGGAAACAGCCATTTATTTGGGGCGTGCAAAGAGTACTGTATCTGCCGTTATGACAGCATACAAGAAATGCGGGAATGTGACGTCTGGCAAGCACAACAGTGGACGGAAAAGAAAGCTTACCGACAGGGATAAAAGAGTCTTAACCCGCATAGTGGCCCGAAAGCGCAAGCAATCGCTATCCCAGATAACGTCTGAGGTGAATAGTCATCTTCGTAACCCTATTTCAGCAAGAACCGTCCAAAGGGAACTTCATGCTTCGAACTTGTATGGAAGAGTTGGAATTCGTAAACCATTGGTAACAGCACGTCATGCTTTACAGCGACGCCAGTGGTGTAGAACACACAGACAGTGAACCCCACAACAGTGGCAACAAGTCATCTGGTCGGATGAATCGACGTTCACCCTATTCCAAACCACCGGACGCGTTTATGTGTGGAGAACGCCCAAAGAAGCATTTGCTCCTGAATGCATCGTGCTGACTGTTAAGCATGGAGGTGGGTCCCTTATGGTATGGGGGGCGATATCTTGGCGTGATCTTGGGCCACTTGTTACTCTGCATGGCAAGGTTAAAACTGCCCACTATGTCAATATCCTGGAGGATCAGGTGCATCCATTTGTCCAGTCTTCATTTCCCGGAGAATGCCCACTTTATCAAGACGACAACGCTCCTATCCACACTGCTAAAATCGTGCAAGAATGGTTTGCAGAGCATGAGGGGGAAGTAGGTCATCTTGATTGGCCCCCTCAGTCACCTGATTTAAATATTATTGAACATTTGTGGGGATATTTGGAGTCAAAACTACGTGCTCGATTCCCTCCACCATCTACGATTTTGGCATTAGAGACCGCTCTCCACGAAGAATGGCTTCATATTCCATTACAAGTTGTTCATGCGTCCTCTATGCGTCCATCCCATGTCGCATACAGTCTGTAATTCAGTCAAAGGGGGGTCCAACTCTCTATTAATAAAGCTTTTCTCCTCTTTCACAGGTGTTCATATTATTTTGTCACCCATCTGTATATATATATAGGATTATAATCAATTGAAAAAAAATCAGGCTATGGGGTGGGGGGTTGAGCCTGGGGACTCTCCCGCCCCTTGTATGCGCCATTGTTGTTAATTTGTTCACATTAAAAACTGCTTAAAAATTTCTGAAAAATACTCAATGTCCAGATACACCATGTTTTAAGATCTGTGTAACTTTTACTGCAGTAAAGTTAAATTATGTTTACTATTGCTAAAGTTGACAACATTCATATAAGAAAGAGTATTCCTGAAAGGATACTTGTTATTTCTGTTAGTTCCTTAAGGTGAGCAACAATGAATATTTCAGTTGAATTTTTTGAATCAAACTATACCAGTACTTTTCATCCATTTTTGAAACAAGCAGCATGAAAATGTTTAAAACAATTTTTGCTCTTTATATTTTAAAAAGAAAAATAAATTTATTTGATTCAATTTAAAAATAAATATTACATTTCAGTTCCTGTTTCCCCCCTTCATTTTTTAAAATTAAAGCCTAAATCGTTTGTGTGGTTAAAAATACATGAGTATTTATATTCTATCAAATGATTATTAAAATTTGAATAACATCAGTTGTTCCTTCAAATTTTTCTTCAATATGAATTCTGCATAAATAGAACTATGAGAGAAATTTAATATTTGAAAATAAGAATTAAGATCTTCATTTATTAATAACATAATATTGTTATACTTTGAATTTTAAAATTAATATGAAGGATCTTTAAATTGTTATAAAGGAACAATTTTCTTTTTATGTAATGGTTCATGATATACATTTTTTTTAAATGTATGGGTTTAATATTCTGCATTTTAAATAAATATTTATTCACAACAGTTAGCAGCTTTACAAAAAATTGTTTAATACATTTTCGATAAAAAAAATAAATTACACGAATAAAAGAAATGAAAAGCTTTTTTTTTTGCTAAATATTTTATTATTTAAATATATATATATATTTATGTGTAACACTAAAGGAAAGGAAGCAATTTCAGTTCATTATCAATAGTATTAGGTAAAAACAATTGTTGTTTAACATTAAATCAACATGTAGTTTAGTAAATATTTTTTTTTGCACATTTCTACTAAAAATTAAATTTATTCTTCTAAAAATGTTGCTTATCTTGTAAATTAGAATCAATATTTCTGTTTACATCATTGAATGACAGTTTTTATAGTAAAAAGTATAACCAAAGAAATGTGAAATAATATTACTTCGCTTTATATCAAAGCAATTTCTAACATTTTCTTTCCTAAATTTTCTAAAAAGAATTTTAATTTTAAAGAAATGGTGCTAGAACTATTAAACAAAAATTGTGATTTCATAATTATTTTAAAAATCAAAAAATTAAGCAAACCAAAACATTTTAAGCATGCCTGTTACATTATAAGCAGTTGTTACACCTCATCATTATACGTCTTAGGTCCTAGAATGAATTCTGAGGAACATGTTCACAACATATTGAAAGTTAATGTATCTTTAGCTATTAATCTGTCCAATTTCGGACTTTTCTTCAGTGCCTACGTTTCGGAGGTTTTTCATGCAATCTTTATACAGCATTTGTGTTTTAGAATGACAAAAGTGGGAAATAATTGCGTTGTTAATTTATAGATAACTTTTAAAAAATTCTTACTAAAATTTGATATTTTGTAGTTAGTCATTCCTTATTCTTCTTTAAGTTTCGTTTTTTTTCTTTTTTTTCTCTTTTTTTTCTTAAATGAAAAATTGTATCTCTCCACATAGTTGATATGAGCGTCAGCTGGTAAGGCGCTTAGATCAACGAAGCTCTTTGTTTTGTTTAATATCAAATTTTTCCTTCCCTTGTTTTTCTTTCTAAGAGCTGGCTCAAAGTATAACGTAGTTTTAGTGCTGTGGGGGAAAAAATGTGGCGTCTTAGATTTCGTTTCCGCATCTTAAGAATCTTTAAAAACTGCTCCTTGCTTAATTTTTTTTCATGTATCATTCCTTAAACAAAAAATGTTTAAGGAATGTTATATATTCAGCTCAAAAAACTAATATTTAGAAGTTGTTTGTATAATTAGTAGAGTGAAAAGAGAGGGAGAGGGAAAAAACTGCAAATAGTTTTACTTACTCAGTTCTTTTTTTATAACCAAAGTAGAACATTTATATAAATAAAATTTGTAAAAACTGAAGGATTTTTTTTTTTTTTTTTATGCAAAAAATGAGGAAAAAAGCTTGGCAGAGAGAGAATCATTCTTTTAACGATGCTTAAGGATATATCATAAGGGTATGCTATACAATTCAAAAAAAGAACTGATATCAGGACAAAAGTCAAGAGATAATGTTGAAGGTGCGGTAGTTATGTTGCTCATAGTCATTAAAAAAATATAAAATTATTTTGTATGTGTCATTACAGCAGATGATTGGATGCGTCACCATCAATGATTGGAATGTATCCAGCATCCAATCATTCTACGTCATTACGACAGATGAATGGATGGGGAATACATTCTAAAAAAGACGTTGGAGAAAACTCTGAGAGCTAATCTCTATGGTAAAAATTAAAAATATGTTAAGGCATTCACTCCTCAATAGATTAACTAACTCGCCTTGTGTATGACACTGATGTGCATTAAGTTTTGTTCCTGGAATGTAATTTATGCTACAAATACATTTAAAAGGTCGCAAAACACTCTTAAAACGACTACTTATCAAAGACTGAAAATATCACTTCAAAGTTGCTCAAAAATTGAAGTAATGTTGACTGCTTTCTTTGATTGTCGTGTTGTTGTGCGTCTCGAATTTCTACCTCTACTCTGGGGAGACAGTTAACAAAGATTTTTATTTGAGTGTTCTGGACTGTTTGCGTTAAGCAATTCGTTGAAAACGACCTGAATTGTGGCGAGATAACACATGGGATTTTGGATCTCGATAATGTGTCTCCTCACATTTTATTATTCGGTGATCTTTTCTTCTTTTTTTTTGATAAAACGTTTAACAAAATTCGGCTCTACAAGCTCCATATTCACTTGATATGCCTTTTATTTCTAAGGTTGAAATTGTCTTCCCATAGTCACACCAGTTTGAATTCAATGATGTAATTAAAGTAACCATTTGTGTGGTGTCGTAATTCTGAACTATGGTCTAGTGATGAGGACGACACCAGCGAATTTTGAGAAGTGATTGTACAAAAAATAATGTTTTGCTGATTGGAAAAAAAAACGTTGTCAGAAGCCCATTGAATTCGGAGAAAATTGCTTTGAAGTATAATAAATTTTGAACCGATAATGATGCCCTTTTTTTACTTTAATTTTTTTATAGCATTCCGCGTATTTTAGGATAAGAGTAGCATGTTGTTTAGTTTTGAAAAATAAACATTCCTGTAATATATTGGAATTGAATTTCATCGTTTGAAAGGCACTTATCTACTTTTTTGATATTGTCATTAGATATATTTTACCCCGATTATTAGCATTATAATTAATCAAATGATAATATCTGAATAATTTAAACATTTTTGAATGTCCTTTCCCTGAATTCAAATTATGCTGAAAAATATATCTATTATTTTCATCTATGTCAGAGGTAGGGAACCCGCGGTCTTAAGGCCGTATGTGGCCTCTGTGAGTTTCTTGTTCGGCCTTCATAAAAGTTAGCGCATCTATTAATTAATATTTAATTATATAGATTACAACAGTTTGCAAATCAATGGAATTAAATAAAGAACGGCATGAACGCAAGTTTTTTTCAATGACTGCTCGTGGGAATAGTCAATTGTACATTTCAAATGTCAGGGAACTTCACCTAGTGCAACAAGGCAACACTACAAAACATGCTCATATACATGTGTGTGCTTACATATATAAATGTACCAACAGTAAAATATAGAAAGTTACACAACAATATATATGAATTAAATAAAAATTAATGATGAATGTGTTATAACGTTTTTACCCTTATGTGAAAACAAAAATATTTTATATTGTAACTTTTAAAGTCAAATAATAAATAAATAAGGGTTTAATTTTTTTTAAATAATATTTCTATTTAGTTACGTAGATTCGGGTTCGAGGATTTTATGCAAAACAGTCACAAAGAAAAAATAACAGTTTTTTTAAAAGCGACGCGAATTTATTATCAAAAATCCAATTCGTGAAACACAGGATTCCGCAGCAAAATTCACAGAGTAAATCTCAGAAGATCTTCACACCTTCAACAGCAATGAAACACAATCACACATCAGTGTTTAAAAATACACGTAAGTAAAAAATTATTCACAAGCACAGCCGAGCTATTCGCTAGTCAAAACAATGCTCACTACTCGCTAGCAAGATTGACTGCTTGCGGCTGGCACTGCTCTATTTATAAACCCGACGGAAACTTCCAGAAAAATCCGCACGCGTCATAGAGCGTGAAATTAGTGGCGAGATCTACTATTTTCTGGAACAGGGGTGTCCAACCCGCAGCCGGGGGGCCGCATGTGGCCCGCCTTGAATAATTTTGCGGCCCGCGAGATACTTTACAAAATTCGACTATTTTGTTCAATATTTTTTTGTTTGAGTTTTCTTCTTTTTTGTAAAAAACAAATTCCTATAACTGTTATTATTTTATCACGTTGCTTCTGTTACTGCGAATCTCCTTTTTTTTTTTACTAAATTGAAATTTATCAAATATAAATAAGGCTCAAACTTAACGCTCGAAAATCTGAAACATCAATTACGATACGTAAATACACATGCATTGTGATCGACTTGCAAAAACAAAGTGAAAGAGTTGAGAAACAGATATCTCACTAATTAAATAAATTCAACATTATTTGATCATTGCATTATTATTATACTATTTATGTTTGTATACATGAAAAACATTGAAAACAATAATAATATATCAGTCTGCTTTAAATTTTAACTCTAACAAATATTTGTGATGGATCCAAAAATGTAATATAAAGATATATATTTTTATATGCGGCCCGCGGGATTGTAAAGTTTTTCTGAAGTGGCCCGCGAGCTCATTTGGGTTGGCCACCCCTGCTCTAGAAGAATCCAGAGGGTCCCAAACTCGCCAACATGGTAGCCAATGACGCCAAAATGGTCGCCAAATTGGCGGTCAACCTGGTCGTTAAATGTGATGCCAACTTGGCTCTGTCGCCAAGTTCTCATTGAATCGCCACTATAGCGTAAGTGACGGCATTTGCTTGTGAATATTACAATTTTAATATAAAATAAATATAACATGGAGTATAATAAATATAAAGGCTTTACACATCCAGATACAAATTATTTACACTATTTACACAAAATTCGTAACAATATAATGCACCGAATTGTTAAATCTATACAAAAACTATAATAATTTCATAAAAGTCATATTTATCGGTACATCAACCTATGTGGCCTCCGTTATTACTCTTTTATTTACATGCGGCCTTCTAATGGTAAAAAGGTTCTCCATCTCTGATCTAGGGTTTTCAGCACTGGGATCCCGGATTCCTGATGTTTTTTCCGATCCCGGGATTTAATTTTTGTCCGAATTATGTTTTAGAATTTTCTAAGAATTTAATTTTCTAAAAATTTATATTTTGTTTATGGAATAGGTAAGTAGAATACTGTGAGCAATTATAAGTTCTATAAGTAAAAAAAAATTATATGCAGCTCTCAATTCACATTTGTGAGAACGTTGCACTGATCTAAGTGGTTCACTGCAATACTTACGCAACAATAAAAGCAACATCTCAAGAATAGATTTTGTAACAGTTCCTTCTTTAATTAAATGTCGTTAATTAATAGCGAACCTGCTTGAAAGACTTGAGACACTTCAAATCCCATTGCATTACTAACAGCTCAAGCAACTGGATCTTCTATTTCAAATAAGGTAACACTTTAAATTGATTCACATTCTGATTCAATAACTCTGGTTTAGTTTTTACACATAAATCATTAACTGTAGCAGAAGAACTAGATAAAGTTACCAAAGAGATTTATGCACCAATGCAGTCTATTAGAATTGAGACACTGTCATCAAAAATTCAAAAAGAAATGTATCTTTTTTGAGAATGGAAGGAGACGTGGGACTTACCTGAAAAACACATACTTCTATTTAATGACGATAACACCTATTAGTATAGAATCCGAATGCCGAATGAGCATTTTCTTCGGCAGGACAATTTGCAACAAAAATAAGAAGTCGTTTGAACGATGAAATGTTGGACGAGCTGTGTTCTTTAAAAGCTTATTTACAGAAACACATAAAATGAAGAAATGTTTTTTTTTTTAAATTTCACTTTGTACTATTTTTATTTGTTTTTTTTATATGAAGAATTGGTTTTTTGTTTCAATAAAACTGCTATGAAACAATTTTTAATTATTTTTTCAGTTTTATTATGCAGTTTCAACTATGCTAAGGAGTAAGCATCATATATATTAATAAATAGTCCATCCTAATCACGGGATTTGGATAATTTAAGCCCGGGATTGAAAATATAATACGGGATTGCAATCCCTACTCTGATGTATGCATTACATTTGAATTTTCCAGCAGAGAGTTAGGTTCCTGGCTATCAACTATTTTCAAAATATTTTAGTAAATCTGTTAATTTCTATCTTGAATTTTAAACATCGGATCTACCGTGACTCTTTTTATGCTCACTATAGAGCTGTTTTTGTGCCTAGAACAGAGATACAAAAATTGCAGTGCTCTGTTGTTTCAGAGGTGATCCATTTTACTGTATATGCTCCTTTATTTACAGCGATTTTTTTTTCTATGTAAGCTTAATTTATTTCAAATTTAATCAAAGTCAGAAAATATTGGATCATAATCATCGCAAAAGTGTGTGTTGATAGATTGAGAATCAAATGTCGTGTTCTAATTTAAAAAATGAAAACCTTTGTTAGATTTACTTTGGTACTATTTTTCCCCCTCTTTTGCACAAAAGTTAGTATACTTGACGTGAACTAATGGATATTTAGGAAATCAATTAAACGAATAAATTTTTTTTTTTGGTGTTGTCGTATGTCATTAAAAAAAATGACAAAATTTTTCTAAAAACTGCGTGGGTGTGGGACATAAAATGCTAAAATGTATTATTTTTATTTGATTTTTAAGTATTTTAGTACAAATATTTATTTTAAAAAATATATTGATTTTTTTAAATACAAAATTGATTTAAAACATACTTTTTAAAGTTGTTAAATATTTCAGTTTTCCATTCATATTTAAATTGCTCTTCGTGCTTTTAAAATTTTAATGATGTTGTTATAAATTTATCAGTCTCATCAAAGTTCAAGAACTTAGACTAAATTCGAAACTTATTTTCAGGTTTAAAAAACATAATTTTCATATAAATTCGTAACGTTATAAAACGTACATTAGTTTATTATATTGAGACGTAAAAAATTACAAGTACACACACGTTTTACCATGTAAAACGAATCGATTTATCAGTCAAGTATTAGAAATCAAATGAGAAATACATTATATATTGGGGAACGGCTCAATTGGCAGGGCGATCCTATCAGGTGTGCACGCGGCCGGCTTAGACAAGAGGCGGCTGCCTGTCGCGTATAGTTATATCATTCAAGAAAAATTTCTTACGAATTTCTCAAAATAAAACTAAAAAAGTCAAGTAAATGTACTGAATTTTATATTGTTATTGAAAAAACAAAATAAGTCTCGATTTCTCGATACCATAGCGTAGTTAAAAAAAAACCCATAATGTTAGTGCATATGTGTTGGTTCATAGTCCATTAACGTCTACTTTTTCACACATCCTTCATTTGATAGCAAAATTCGTGTCAAAGCTGACAATACCACGAGAAAAGTTTTTATTGTTGTTGTTGTTGCTTAACAGCGGTACTGGCGTCACACTGTGAATCGATGCTTAACAAAGAAGTCTCAAAAATGATTTTTGAGGAAGTTGCTTTACGAAAATATTTAATATGGTTAATATTACCTAAGACATAGGAGTTTTTTTAAATTCAATGTACGTAGGGGGAAATTAAAAGTTTTCAATTGAATAATAGTCTTACAATTTGAAAAACAAAATAGAGGGAAGAAGTGATTTTTGTGTCTATTTGCATTTTTATTAATGTTTTACTTTTTACTCTTATACAGGTAGATGAGTTTATAATGTTAACGTTAAGTATTAGTCAAAATAGGAAAAATTTCTGTAGAGGGGTGGCACATTAGGTGTTTGCACGCGGGCAGTCGACACCTAAGGTTCGGTCCTGTCAATTGAAATAATAAAAACGATTAGTATAATGAAATAATATATTGCTTCTCCTCTCTCAGTGAAGTGAGAATATAATGTTAATATCTTTTTTTTTAAATTTTTTTGCTACGCAAAGTAATTTTTTAAAGAAAAATGTGCTCCAGATCAACCACAACAAAACTCTCCCCCATTCCCTTGGAATGCTAACGACATATGTTCGAATGAACCCTACGACCTTCGTTTCAGACCATGCGAGAGCAATGGCCAGTCTCTGAAGCAGGTGCCTTTCTTTACCAATAAGAAATGTTAAGAATTAGGGAGGTTATATAGTGCGTTTTTTAGGCATGAAGAAAGAGGGGGGGGGGGGTGAGTTTTTTAGAAACTTTTTTTTCGTGACTCACGAATATAACTGCTAAAAGTGGGCAAGGAAGTTTCGTAAAAACACACTGTATTTTAGAATACCTTTGTATTGCCGCATCCTGTGTGAAAATGAGGGCATTTTAAATTAGTTTGTGAGAAAATAAAATGAATAATTATTTTATGCCGTGCACACGTAAATTGACGTCATTATAATCTGATTAATATTTGTGTGTGTTGGTAAATACTTTTTTTGTTGCTATAGTTCTAATGGTTTGGCAGATTTTCCTCGGAATAGATGTATGTAAAAAATGTATACGATTTGAGGGAGAAGAAAAAGAAAAGAATTTGTGTGTGTTCTTGGTTACACATTGCAACCTTCGATAAAACGAAAATATATAAACCGCTGTTCGATACTTAAGATATTAAATGAACTTCTATTTTTTGGGACGTATATTGTATTTTCTTCTATTATAAATTAATTTTCGTGAAATTGTATAATCTTAGTTTATCCTCGCTCAAAAGTCTGTAATGTTTATCAATGCAAAGCGTCCATATTGAGTTTTTGGATGTTGTTGCTATGTATTTTCTCCTATTTTACTGGGTGAATTTTTTCCGTATTTACTTATGAGCAGATTTTCTTGATTTAACATGACTTTTAAATTGGAAGTTTACTGAATATATGTATAATTTCTGCGGGGAAAAAACACCGTAAAAAAATGAAATTTTTTATTAAAATTAAAGGTATATAAGCTTAATCGGGAAGAATAAAATTATTGCAGATTCAAAGCATAGCACCTATCAATAGCTAGCAAGTGAACATTGAATAATAAAATCAGTAATATGTGGAACCCTTCGATGATGATGTATGTATGCAAATGTCGATGTACGGAGTAATTTTTTTAAAATTTGGATTTACGATACATTCTAAATCTTATTGACAATGGACCTCGTGATTTTGAATGTCGGTCAAATGACGAGGATGATACTTGAACTGGCAACTGTTCTCCAAACTACCATATATAGGCTTGATTGTGAGTATATAAATGTAGGGAGTTTTGTTCATAGATGACAATGCTGAAGAAAACATCAATAACATATATTTAAATCAAAACAGCACAGCAAAAACATATTAAACGATTTTCATTCGCTATATTTTCAAAACAAGAAACAAACGTTTTAACCTTTTCTTCTTGCTTACTTCTGTTGCCACACTCGAACAGAAAAACTTACCTCTCATGGCGTTTCTGATCGTGATGCAACATTCTCCTCATCTTGAGTTTGCTGATACGAACTCAAAAAAAAAGTAAACATAAAGATAATATATGCATACAATTTGAGATTTAAAAAAAAGTACAAATAACTACAAACATTTCAAAATATTGGAATGCAAATTGAAATTAATATTTTAGAGTTAAAATATGGAAAGTTCAAAAGTTTAAGAAGTTTAGATTTAATCAACAGAGGTCCAGTTAAGTCAAAACTCGATACTTGAGAAACTGCTGCTTTTGGAAGAGGTGAAACAGATGCCTTAAGATGTTTCACCTTTTGCATTTTACATGTAAAGCATTAATTTGATTTAAGTCTTGACAGATTTGTCATGCATTATGCACTCTATACGATGCGTCTTTAGTGGCACCAGTACTCGAACTCACAGGTCGCGAATCTGTGACCATGGCCACTCGGCTACCGCGGTCTCAATATAAGGAGTGATAGTGATTCCTTATCTCATCTTGCGATACATTCTGCCAGTCATTCATCAATTATTATAATTTGGGGTGCCCGAATGTGGTAGACTATGCAATGTACCATAGATGTTCGATTGGGAATAGATCTGGTGACCTTTTCTAAACATCATATAGGAATATTAACATCATCGAGGCTGTCTAGAAATGTACAAGCCGTAAAGGGGCTTGATATTTTTTGTTGTTGGCAGATAGTCCAAGAAGCTATGAAGGGCAACCAACCGGCCTCACGATATCATTAATGTATCGTTAGCAGTTAAAGTACGCACACAGGATGCTAGTGGTAACCTGTCTGTTGACGCCTGCGTAATGATGACTGCGAGTATGACGTATGCGTGAAGATGCCTGCGTGCGCACCTGCCAACCGGACTATATATGGTCGGAGAAGCTGAAAGATTTCAGTATTGCTGACGTGGGTAATAACTTGTTTACATCGAAACCCACAATAACTTCTGTTACCTTTTTGGTTTTATTAAAATTTTAGTCGGAAAGACTTGGTCCGTCATATTATTAAAACTCGTGACACTCACGAACATTTTATGGTCCTGTCGGCCCGTGAGTCACGAACTAAAGCGCGATGGATATTTTAAAATTAAACAAAGCTAAAACTTCCTTAAAAGGAAGTATTACTAGAATAGCAACCTTCATGGACAACGTGTCCGAACATGTTGACATCACCGAGCTGGAGGTCAAACTCAAGAAAATTGACCAACTCCAGAGGAAAATTGAAGAATTGAAGGAGCTACTTTTTGGATTAGAAACCGCAAACCCAACAGAAGAAGCGGAATTCGAAGAAGATTTATACAAATGTGAAACACGTCTGGACGATTTGGAGGTAAGAGTTAAAAAATTGATTAACTCAATTAATGTATCATTGTCTGTGACTGCAGTTGAAAAACAAATACGAAAACGGAACTTTTGCTCAAACAAAAATTCCACCTATAATACTTCCCACCTTTTCGGGAAAATATGAACAATTTAGTAACTTTAAATCCCAATTTGACGATTTAATTACAACTAACGAACAACTGACTCAGTCACAGAAATTGTATTATTTGAATTCCTGTCTATCAAATGAAGTTAAAGAATTTGCCTCCACTTTCGATACATTTTCTTCATTGTATGAAGCACTCGAATCCCGATATGATAACAAAAGATTGATTGTCGATATTCATGTGCAACAAATATTAAATTTTAAGAAGATAGAACGTGAGAATCCGAAAGAAATTCGTGAAATGATTGATTGCATTAAAAAAACTTACGGGCTCTAAAATTACTAAACTATGAGCAAAATAATTTATTTAATGTATTTTTATTAAATATTATGCTAAAGAAATTGGATAATGAATCACGAAAAATTTCGAACTGAGTTTAAAAGCAAAAGATGTTCCCACATTTGATGAATTTATTGCATTTTTAGAACAACGCGAAACCATTCTTTTATCCGTAGATAAAAATTGTATTGTCGAAACAAAAACGATATTAAGAAAATCTAACTTATCCTTTAAGACAAAAACCAACCTTTTAATGAATCGATCTGTTGAAAACAAGAGTTGCATAGTTTGTAAGGATAAAACTTTGCATCCGATATTTCGATGCAAAAGGTTTCTAGAATTGAACCCCGAAAACGATTAGATTTAGTCCGTCTGCATAAGTTATGTGAACTGTGTTTGCGAAAAACCACAAAAGGATGCAATGTACTTCGACGTATGTGTGCCCATGTGGCAAAAAAACATTCTCGCTCCCTCTGTACTGCGGCAATAGATGACCGAAAAAAATGGGTTATTCCCTCTGCCGAACTTCCAGTACTAACTAACCCGGAGGACCGGGAATCTAATGTGGTGGATTCTTCCACACAGAACACAGTTTTGAGTAGCACTGCTTCTCAACATAGAAAGAACGTGTTAATATCGACTGGTAGCGTTTTCTTACGAAATAATGAAGGCCGAGAACTAAAATGTCCCGTCATTTTTGACTCAGCGTCTAACATTAATATTATATCCAGAAAAATGTGTGATTTTCTTGGTATTGCAATAGAAAAGATAAATTCCTCAGTTTCAGGACTCAATTCATTAAAACAAAACTTAAAGGGAAAAACTAATACTTTAATTTCTAATAAAAGTGGTACTTTTAGAGAAAACGTAGAATTTTTGTGACTGAAAAAATTACCGGGTTGACACCAAGTGTTACGTTAGATGTTTCGGAAATAAAAATTCCTGAATTTTTAGAATTATCAGATCCCTATTTTTACGAAGCTAAGGAAATTCACGCTTTACTGAATGCGGATATTTTCTTTAGAATAATTAAAGATAACGTATATAAAGTAAATAAAGAATTGTTGTTTAGGGAAACTGAATTTGATGGATTGCTGGAGGACGACTCCAGGGAACCAATACTAATAACTTCTCATGTTACTTTCTTAAAGATAATGATTCGGTTGATGATACATTAAAGCTGTTTTTTGAGCTCGAATCCCTTGGCATAAAAGATGACCCTTGCTATCGGAAAGATGACCAAGCTATGAATATTTTTAAGGAAACTGTACAATATAATAATAATCGGTATGTGGTTGAATTACCTTTTCGTAAACATTGGAACGAATTGTCGAATAACATTTCTGTGGCAAAGCAACGTTTCCAGAGTTTATGGGGAAGGTTACGAAGAGATAAAACCCTTTACACTCAATACAAAGAAACGATTCAAGATTATTTGAATCAAGGAATCATAGAAAAGGTCAATGATACTGAAATTAATGTACACAAACCAATGTATTACTTACCACACAAAGCGATAAAAAAGGAGGGTCGTGTTACTACTTCTACTCGTATTGTTTTTGATGCAGCTTCACACCAAGCTAACGAACTATCACTGAACGATTGCTTGTGGCCTGGACCTAATTTGAATCCTAATTTTTTAGATGTTTTAATTAATTTCAGGCTAAATCGAGTTGCAATATCATCGGATATTCGTCAGGCTTTTCTTCAAATTTGCTTGGCGGATAAACATAAAGATTTTGTACGGTTTTTATGGACAGATAGTAATCCACGTATTGGGGAAAAAGCTCACTTTGCAAGTTTATAGATTTAACAGGGTGATATTTGGAGTTAATTCTAGTCCATTTCTACTAGCAGCAACAATCAAATATCACATTGAGAAATATAACGAAATTCATCCCATAACTGTACAACATTTAGATTCTTTCATGTATGTGGATGATTGGATTACGGGACAGGATACTCGAGAGGAAGCTCTTTTCATGTCTCGCCACGCTAAGAATATTATGAAAGAAGCAGGGATGGAGATGCGAAAATGGATCAGCAATGATACCGTTTTAATGGCTCAGTGGGCGGCTGAAGGTTTCGACACACATCCTATGGATGCATCCATCAGGTTAGGAACAAACAAAACAAAAGTGTTAGGCATGGCTTGGCAAACTCTAGATGACTGTCTGACGTTGGATACTAAAGGTTTGCTGGAATTCGTTTCGATAAACGAAAATACTAAAAGATTTATGTTACAAACAATAGGAAGATATTTGATCCCCTGGGATTGCTCTCACCCTTTACTATAAGAATAAAATGTCTCATACAAGAACTTTGGATAAAAAAGTAACTTGGGATGAAATTTTACCCCAAAGGTAAAGGAAAAGTGGTTAATTTGGTGTAAAGAACTGCCCCTATTAGATAATCTTAGAATTCCAAGGTTAGTTCTTGATTCAACGAATGATGAGGTAAGTGACCTCATTGAAATTCACATATTCTGCGATGCCTCTAAACTCGCTTATGGTGCAGCAGCTTACGTGAAAGTAAGAAAACAAAATGAAGTGCTCGTAAATCTCATCACTTCAAAAACGAGGGTGGCACCCCTGAAAGCAGTTACTTTGCCTCGACTTGAGCTCCTGGGAGCTTTAGTAGCAGCTCGATTGAGTTCAAGGGTTCAAGAAATCGTCCGCAAGAAAAAGGAGTGCAAAGTGTTCCACTGGACAGACTCCAAAATAGTCCTATTCTGGATTAAAGGCTCTTCTAAAAGATGGAAACAATTCGTGGCTAACAGAGTGCAGGAGATCTCCGAGCTAACTGATCCTGATTCTTGGTTTCATTGCTCAGGACAAGACAATCCCTCAGATTTCTTGTCTAGGGGACTTAGTGTTGATACACTTATTTCCAACAACAAATGGTGGACTGGTCCAGCCTTCCTAAGAACTGACGAACTCCCCAAAACTGTCTCTGAGTGCCCGGAACTGAATGAAGTAGATTATTTGCCTGAACTAAAATCAAAGGACTCTAAAGAACATACTGTATTGACTTTAAACTTTAATCAAACATTTTTTGATCATTTACTTTCTCGTAGTGTAATAAGTTTCTAACTATCGTTCGAGTGTTAAGTTTTCTTTACAGGTTTCTATTTAACATTAGAAATCCAACTAACAAGAAAACGGGACCTCTTACTTCAGATGAGATGAAAGAAGCAGAAATTTATTTAATGAAACAAGTACAGCTTAGCTCATTCTATAAGGAAATTAGAGCTATGCAAAATGGTGATGACATTTGTAATAAAAGTAAGATTTAAATTTATCCCCATTTTTAGATAAGGGAATCATTAGAGTAGGTGGAAGACTGAAACACTCTCGACTTCCTTATTCGAGTAAACATCCTATATTGCTTCCTGCGAAAAGTAAACTAACTATAATTATTGTTAAATACTACCATGAGAAATATTTCATCTTGGGCCCCAACATTTACTTATCAGGTTAGACTTAAATATTGGCCAATTCACGGGCGAAATATTTGCAGAAAAGTTGTGCATAACTGTGTAATTTGCTTTAAATTCAATCCTAAAATTTGTTCTCAAAAAATGGACGATTTGCCAAAAGAAAGAATAACTCCCGATAAGGTCTTTAATTCAACTGGAATTGATTTGTGTGGACCCTTCTTTATCAAAAATAAATATCAGAGGAAAGGTCCTGAAATTAAAGTTTATGTTTGTATATTTATTTGCCTTGTAACAAAGGCCATTCACTTAGAGATAATCAGCGACTTAACTTCGCAAGCTTTAATTGCTGCATTGAAAGATTTATTTCAAGAAGGGGTAAGTGTCATAAATTATTTTCGGATAATGGTACTAACATGATAGGCGCTAATCGAGAAATAAAAGCTTTGTCTAAGTTAGTAAGAGATAGAGAAGAGTCTTTATTTGCGTTTTTCGCAGAAGAAGGCATTGAATGGTCATTTATTCCCCTAGAAGCCCAAACTGGGGAGGTCTATGGGAGGCTAATATAAAATCTTTAAAATATCATTTTAAACGCGTTGCAGGAAACTCAAAATTTAGTTATGAAGAATTATTGACTTTAATAACGCAAATTGAAGCAATTTTGAACTCGACCTCTTACGCCACTTTCATCTGACGTAGATGATTTGGAGGTTTTAACCCCAGCTCACTTTTAATCGGGAGACCGATCACAGCTATAGTGGAACCGTCTCTGTTGCAATGCGAATCAAATCGTTTAAATGTTTGGCAGAGAATAACTAAATCAGTTCAAACGATCTGGAAAAGGTGGAGCCTTTCATATTTAAATAGTCTGCAACAACGAAAGAAATGGATTGTTAATAAAGAAAATCTCAAATTGGGAGATATGGTTTTAATAAGAGAAGAAAATCTTCCTCCTTGTAAATGGTTATTGGGACGTGTTGTTAAAATATACATGGGGAAAGATAAGAAAGTTAGAGTTGTAGATATTAAAACTGGTAAAGGTGTTTATAAAAAGGTCTATCAATAGGTTGAGCATACTGCCTATTGAAAATTAAATGTGTATGGTTATTTATATTATTAAATTGGAATTTATTGTTAGAATTTTTGGTATTCTCGTGTATCAAATTATTTATGTATTATTATGTATTTTATTATTTGAGAACTTAAGCTAATTCTCTCTACTGAAATTTGATATTCACTTAATATTTATTAGTATTAATTCATGTTTAAAATTTATTGAGTATTTTTTGTTAAGATACAAATTGTTAAGTTCTTGCATGTGGACATAGCAAGGCCGGGCGGGATGTTGACGCCTGCGTAATGATGACTGCGAGTATGACGTATGCGTGAAGATGCCTGCGTGCGCACCTGCCAACCGGACTATATATGGTCGGAGAAGCTGAAAGATTTCAGTATTGCTGACGTGGGTAATAACTTGTTTACATCGAAACCCACAATAACTTCTGTTACCTTTTGGTTTTATTAAAATTTTAGTCGGAAAGACTTGGTCCGTCATATTATTAAAACTCGTGACACTCACGAACACTGTCGTTATATAAAAAACATTCCACCACCACACTAGAAGAGATGACTGTTTACCTTTTTGAAACAAAGGATGATTTGAAACCTAGCCCCAGCTCTTCTGCTCACGAATCCAAAAATCATCTACTCCTATACTAAAACGACATTAGTTGCTAGACATTGTGCAGTACCAACCTACAAGTAATGTTGATTGGCTACGATGTGACGAGTTCAATGCGCTGTTCTTCAACGTATCCTTTTGGGGTAATTATTCTTCACTGTGTGATTAGAGTTTAAAACCGCTGTCCGTAGAGATGACTTGATTTTATGCAAATGTAAATGCTACAAGTTGGATAGTGGGATTAATTAATATTGTTCCCAATGTTATTGAATTTAGCATAAAGTGATCATAAATTGATTAATCTGCAATAAAAGTAATTATTTTTATAACAATGTTTGCTTCTTCAATGTCCCAAACTACACCTGCAACCTTTGGGTTGCGACAACGACATGACTCTAAACGACTCTGCCGTGATTGTGGAGCTAATGGCAGATGTCTTAAATGCCTTTGTGATAGTAACCTTGCCACGAGATGGTAAAAGGTATCACAGTAGGTATGGAAGAGGCTGTAGCAAGTTGAATGCCGGATTATCTTTGAAGTCTCACACTCATAAGGGTGCGTGTACCTCAGCATCGCTAATTTATATAAAAATCTAGATATTTTTGTTTTATTTAGGCTTTTTGATATTAAATGAAAACAGCCTAAATTCTTATGTTTTTACTATAGTTATAAAATGATTTGAACCTTTATCTTTCCGTCTTGCAACTATTTTTCTGAGTGGTTAGTCTTTGCATTGACTATTTGAGTGTTATGATTTTGAATAAAAGTGAAGGTTGTGGTGAGTTTTGGAATTAATTCATATGAATGAAAAATATAAACTAAATCTGGCGCGATGCATATTATAATTAATCGAAAATATAGCATTCACTTTGGTCTGTTTGGACTTTGTTGGATATTTATCTTTGACATCTTCGTGCATTTTCTTAATTACTAAAATAAAAAACTTTGAAACAAGAACGTTTTTCTTCTGAGCAAAAATTAACTGTCGCTATAGTCTGAGTTTCCTTTCTCAACACAAAATCTTATTACATTTTTTTTAGTTATGCTTTTAATGTAATTTATCTTGATTTTAAAATATTTTCAAACAAAAACATTTTATTTCAAATGATCATATACTTTATTTCTTAAAGCACTTAATTATCAATTTTTGTTTAACGCTTCTTGAAAACATAGTGGCAACAGCAAAGTTTTCTGTATTGAGCTTTCGATTTTTACAGCTGTATTCCCACCGAAGAAGACGATAAAAATTTAATTCACCAAATCGGCGATAAATAAGAGGGGAGCTTAAAATAGAACCCCTGACCAAATTTTTATTTCGTGTTGCTACCGCACCTGTAAAGAAATTATTAATCTCTTCTTAACTTTTCTAGACTTCATTAAAAGTGTTTCTTAGAATTCTCCAGCAGATTCTTACACGTAATGAAATATCCATTTAAAATAAAACTTCGATTTATTCATTTATGTATCTTATAATTACTGTACAAGCTAATGAAAAGAGATACTTATAATAATATGCCTCTTATATAATTTTACTTATACATATGTATGCGAGATATATTTTACAGCATTCTTTCCTGCGGGCAATCGCCGAATGGTACATGACTTCGAATGCTTTGACGGTTGTCTGGACAACTGAAGCTGAAGATGCATCCGTGTTGGGGGGAAAATACTTGGATTAGTTTCCCCATATATGAAATATACCCTGTTTAAAACTGAATACTTGAGCTTAGTCAAACAGGCTATTCTATTGCTACTTTGAAAAAAATTCTAATTAGTTATACTATATTTTTACCAAGAAAAAAAATCAACCCGATTTTTTTAATAACAGTTAATATATAACGGGTTTACTTCGGGTCCTTCTTCTAATCCTTAAGGGTAAATACTTTTAATAGATACTGTTTGATTTGAAAGCCTCTTTTTGTAAAGGAACCGTGACTTATGTAAATGAAGGCTGCTATTTAAAGTTAAGTGAATAGAGTTCGAGAAGGAAAATAGAAGTGGTGGTGTTAGTGTTAGTTTGAATTATATTATGAATTATCAACTTATCTTGGCATAGGACTCGAAGCCTTGTTGGGTTATTGGAGAAGGATCACGAATTTTGATTCATGGTCAAGTGGTAAGGACGACACCTAAGCTGGTTTCCCCTTCTCTGAACCTCAACACCACGCCAACTGGAGGATATTGAACTTCGACAGATTTAACATGCATCAGCCTAACAACATGGTGGGTTTTCAGGGGCACTAGGCTCGAATTCATGACAACTTTGACCTCAAGTCCGGTTTGCGGGTTTAAATCTCAAAATCCCAACTTTTCGTACATCACTGATTCCATGAATTCTGTTTTTCGGAAATCCTAGTAATTATGTATGATGTGGTTCTATCATATATCTATGAAATTTTAAATCTGTATTAAAAATGGGATTAAAGGATTCAGTTTTATAGATTTTATCTTGCGGTATTAAAAAATTACTTGAAAATAAGCATGGTTCTGTATGATGCGAATCTAGCCTGGTATCACCGTTCTAAAAATGAACGACCAATTAGATTTTGTACCGAATTCAGTTATTTTTTGCTCAAAAAGTTTTCTGCAAGAGTTGAATTGTCTTTTGAGTTGTTCGACAGCCGGGTTCACGATGACCAAAATGTTTCGAATTGTGGGGTCAGTCGGCAATCCAAATAGAACCCGTCCTTCGAGTTCAGTCCAGCAGCCGAGCTGATCGTGATATCCGGGATCGACCACCCCTGGCCACAACGGACCTTCCAGCTACGCACGATGTGTGTGTGTCCCTCTCTCTTCATCATTATATATTCCACTGCTTTTTTTTCTTACTCTCTCCCCCTGCTTTTTGCTACATTCCTACTCATAATGCCAAATCTGCTTTTTCTCATTTTGTTCTTTTCTTCTTTTTTTTCTGTATCCCCCCCCTACAAAAGCGTGATTTTTCTTGTTTTGTTTTGAAAGCTGCAGTTGGGCTGCTGTGCAAACCTGCCAGTTCGAGCATCCAGTAGATGAGGCAACTGGTAGCTACCGAGTAGTTGGGCTGATTAAAATTCTGGACACGTTTATCGTTTGGAAGCGAGTATGCAACTGTAGAAGAGGGAAAGTTAAGGCGGGGTCGTGCATGTAAAAAAAAAAAAAAAAAAAAGAGAAAAACACCAGAAAGTCAAATTTTGTTTTTGTTCTGCTTTTATAATAGCTGTCCGAGATCTGTACAAAAGCCTAGTTTACCGACACATTCTTGCGCTACGCAAAAAGTTTATTGAAACTATCTCTACTCATCCCAGCTTCTGAGAAATCTGATTATTCATACATAAAACACGATTTTTTCATGATAACTGCTTTTAAGCGATATAAAAGAGCTATATAAGAGACCAACCATTATTACCTCATATTTAATCTCTCGCTTTCAAGATGCTGCATTTCGGAAATCGTACTTCTTTGAAACAGATGGTATTCACCAGTGGTCTCTCTCTCTCCAAACTTTTTCGTCACGGAACCCTTAGAGCTATTTAAGGTGTTTGGGGGGCATTCTCTCTCCACACACACTTAGAAAAATATATTTCAAAATATTATTTCAAGTAGATCAACATGTAAAAGGTACTTTATGTTAAGACAATTTTAAAAAAAGTGTTATAACTGTTATGAAAATTTTTTTAAATTTAATATTAATGTGTACTTTATACTCATTAATATCATTAATTTGTTATCCAGGTGTCTCAACTACGTGGAGAATGTGCATCTATTTTGCATACACCTTTACATAATTTTCTTTTCGAATTTTTATTTTGACTTGTGGAAACTCTCTGGGTTCCGTGGAACACAGTTTGTGGACCACTGGTTTACACGACTAAGGATCTAGAATTTGATAAAAATTGTTTTTTTGTACCGTAAAATCAGGCGCACACAAAATAAGATTGAAATTTACAAACGCGCGTTATATGCCTGGTATAAAAATGATAGCTTTAAAAATAAAAATAAAAAGATATAAGCATAAAAAAAAAAACAAAATTGGGCTTCTACATAGATCGAAATATTGTTTATTTTAAAGAAATGACGTGCCGTATGAACTAAAAGAGTTGTACTTTTATAAGTATACTATTTTTTCAAAAGCCTGGGGTAATACTTCAGATAAATTACTTCCAAACATAAGACCATTGTATAGGTATAATTCAGGTTTCTTCGTAAAAAAAGGGGAGTGCTCGTTATATACGGCGAATATATCTAAAAATTAAGAAATGTAGCTTGAAAGTATAGATGCGCGTTATATACGCCGGATTTTTCTGTATTTCTTTGTCTCTCTTTATAACTAGCAACAATAATATATTATTCATAAAGCTGACTCCGATGAAGTCTTCAAAGATTAGTACCTTGTTTGATTCTTTTTGTTGAATATTTTTTAAATAAAATGGAGGAATCAAGTGCTGGAAGGGTCCGAAGATCTGTAAACCTTAGGACCACCCAAAGATTGCGGTGCTGACTGGAGGGCAGTAATGGCCATGCTATAATATACTATAATTAATAGTTTGTGTTTCCACATCTTAATTTACGGGAATAATTTGAGATAATGTAGACGTGAGTGAATTGAAAATTGCTTTTCATTTGGTTCTAGTTTCTTGTTATTGCACGAATATATTTTATTAAGGATGAATAAAGGCTTTAATAGTAAGGGATTCTGTTCTCAGATCTCCATAAAATATATATATATATATATATCCTTTATTACTTTAACAAAAATGGTTGGAATATTTAATAGTAATTATTTATTTTATCTATTTTTCAGAGAAAGATGATTTTATGCCTTTGAAATGTGTGTGTGTGAACGTTTCTTAGAAATAAAAAATTCATCATTTTGTACTTTAAGGCATGCAACTACCCTAAAATCGTGATTTTTTTTAAATATTGACAAATTTTTTTTATGATTTTATTTTATAGGCCATCTTATTAGCTTAATAAAAATACCAAGTTTTTTTTTTTTATTCTTCATTCACTAGAACAAAAACTACAAGTGTTTTAGTAAAAGCAGATGCCATAACTTTACACAAGATGTCAAACTTTAAAATGCGTTTTACTCGAAATGTGTTTTTTCTCGAAAAGCTCAAGCGGGGACATCGATTGCTCAAATAGTTTTGAAAATAATTTGCTGAAATTGTTTGTGTATGTTCTCTGTATAACAGTAGAAGTGTTTTGATCTTCATATTTATCAATCATTGTATTATTTCAAAATTTGCAGTCCTTTATGTGGATATAAACACTTCTTTTAAATCAATTTTATATAATAACTAAGAAAAAGTGCTCTAGTTTTTGTAAAAATTAAAACATCTCTTATCCTGAAAGTCATTTCAAGCATGAATAACAAAATAACACATCAGAATTTAAAAACTGAGAATTTGTTCAAAAAATTTTTGTACGGAGTGGACCCGTTCATGTCATTTTTTATGCATTTTCACCAGTTTTTTCCCATTTTAATAATAATAATAATAAAAAATTCAGTTTTCGATTTTAGGATTTTTTACTAAAATATATATACTAAATAAATCTAAAAAAAAAAATCCCCATGTCTCCATTTTTTCAACAAAAAAAAGGAAAAAAAAAGAAAGTTGTCGCAAGTAGTCGGATACCTTATAGGTGGTGATTCACGCAGCGATTGAACGTTGTCAAAACCGCTTTTGTTGCGGTAGCCTAGAGCTTATGGTCATGAACTCGTGGCCGAGATGTCGCGGGTTCAAGTCCTGGTCCCACTGAAGACCTGCCTTTTAGAGAGGCTGATGAACGTTAAATCTGTTGTGGCTGAAAGTCTTCTCATTAGGGTGGTGTGGAAAGAAGAGTGGGCGTTAGCTCGGGTGTCGTCCTCTTTACTTGACCGAGATTCAAAATTACAAGGTCCGTAGCCAACAACCCTCGTTTTTGCTTTATAATGTGACGTTAATATAACTCTCATTCACTAATGTTAAAAATGATGAAATTTAAGGACCATTTTAAAAATATTCATTGATCTTATAGTCACTAACTTTTTTTAGTCATTTTATTGTATTGTTATTATTAGTTTATTATTATTTTTTTAAAACTTCATTTGTTTTTTTAAAGATTTATTTTTCTGGAGTAACATGTATATAAAAAAAAGTGGAAAAAAGCGGGGAAAATTCGTGTACATTTTAATGTATAATTTGTTTTAATAATTCATTTGATGAAATTATTCAGAAAAATACTTATTTGTATAGTGCTATTTTACATGGAAAACTGTTAAGATAAATATTTTTGTTTTTCAAGAATATCTTCCTTTTTCAACTCCTACTGTTAGCTCACTTTCTCTCTATATATACTTATCTTATTCAAATTTTCAATCGTTAACAAAATACTTTCTACTCATCCAATCAAGTTCAAAGAAATTTTTAAACTTGTAGTGAATGACACTTGATATTTTAATACATTTCTTCAAATATTAATTATTTTAATTTAATTTAATTAATTACCGGTTTTTGACGCCGACTTAGATTTGTCTCTATTGTTGAAACAATGTAACTGTTAAAACAAAGATAAAATTTGACGTCGAAAACCTGTTTTGCAGCCAAATTAGCCAAACCGCGTGTGCATTGTTACAACAATGCAGACAAATCATGCTCTTTTGTCAATTCCTACTATTAGTTCACTCTCTCCCTGTTTATAATACTGTAGCATCCATTTTTTATAAATGTTTTTAACCCTATTATAATTTTAATTTCTCATATTCCTTCTATGTCTGATTTCTTACAATCTCAATTTTTTTCGTTTTTGTTTGATTAATGTTCATCTCTCATTTGTAGAGAATTTACACTATATTTATTTATATATGTATATATCTTATTCAAATTTTCAGTCGTTAATAAAATACTTTCTATTCATTCATTAAAGGAAGGGATTGACTTAAAAATTTTTTTTAAATTACTTGTTGAATTTAACCTTTTGAGAAATTTGATTTAAAGTATAAACTAACATTTAATCAATGCATACTAGAATCGTAGTTTGTTTAGCTAAAATGCTTGTAATTTAGCTAGAACGAGCATTTAACCCGTATAAGAAACAAAAAAAATGTTGTAGTTTTTGTTTTCAATTAAGATTATAAAAATTTGCTGTTGTTTGTTTGACAATTTTCGTGCAGTTAATAGATTTAAAACCACATTATATTTTTTATTTGTCGTTTCCAATCGAAGAATAAATTTTACTTAATTATTATACATAAGATACACTTTGTTTACATCAATAGTTTTTCTGGTGTTGCTTACATTCTATGATTTCATATACAGTCTGTCAAAAAAGTATTGGGGCACACTACCAGTTCTTAGATTTTTATCGTAATATTTTACTTAAACATACAAATGAAACCAAAAAAAGAAGTAAACGTTATTTTGTTAAATACAAATAATAATAATTTGAACAAAACCTATACATTAATGCAATTATGGTTAAAATTGAAAATAAAAGAAACTGAGTTAAAAAAACGTGTTCAAAAAAGTATTGGGACACTTTCCAATAAATTAAGAAAAAAAATGAAACTTAGAAATTAATATCTTGTTGGGCCCTCCTTGCTTTTTATAACCTCTCGAAGTCTATTTGGCATGGATTGGATCAATTTTTTGCAAAACGATCTATTGGTTTTGGTCCACTCTTCGACCAAATATTTTCTCAAATCCTGCTTGTTAGAAATTTGTAGCCCATATATATAGTTTTTGCTGCAAATAATTTCACACATGTTCAATGAGATTAAGGCCTAGGCTTTGTGCAGGAGTTTTAATAACTCTAGAACAGTGGTAGAGGACCCATTACTTGCAAATATCTGCAGTATGTGACGGGTCATTATCTTGGTACAATTTCAAATATCCTGAGATTTCCAGCTTGCTCGCATTTTGCTTTAAATTTCGCTTGAGAATGCCAAGATAGACATATTTATTCATTATACCATCAATAAAATTAAGTTCCCGAAACCAGAATTTGCCATGCAGCCCCAGACAATTTGGTTACCCCTTCCATATTTGACAGTAGGCCGTAAATTTTTGACATGCATTGCTGTATTTAATTTCCACCAAACTTTTTGCTTGCCATCCGATTCGAAAATGTTATGTTTGCTTTCATCAACAAAAATTATATTTTCCCATTATTCTGTTGGCTGTCTTACATACATTTTAGCAAATGCCAACTTTGCTTGTCTATTTGCTTTGCTGATGTAGGGCTTTCTTTGAGGTACTCTGCCATGATACTTTTGTTTTCTTAAAACATTTTTGAGAGTTTCAGGATTTACTGATTTTCCGAACCTACTTTTACATTGCAAAGTCATTTTTAATGCACTAGTCCTTGGTTTAATGTGTACTTTTTTCACAAAATCCACCTCTCTTCACGTTCATTAAATATTCTTGAACGCCCTGATCTTCGCTTGTTTTCAACACTGTTTGTTTTCTTGAACCTGCTAATGATAAAAACAGTAGACTTACTCAATTTCAGTATTTTTTCTATACAGCGAATTGATTTCCCCTATTTCCAATGACTTATTACGAGATTTCACACATCAACCGATACACCTTTGTTTCGCGCCATTTTTTCTATAAATAATCCTATCTGTTAAAACATTTATGTTTAAACTTCTAGTCTAAAAAATTAGTGTGAAATTAAATTCTATTGATGCGCTGTATATTTGTTAAATTTCTCTTTTAAAAAGTGTCCCAATACTTTTTTGTCTCCAGTGTGCCTTTGAACTATATTTGAAAAGCTAGATCACACAATAATTCTATAATAGTAATAAAATTTTCCTTATATACTGTACACCAAATGTTAAAATATTTCTTAATTTATTTTGTTTTAATGTGATAAATATTTTTATAAATGGCTTTACAGTTATTCATGCCAAGTGTCCCAATACTTTTTTGAGTGACTGTATATGTTGTTGCTTCTAATGCCATCAGATCAATGCCCAGGAAATTCATCGGGGCCAGGGACTACATTACGTCTGTCTTTAGACGCAGCTTTGAGCACCACGCAGGTTACAGTATGTTTTGGTTCCATTCCTTACTCTTGAGGGGGGGTCCAGTGGACCTACCACCAACCTCTCGAGAGGACTTTCGGCTCGACTAATATTTAGAGTGTCCCTCATGCTGCACAGGCACTATACGTTTACAAATACCCATGCCTTCTCCGGGATTCAAACCCCAGTCCCTACGGTAAAGTAACCAGTGTCATATAGTATATATATAGTATAATCTTATTCCTTTTTTTATCTATTTGTATAGTAGTATAAGTTTTACTTCTCTAACTAAAAACTCTTAAACATTTTTTGATTGATTTCGGAAGACCCTTTTTTCAAACTATAAAATCAGGTCTTCGCTCTGAATCAGAATGATGTTTAAAAAATATTTTGAAGGGGAAAAAAATGTATTTAGTTAAAATATTAAAACTGAGGAGTAAATACTAACTGTAACTCTAAATGTAATTAAACGATGTCTTCAACACAAATGCATTTGACTACAAATGAATGTTTAAATTTATTAATTTCAAAAGTTGTTACCACATTAAGTTGCGTCAATGTAACTCATCGATGACTGGATCATTATTTCACATTCTTATCAACTCAGATCGCGTCGTTAAAATTCAGATCACAAAGTGGAAATTCCGATTTTTCGAAAGCAGTGCGCATTTGAGTGATTGGCACATAGATCTTGAAGATACATTGCATTAACTCTTTGATTTTAAATGGAGCAAGAACTAATCAAAAATTAAATTTTCTATACTTGCTTCTACTGTCGTAACATAAGTTGAGATTTGAGGAAATTTCAATTAAACCTAGATAACTGAAATTAGTGTTACTGTGTGACTAATCATTCGACTCTTAGTCTACGAATTTAAAATAGGTCTATATAATATTTTATATTTCTTTTATTTAATTCAAACACATAAGTGTATCTTAAGAGAAGTATTATATTTTAATTAAAGTAATAAAACGGTGGTAAAAATTAACTTTTGGACTCTTGACAAATGTTAAAGTTGTGTCCTCAAATAACGTTGTGACGAATATGAATATTTATTAACGTCGAGAGCTATTGGCGACAGAGCTGGAAATTCTAAACCTCCGTCAAGTGACAAAGACGACACCTGAACTGGTACCTCCCTCTCCTAGCTACCACACCACATCAACGGGAGGACGTTTGAGCCTCGACAGATTTAACGTGCATGACCTACATGGTTGGTCTTTGGTGGCATTCGAGTGGCAAGGTTCGAGCTCATGACGTAAAATGTACAAAATACGTTAAAATGTTAAGCATTGGGCTAAGATAGCTCAAATGCATCAAGAAAGTTTTCCATATGATCTCCAAGTGACCAAAAATGGTTGCTAACATTGTCGCCAAGTCACCAAAAATGATGCCAAATAGATTCAGACATTTTTTTGTGCATCTGTTAACCATTGTGTGAAGACAATGATGTTTTTCTCATGTGGAAACGCATCAAAGACAAATTAATAGAATTACATGATACATGTAAATTACAGTTTTATATATATAATTTGAGCAATGAGTGTGGCCGCGGTAGCCGAGTGGTATAGGTATCGGATCGTGGCTTGCCTGGTCACGAGTTCGATCCCAGTACCACTAAAGACCCGCCGTGTAGGGCAGCGATGCACGTTAAATCTGTCGAGAGCTGAAACGTCCTCCCGTTGGTGTGGTGTGGTAGTTAGGAGAGGGGGGTGCCAGCTCAGGTGTCGTCCACGTCACTTGACCATGGTTCAAAATTACGTGGTCCGTCGCCAAAAGCCCTCGTGTAGCTGAACAGTGCGACGTTAATATTAAATCAATCAATCAATTGAGCAATGAGTATGAACAGAGCTGTATAATTTATACAATAGGTGTTGGTCCGCCATTAGGCGGACAATGGGTAATCCTTCTAGCTTTAATAAAATAAAAATGACTGAAAAAGACAAATATATGAAATTATGTGAACTTCATTATGAAGTAACTTCAATTTCTCTCTCTCTCTCTCTCTCTCTGCCTGAAGAAAAATAAAGCATATAACCTTAATTTGTGTATAAAATGTAAAATAATTCACCTAAATTTAAATTCTATTTTTTTCTCTCAAGAGATGTAAGAAATATGTCAATTTATGTGACTTTTTTAAAAGTATCTTGTAAGAATAACTTTCTCATGCTCATAAAAACAATACTTATGATAAATTATTCTTACTCTTAAATGCCTTTTCAAACAGTAGGGGCAAGTTAGGACTTGTAAAGCAACAAAAAATAACAAGAAACCAAGATTAAAAATTATCCAAAAAGTAAAAGTGTGATCAGAACTTATGCGAAAATCGATCGGCTTATGCAGTGACAAAAAATGATCAAGCTATGCGGTCATTTTAGTTTCTATATTGCATAATAAATGACGCCCAAAGCTTTGGTGCATTTGCGCTGTCCTGATCCACCATAAATTTTAAACGTGAGTTTTAATAGATATATTTTTTAAATTTAAAATTAAAATATGTTTATAATTTAAATTGGGTTGTGATTTCTTATGTAAAATGTTGAAACTCTCTCTTGGCAGATTTAAAATATTTATTTAAGCTCTCTCTCTCTCAATAAGGCGCAACTTTCAGTACAACATAGGACAATAAATGAATAACAAATCAACTTTCAGAGCCTTTTTAAAGGAAATGAAATTTTTTAGTTTTTACTAATCTATTGGGCTTTTTCTTACATAGTTTTTTTTTTGAGGGATCATAGCCTGTGTTGCTCTATATCCCCTTCAACCTTTCAATCATTCAATCAATGATTAGGAACATCGTTTTTCAAGAAGCATTAAATTAAAGTACAAATTAAAAAATGCGTAGTTGAAATTTATTTTTTTCCTGTTTACAATATATTGAAATAAATATATAACTACGCAATACATGTAAATTACAATATTACAATTTGAGCGATGAAAATGGACAGTTGTATAATTTTTACAGTGGGAGTGGGTCCGCTGGGTACCTCCACCCCCCTAATTTTTTAAAAAAATTTGTTCTGGTTTACATAAAGGTACTGAATGCACGTTTTGACTTGCAATGTAATTTTGAGATTTACTGAAATTGAGATGTTCTAGGATAGCAGATGAAATATTAAACATCCCTGCACAACAAAGATGAATTGAATCGTACAAAAATAAGTATTAGGGAATATGCTGCTCTCTGTGTAATAATGAAGTTTGAATTTTGTATCAATATTGGACCCCTTAACTGTTTAAAAAAAAGTTACAAGTTTGAATCGCATTCTTTAACATTAGGGGCTTTCTTCAGTTAAAGACAAGTGTTTAAAATTGTAAACACAATCGTCAGGTAGATCTATAATTCAAAGCAAATATAAATTATTATGAATATTAGACATAAAATCATTTGCCAAATAAATAATTAAACAATGCATTAAATAAAGTTCCGTCGAACTATTTTATTACGTTGAATATTTAAATAGGTGATTATAAATCAGCGCAAGCTTAGAATACAGTTGTCTTCCGGTTGTATCTGATGTCTGAATAATTGCAATAATAAAACTGAAAGTTAAAATACTTCATTTCCTGTGGATAGAGTTCCTACTATTAAAAACTCTCTTTTTTCTTAAAAGATATTCAGTTACTGAAATGTGAAAGGGGAAAAAATAAATAATAATTATATATATATACCATCCGTATCACACACACACACATGTGATAATCGCAACATCAGCAGTAAGGTTTTCGTTCCTGAAAGAGAGCATTTATTTACTTTTTCATACTTCTGATAATGATAACATCATTAAAAATTGTACTTAAAAAAAAAAAAAAACTCGGAGAAGTAATTTTTTTAAAAGTAGCCAAATGGTCATGTGGCGTTTTTTCAGTGAAATCGCGGATTTGAGTCCTTGTGCCACCAAGGATCCACCATGTAAAAGGATTAGCGCCTGTTAAATCTCAAGGCTCTTAAGTCAGTGATTCCCAAAGTGGTCTACCCAGTGGTCAAAGTATCGGATAATGGCAGGCATGTCATGAGTTCGAGGCCATTACCACTAAACACCCGCCGTGTAGGGGAGCGATGAACGTTAAATCTGTCGAGAGGTCAAACGTCCTCCCGTTGGTGTGGTGGGGTATTTAGGAGAAGGTGGGGGTAGCTCAGGTGTCGTCCTCGTCACTTGACCATGGTTCAAAATAACGAGGTCCGTCGCCAAAAGCCCTCGTGTAGCTGAACAGTGCGACATTAATATTCATTCACTCATTCACCCAAAGTGGTCTATATAGACCCTCAGAGGTCTATGACGACTTGCAAGGGGTCCACGTCAGCGAAAAAATAATTTGGAGGTCCATGAGGGGTAAATGGGGTCTACGAGAGTGGCTCTCATTAAACCAAATCAGATCATGATTTTAATTTTGAAAAAAAATTTAGTTAAGTGGAAACCAAATTTTACCTATTTAACAGATTTATTTATTACATTTAATGAGCTTAATTTGCTGTTATACAAGTCGACTGCAAAAATGTTATTAAAACAAGGACCATCATTTCAGCATTTTTTGGAATAATTAAGCTAAACAGGTGTAATATTGGATTTCGTGAATTTTCCCAGTTTCTCAATTCACCGCTGACAATCTGCCAAGAAAATGAAGTTTTAATCTACGTTCAACATTTAAATGCCCGTTATTCAGATTTTGAAACTAAGTCTGAAACGGCTTTGACTATGGTAATCGCCACAGTAGGCAATGAACTCATATGGTCAGATTAAAAAAAAAAAATGTCGTTTTACAAGAGGAACTGTGTGATCGGAATAGGCACTAAAGAAGATCTTAAAGTAAAGTTTAGAAACGTATGTCGCAGCAATTTTGGCTTTAAAGATATACTTGTTATTTATACCGAATTATGGTACATCGTGAGAAAGTTTTTAATTGCCTTTCCTGCTGAGAAGGAGTTTCAGCACAGTTACCAATCTCCAAAACAAAAAATAAGGGTGGGTGGGTGGGAGAGAAGGATACTAAACGAGGAGATTTAGGGTTAAACTAGACAAGATTGAGAGAGAGAGAGAGATGCCAAATGTTGAAAATGTGCTATTTTGAAGCATCAGATTCATTCCTCCCATTAAAAATATTTGTTTCCCAGTTATTTTATAAAGGGTGTTTTTTTAGAGGTATAGAACTTTAAATTGCAATAAAACAACGATGTATTATTCGATTGACATGAATTTTTTTTTATTCGAAAGATAATCTTGTGGCATTACATTTTAAATATGATTTCTGGCATATGACTGCCACGGCTGGCTCGGATGTAGTCCAATCTGGACGTCTAATTTTCGATGACTTTTTCCAACATTTGTGGCCGTATATCGGCAATAACACGGTGAATGTTGTCTTCCAAATGGTCAAGCGTTTGTGGCTTATCCGCATAGACCAATGACTTTACATAGCCCCACAGAAAATAGTCTAGCGGTGTTATGGAGGCCAATTCACAGGTCCAAAACTGGAAATTAGGCGGTCACCAAACGTGTCTTTCAATAAATCGATTGTGGCACAAGCTGTGTGACATGTTGCGCCATCTTGTTGGAACCACAGCTCCTGGACATCATGATTGTTCAATTCAGGAATGAAAAAGTTAGTAATGATGGCTCTATACCGATCACCATTGACTGTAACGTTGTGGCCTTCATCGTTCTTGAAGAAGTACGGACCAATGATTCCACCAGCCCATAAAGCGCACCAAACAGTTTTTCTGGATGTAACGGTGTTTCGACACACACTTGTGGATTAGCTTCACTCCAAATGCGGCAGTTTTGTTTGTTGACGTAGCCATTCAACCAGAAGTGCGCTTCATCGCTGAACAAAATTCGCTTATGAAAATCGGGAACAACGGCAATCTCGTTTTGGGCCCATTCGACGAATCAACGCCTTGCTTGATGATTGTTTTGATGAATTGCCAAACCATACTGAGAATAAATCACTTGACAGCTGTTAAATAGGTCGCCATCTTGGAAAGTAATGCCAACTTAAACTTCTATACCTGAAAAAAAAACACTCTTTATATTAATTAAACTTCAATTTAAAATTAATTAACGTTTTTTTCTTAAGTTTTTAACACTATACTTCACTACAGTTAGAATTTAAGTCGTTTAAAGTAAGTATCTCTATACCAGCTGTCAAAAAGACATTTAAGTTGATAAATTAGCAAAATTTCAATATTAGGTAAACAGGGGTCTACCCCAAACCGAAAAACATGGCCAGGGGTCTATGAGACAAAACAGTTTGGGAACCTCTCCTCTAAGTCCTCGCTTTAGCGTGGTGTGAAAGTTTGAGGTGCGGGGTACCATTTCAGATGTTGACCTCGTCTCTTGACTGTGGCTCAAAATTATTTCGTCGCTAATAGCCCTAGTGTACCTTGGAAATGCAACACTGATGAGGAATATCATAGCGAGTTTTTATTAACGTCGCGTACTCTAAAAAGCAACACGAGATCTTTTAGTGACGGATCTTGTTACTTTGAACTACGGTGTAATGATTAACGTCTGAGCTGGCACCTCCTCCTTTTCAAACTACCACACCTCGTCAGTGGAAGGAATTTGATCTACAACAGATTTAACGTGTATCAGCCCATCTACTTGGTGGATCTTTTGTGGCACCTAAGGAAGGAATATTAGAGGAAAAATTCGAAGTGCATTTTTCTTTTTTAAAGCTTTTTTTATTAATAAAATGTTGAAGACTCTGAAACAGAATTGTGCTTGCCATTATGTACATCGACATTTTTTGCTTATATTTTCAAACATTCTACGCTGAATTTTTCTCAATTTCGCTTTTTGTATTGTTTTTATATGAGGAATTGAATTTTTGTAAGGTGTTACAAAGACATTTGAAAAATTAAAAACAAAAAGGAATGTTAAATTAGTATATAAAATATAATTTTTAATCATCTTCAAGATTGTAAAGTTAATTTGGATTTTGTTCTGGAAATTTTATATTACTAAATTTACGTATCGGCATGTCGAAACATGTTTTTTTTTTTCATTTGAAATCAAGAAAACAATGAGCTATTATTTTTTTATTGTCCCTAATTTTTTTTCGTTTATTTCATATTATTTTACCTGAAATTTAACTCTTTAACTCACGTCTCAATTTTTTTGACAAATCTTAAGCAAATCTAGCAGATGCGCTGCCAAGGGACCGGCGCTGGTCGCATACAGTTCTATTAACCATGAAAATTTTTTACGAATTTCCTCAAAATAAAACTTTTAATAAGTCAAATAAATACGTTGAATTTTAAATAATTATTTAAAAAAAAAATCTCGACTTCCCGATAGTATATCATAGAGAGAGTTTAGTCTACTCTTTACACAAATCCTTCATAAAATGGCAAGATTCGTGGCAGATCCGACAACACCGTAATAGAAAAGGTTTTCTTGCTTATGGCTGTTTTCGCCGTATGTACGAGATCGTGAATTTAGCGGGGAGAGCGCACACATTTTCGGACAGAAAAAGGCCTCAATTTTTATAAAAAAAATTGTGACGTTGTAACAGATGTATTTGTTTATTTTTAGTGTTTTTAAAATTTCAAAATATTTCATGAATAATTAGTTTTTCCTTTTAAAATGTAAATGGACAGCTCATTTAACATTATGGTATAGGGGAAAAATACGAAACACATTTTATAAGAGAAAAGTGTGTCAACTAGGATAAAAATGAGTAACATGATAAAATAATAATTTATTTTCTGCAGGTTAGTGTAGGCAGAATATAATATTAATGTTCGAGTAATTTTATATATGAAAAAATATTCTGAATTTGGGTCCTATTCTTTAACATTAGCCGAAGATAGCCTTATCAGAAGCACTGGCGGCGCATTGTGCTTCGATGCTTAACAATGGCGTCACAAAAATGATTTTTGCAGAAGTAGCTTTACAATTTAGAAAAACAAAATAGAAGAAAGTGATTTTTGTGCCTATTTGCATTTTTATTAATGTTTTACTTTTTACTCTTGTACAGGTAGATGAGTTTATAAAGTAAATGTTAAATATTAGTCAAAATATAAAAAATTTCTCTAGAGGGGCGGCACATTAGGGCGACCGAGACACCCTAGGATCGGCCCTGATCTTAAGGCTGTCTTCGGTTAATGTTAAAGAGTAGGACCCGAATTTGGAACATTTTTTCACATATAAAAGAAATGAAAAATTAATATGATGTTCTGGCTTCACTATCCTATAAAGAGTAGCATTTTTTATCATATATCTCATTTTTAAACGAGTTGATTCAATTTTTCTGGTATAAAATGTGTTTCGCGTTTTTTTACTCCTGTACTGTAATGTTAAATGAGCTATCCCTGCACGCATTCATAAGAAAAAAAGAATATTCATTGAATAGTTTCAGGTTTTTAAAAACACTATATTGTTAACAGATATATGAGTTATAATGTTCTAAATTTCCATGATAATTTTTGTCTGAAAATGTGCTTTGTGTTTAGTTTAAGCTCTGGTACTTTTGCCGAAGATAGTCAAACTATATTCATCGATAGTGAATAAAGAAAGTATTCTCTCATTCACACAAACTCTACCTTGAATCACAAAGTTTAGACATTTAATGAATGTCCGAATCCACATTTTCCCCCAAAGTGAAATCTTATAATGTTTTGAACGAAATAAATGTATTCTTGGTTGTTTTTTTTTACATAAAATTATGCAGGTAGTTGTTTTACCAGCATAGCATTGTCGCAAAATCACTGTCACACAAACGACATCCCCTCTCCCCTCAACACCCCAGCGTATTCTTTACTTTTATCTCCCAAGCTAAAAATAAATAAAAGATTATGAAAAAGAGAACTCCACTGAAGGGAAAAAGACTACTAGGTCAAAGGTGACCTGTCGCTGCGACCGGCACTCAGGTCACGGTCCCATGTTGTTTTCAATTTTCGTCTACTTCCCACCAGGAGTCGCCGCGAGTCAACACTTGGCCCCGTTTTTCCGGCACTCCCCCCCTCCTAGTCTTCCTTTTACTGTACGCTTGGTTAGTCTCTTCACTTTCTTGTGCCTTTCCCACCAGAGTAAAAGTTCTTCATTCATATTCCATGCTCCCCCCTCTCCCATCTCTCAAGGTTCCCCGGAAGGAAAGAGGCCCTTTAATTGTTCCACGGGGTGTGGTTGGGGGTTGCTAGACCATCCTCCCTTCGTAGAGATTAGTCTATAGTGGGTAAAAAGGGGAATATGGTGATGGTACACTATGTGCAAACTAACGTGGGAAGGGCTTTTTGCTGCAGGTAATTATGTCCTATGTTTGTAGTGGGGAAACGTTTTAATGTGAGTGTGTATGTATTATATACACTTCAGTGCCGATTGTAACTTTTCAGTTGGAACTCGAGTTATGGCTGATTTTTTATAGGTGTGAAGAGGTGGCTTTATGTATGCTTCAGTCGCTTTATTTTTTTATATTCATTGTTTGAAGTAATACTTTTTTTTATGAATTTGCTTTTTAGAATGCGAATAAGGAGTTTTACTATAAAGTATCTCTATAGAAAGACTTGACTTTTTTATGGGTTGAAATCGATGTAAAAGCAGTTTAAGTTAAAGCTTGTGAAATTTATTTTGCCTTTAAAATTGCTTTTTGTTACAAGTACTCTCAAATAGTTCAAAAGGGCGGGGATTTTTTTTTAAAAATAATAATTTGTTCTGTCATTTTTTTTTAAAATACTTTTTAAATTCGAAGAATAGAAACGGTACAAGAACTATCAAAGAGCACTGTATTCGACATTTTAATCATTTATAGGGCCATTTTCCCCCTAACAATGTTATATTAAAATCACCGGCGTAGCTAGTTTTGAGTGGGCCCTGTATCGAAATTCCTTTGGGGCCCTTTTTGGAAAATAAATAAAAATTATACATTTATATAAAATTTTTTTGAATTGAAAGCCTCAGAATATTACACATGTTGGATCCCTGTAGTTTGGGCAACTCGTATCATTGATGCGAATGATACGGTGGTAGTTGCGCCCCTGATTGAAATATTTTTTGAATTGATATTGATTTATAAAAAGAAATTTAATTTATTACCTATAATTAATTCTATTTATAAAAACCATTTTCTTAGGTGAGAAGTATGTTTTCCACCATCCACTGGGAGCAATTCAACGGTAGAACATCTTACGTTTTATATATTTATGATACAATTTGCCAATACTAAAATCTACAAAAGGATATAAGTCAGATATATTCCGTATTCGAAAATTTAAGGATTTATATACATATTATTTTCCTTGAAATTTCAGAAAACAGGGATCAGCACATAGTGGGATATTGCAACCTGCTCAAATGTATCTTGTTCTTTAGTAGAGCACAAACGGCAACGTCTATACGTATGTTACTGTTTTTTGTAAAGCTGGTATATAGTTAGTAATTTTAGTCAATCGTGCATCATCTGGATAGTTTTCTTATTGCTCATGAAACTTACTGGTGGTCTTTTGCGCTTGTAACTTGAAAATATACAGATATCAGTTGTCGTGCTGGCCAAAGTAGAAGCAGCGCAAATCGCATGTGGAGAAATAGCCTCCAATCAACATTTAAAAATTAATGAAGTTAGTAGGAAGCACACGGTATAAAAGTGTAAACTAAGTTTTAAAAAAATAGCAGTTTTAAATCAAAACCAAATCAGAATTTCCGAAATTTTTATTTTATAAATTTGAATGAGATTCATCGAAGACCTTTCTGGGAAAAATATGAATCCCCTCCGTTGATTTATATTTTGAAACAATCTACTGTTTTCATTTTTTAATATCGTTCGTATATTCGCTGAAAAACCTTACTCTCGTCAAACTACTATTTTCTTGGGTTTTTTTTTCTTTATGTGTTTTGAAAAATACTTCCTCATTCTTGGTTGCATTTTTTTTCAGCCCACTACTTCGCCTCTCTCTCTCTTTTTAAATATTTATTTCTAATACATCTTCAATGACATCGCGAATGACGCTTCCCCAAATAATGGACTCTTACAGGGAGGGAAGGAAAGAAAAAAAAAACATTCCCATGTGACTTTTTCCACTCAAAGTCGCCTGGAGGTGAATAGGATATGTGCCAAATTTGAAACATTTTTGATCGCCAATCACAAACTCACTAAATCAGTTTGTTTCGTGAGAATGCTAATGTTAAAGATCTTGGATCATTTCTATTTTTAAATTTTCTGGAATCGAATACACAGAACAGACGTAGTTTCATTTGTTGGAGGAAAAATTACAATTTATTTTCACCGTTATTATTTTTGGATTTTCTATGCAAATGCATGCATTTCAGGTAAAGCAATCATCCATGTAATAGACATGTGTTCTAAAAAAAATCCATAATTTGGTTAGCTTGAAAGATGGGTCTGTTTTGAAACATTACGTACATTCGCTGCTGCGGAAATCTATCTTGTATTTAAATGAGTCACTCGTTAATGTTTCATTTAAAAACGTTTTCCCGCTTTTTCGTTGACGTTTTATCTTTCCAAGTTGTAATGTCATGATTTTATTCTATTATTTGACGTTATTTTTAGAATGTGATAAAATTTTTAGCGTTATTAATATTTTAATTGTAATTGCGTAATTGTGTGCTGGTTCATTGTATGTAAACGCATTGCCAATCTTTTAAAAAAGAATAGAGCTAATAGGTTGATGTAAATATTTAAGTGCTTATACTGAAAATGTACTTGAAAATTCTTGTAAGAAACTGCTGTTTAATTAATTTTTTAAGAATTTATTTTAAAATTGATAAGTTTCACTATTAGAAAGATTCTTCTTGAAAAAACAACGTGTCGGATATCTTTGAATGCATCAATTTCTCTCTCTCGGCATTGATAGTATTATCGGTATGAAGGCTTATCTTCGGTTTATGTTTTCATTTTTTTATTTATAAATAAATTACTAATCCTGTTGTGAAATTTTTCCTCATTTCCGATAATTGTTACCAATTCCTTTACAGAGTTTAATAATATATATATATAACAGTAGCACACACAAGGGGGGTCCGGACCCATCCCCCACTCAAAGCGCTTGATTTTTTTCCGATTGATTATAATTCTAAGTATATAGAACGTAAAATTTAATTAAGTATTTGTTATTAATGATTAATTTTATTAATTAATGCTAATCATTTACTCAATAATTAGTTTTTTTACTGTGTTTTGTTCCCGAAAATCGACAAAATCAAAAGGATCATGACAAGAATGGTGAAGTTTCGACCCTTCCCCTTGAAAAATTCCTCTGTGCGCTACTGTATATATATATATATATATATATATATATATATATATATATATATATATATATATATATTATACAATATAACTTTTTATGTACACTACTTGAGAGGCTGAAATGACTTGAATGTTAAAACACATAATTGATGTATTGAAAACCATAAAGAGATAGATGTGCTGCAATTGCTGACTAAGGACAGTTTTTAATTTTATATAAAAGTGGGGTTTAACCAGAGTTTTGTGACTAGCCGACCTTACTGTTTACAACATTGTGCGAAATACTGTGACATATAAAATGGATAAAAGTTCTTAATCTATTACTGATAAAAAAGGTTACATACCTGAAGATGCATTCGAAAACGCTTAGATCCTTCTCGAATCCAAAAGTTATTGCTAGATTCAATGATACAAATACAAGTTCAAAGCTTGAAAAATAAAGGCATTGGCAATGAGTAGAAAATTATTTTTACTATAAACTAAAAAAATGAAGCAAAAGCTAAAACTATAGGAATAATAAGAAAGTTTTGTTTTTTCCTATGGTATAAAATTTACGCTAGAAAAAACGTTTTTTGAAATACATTATATACATGTTTGTTTCGATCCTTTTGTATTTAAAAATTATTTTAAGCTTATCCTTTCCGCTAGAAACAATATTTTGATGAAATATATCGTATGCTATATACCTATGTATATTTTTATTATTTGATTTATTTTCTCTGATTCTTCAGTGATGCTTACAAACGTATTCGAAGCGATTCTTATCATCATGTTATTCGAGCTCTAGAATTCTTTTCTGAGTAAATCAAAATTAGTAACATAAAATTCAGTTTGAGAATAATTGCAATGTCAAAGCTGGATAATCTGTGACCTATTAGATTGTCAACTTTACTGAATGAAGCTACATTTTTCATATTAAAGATTTCGTTCTACCGTTATATTTTAAAGCTTCTTGATCGGTCAATTGGCCTCGCTAGCGCAAAAGTTAATTTTTACAATACTTACACACATATACATTCAATGATATTCCAGCCTGAAATATTTTGCACGACTTGTAAGTTTTTGTGGATCCACATATGTTTGGGAAACATTTGTTTTTCGTCGATGGGATTTACAAAGAGTTTATCTCTCTCTTTCGTGCTTTATTTACTAGTGCCAATTTAGACACAACCAACGATGATATGCAATGAATATTTACAAAAATTATGTGAAAGAAAGGATAAATATTAATATCTTATTAATTAAGACTAGTGTTAATTATATTTAATTACTATCCGTTACCCGCCCGCTTCACTGAGTATTTCATAATGTTTTATGAATATAAACTTTTTATATCTACATGAATTATTGATATCTTAGCATTAAGAATTCGATTGTATTGGAAAATACTTTTATAATTCTTGATTTAAAAAGGACAGAACTTCCAAATAATAAATTCTAAAATTGAAGTATAATTATCGTTTACTCTCTCATAACAACCATCTAAAGTAAATTTAAAAAAAAAACCCTTTTTAGTTAATCTTTACTCAATATAATAAACATGCTTGTGCCAAATTTCAAGTCTAAATCCAATAGACCAAAAAGGAAATTTTTTTTTTATCAATAAGCTACAGTAACCACCTTTGAGAGTCGATTTCTGTGAGCCCCGTTCTACAAACATGTTCAATTTAGAACAGAGACATACAGACCAAATTTCATTACTGTAGGTCTAGTAATTCGCGAAAACGGGTAATTTTTAATCAATATGACGGAAGAAATTCTGAATTGATTTCCACAAAATCCATTCTTAGCGAATTTCCATTCAACAAAAAAAAATTTTATAAATCAGTCCAAGCAATTCCACACTCCCCCCAATAGGAATCATTCTCCGTAAAATCCATTTTTAGCGGATTTATATGCAACAAAAACATGCCAATAAAATTTCAAGCCTGTAGGTCTAAAAGTTCAAAAATAGCAATATTAATCTGTAACGCCCCTTAAGCTCTCGCAATGACCTTTCGGCTCGATTCTCAAAATACTTTTTGTAGTGGATCTTTACTCCATGAAGGGAACGGTCTTACCAAATTTCTAGCTTGTAGCTCTAAAATTGGGAATATTTATATATATCGCATCTTAAGCCCTTGCGACAACTCTTGGGGTTCCATTTTTGTAAAACACCTTGTGTAGCGAATCTCAACTTTATAAACGGAACAGGCCCACCAACTTTCAAGTTTATAAATCCAATAGTTCAAAAACGGGAATATATATCTCTAACGCCCCTTAAGCCCCCTCAACGCCCTTTAGGGGTCAATTTTACTAACTCAGAAACCTTCACGGGCGTGCGTCCAACCATCCCCCAAAATTTCATCGCAGTCGGATGAGCGGCTTAGGAAGTCATATGAGACAAACATTTTTTTTATCTGTATAGATTGTATAATAATAAAGTTATTCATTTTGTGTGTATTTGTATTACATTATTTTAAACCATGTTTATCTAAAGTGCGGCGCGCTGTAACATGGGCCGTAAAACCATTTGGGTTGTCGAAGCCTGCTCTAAAGAGATGTTTTTTTCCATCTCATATTGCAAGATTATTTTTCTAACTTTTAATTTTTAGCCGGCTGGGTGGTGTGGTTGGTTTGTCGCTGGCCTTCTGCACCTAAGTTAATTTTTAACACCTAACATTTAATTTTTATTCTAACGCTTCTTTGCTTTGTAGACGTTATTCCAAGAGAGTAAAACTTAGTTTTATTGCTGCTTTTAGTAATTTGAAGAATCGAGAAAAATAATCAAACATTATATCCTATTATTTACTTTTTTAAAACTCGTACGTATGTATACAGAATAGTTTACCTTTTGAGTTATGTAAATTTGAAACTTCTTAATAGTAGAGCCTTAATACATCCTTTTAATAAGGTCATTCAACATGGAATTATCGATATTTAATAGGCAGTTGACAATATGATTTTATATATCCATGTAATTATTACATATTTCGTGTAGTCACTATATTAAAGGCAAATCATTACAGAGCTATGAGTTTATCTCATGAACTAACTTATATAAAATTATTTATAGCCTCATGATCTTAGGTATTTAAATAAGTAGATATTTTATTGTTTTAATATCTTAAGATAATGGCTTATCAGTTAGACGACGTTATTACACTTTTGTTTCATTAATTCATTCATAAACCTTTAGCAGTCATTGTTATCTCCTATCCAGTCTCTCATCAAGCTCATTCCGCAATCTTTTCAATTGATATTCATTAGATAAGTTTTGCAAGTTGTTCATTAAGAGAGAACACCGCACTTACTGTCGATGCATTTTTTCTGTCTTCGGTATTTACCTCTTAGCAAGAAATGGTCCTATCGATACCCAATCTGGTATTTTAATTTCAATCTACCCTAATCATTATCGTGACTATCGACACGTTTCTTGTAATGAGAGACCCTCTCGTACGGTCACTTCTGTATTATTAAAGGAACATTAGCTGCCATAATCACTGGTGATCAGGAACCCGATGAAGCGAACAAGTTTGATTGGCAGAGGCGCTTGAATTCCATTAGAATATTACGCCGATGATGTTTTGTAAAATGCCACCTGGAGATTTGTGGGCGAAGTTATATAATTAATGGTCTGATTGTAAAATTGAAATATAGGGCTGGGTCTAAGATACTTCGTCGCTAATATGTGAATGGGGAAAGAATTACATAAAAAAGAAAAAAGAAAGGAAGAAAATTGCTGTAGAAATTATTGTTTTCTTTTGTATCGTAGTACTATAATCTGTTTTCAGTGTATGATTTTTTGATTAATGGAAGCTTATCAATCACTGTGCGTACTTTCTGCGATTCATTGAGCCAGTCTATTTGTAGAAACCCCGAACCTGTGGCGTGGAAGCGCGATATATTTCCACTCAGCCACACACTAGGCTTCTGTAATTTAATTACTGTTTATAATTATTGATGTCTTAAGCCGTAGCATTAAGCGTTCCATTTTGTTGAAAAACATTTTTTTAGCCTTCTCTTGATTTAAAAAGTACAGGACTTGAATTTTCAAAATGCAAGTATAATTATATATCGTTTGCGCTTCCCTAACCGTACTTCTCCAGTTTATTTTCGCAACACTCACTTTTAAAGGACTTCTACACAACAAAATAAACATGCTTACCGAATTTCGTCTAAGGGCTTAACATTTCAAAAACGGGAATTTTTATTTGTGACGCTTATTTATACCTTCGCAGCTCTGCTTGGGGGTCGATTTTCGTAAAACTCTTTTTTAGTGAAGCTCTCGCCTCCCCCCAAAAAAAAAAACACGCTTATCCAATTTCAAGTCTATAAGTCTAATAGTTCCAAACAGAAATTTTTTTTTTTCTATAATGCTCCCGTAACCTCCTTTGGGAGTCAATTTCTGTAAAACTCGTTCTTAACGGATCCAATCGTTCTTACCAAATTTCAAGTCTGCCGGTTTAATGGCTCCGGAGATCTCGTGATGAGTGAGTGAGTCGGTTTTCTATTATATATGTATATAGATATATATATATATAGAGAGAGAGAGAGAGAGATTATTATACTAATTTATTTAAAAATAAATAATGTGTAATAAATTTTTTAACGTTAATTGTAATATTGAATACTATATCGTTCAAAAAAGAGAGATAGAGATTGTTTAATGTCATTTCGTTCAAAAAAAATGCTGTATTTCTTTTTAATATAATTTTTTATGTCACTGTCTGTGCGTCCTGTTTGAAATTTTGAAAACTTATGTAATATTATTTTTTGTATACAATTTTCAATATTATATTGTAACCTGTCTTGTCGTAATATTTGTAATTGACAGTCCCAAGCAGCAGAATTGAGCTCTAGCAACCACTTATTTTCAGTAGATGCCAAGTAAGGAGAGAATGTGGTCGTTACGAAAAACCGCCCATGCCCTTTGCCCATTATTTTTATTGATATGCGTTGTCTTTATGTAACCTAACTTGAATTAATAAATAAACTTGTTACGCTAAATAAGACTTAATTGAATCCGACACCGAATGTACCAAATTTTGTTTCATTTTTCTCGTCCAACGCTCTATAATACTATCTAATAATATATAATTCACGTAATATTTTCTATTTTCGATTATTTTATTTCCCTGGAATGCTTATGATATTGTGTTACTTAGTTCATATTTTAGAGAAATACGACTCTCTCACCAACTTATCACAAGATTTCTGGAACTATTAAACATACAGACTTTTAATTTGCCAGGCATGGTTTTTTTTTTTCAATTCCTACTTTAGCTCGCACTCTCTATATATTTATTTATTTTGGTGGAATTTTCAATCGTTAATAAAGTACACTTTAAAGCTCTCAATTGAGCTGAAATTTTATATACATGATTATTTTAGATGACAATACAATAATTTAATTATAATTAATAAGAATTAATTGATTAAATCTAACTGTTTAAGGAATTACAAATACAGCCACGTTGGCGTCAAACTTGGCGACTTGTATCAAAACTTGAAAAGGTTTTTTTTCTCACGTTTTAAAGCATTCAGTTGAACTGAAATTTTATATACGCGATTGTTTTGGATGACAATACGATACTTTAATGATAATTAACACAAACTAATTACCACTTAATGTTGTGATTCTGTCCTTGTATATACATATTTATATTAATTGTAGCTATTTAACAAGAGAGAGAGAGAGAGAGAGAGTAATATTAAAAAAAATTTATAAGTCAATACCTACTTAGATCAACAAAGAAAATTTTTATTTTAGCTACTTTTTATTAAATAGTTACAATTAATATAAATATGTATATACACAGGACAGAATTACATCATTAAGTGGTGATTAATTTTTATTAATTATCATTTAAGTATCGTATTGTCATCCAAAACAATCGTGTATATAAATTTCAGTTCAACTGAATAATTTAACACGTGAGAAAAAAACCCTTTTCAAGTTTTGACACAAGTCGCCAAAAGGGTCGCTAAGTCGCCAAAAACGATGCCAACGTGGTTGTATTTGTGATTCTTTAAATAATTAGTTTTAATCAATTAATTTTTATTAATTTTTATTATATTATTGTATTGCCATCCTAAATAATCCTGTATATAAAATTTCAGCGCTTTAAAATGTATTTTATTAACGAATGAAAATTCCACCAAGATAAATAAATAAATAAATATAGAGAGATTGTGAGCTAATAGTAGGAATTGAATAAAAGCTAGCTAAAATAAAAATTTTCTTTGTTGATCTAGGTAGGAATTGACTTAAAATTTTTTATTACTTGTTATATATATTATTAATACGATGAATGAACTCGTGATAGCATGTCATGTTTCTTTTTTAGTTCTTTAAATTTTAAATGTTGTTACGAATTTCCTGTTATGTGTGAATGTTTAAAGTAGCGTAAATAATTTATATCTGTATGTGTAGTACTTGTTTATATTACTTTCTGTTGTATTTAATTTATTCTAAAATTGTTGTATTCACAAACAACGCCGTTCCTTACATTATAATGGTTATTCAATGGAAACTTGGCGAAATCTTGGTGATAGAGCCAGATTGGCATAATTTTTGGCGAGTTCGTAACCCTGTGGATACATCTGGAAATTATTGGAGAAATTTACTAATATCATGATCTATGATGTAAACGGATCTTTTCAAAAGATCCTTAGGCGAATAAATAAGGAGTCACTTGCCGAAACTGAGTCAGTGTTTTGACTGTCGATTAGTTGGTGTTGATTTGACTGCGAAGAGGCGACCAGTGATTAGTTAAAACTTCGGTTGTTGAGTAGGGCGAGCGTGTGTTTGTGAATAAATAATCTTTAACATACTTGTATTTTAGACATTGATAGTTGTGTCAACGCTATAGAACAGCGATATTCAACCTGCGGGCCACCAAGCCTTTTTAAGTGGCCGGTCATGGCCTACCGCTCTGAGAAATTTACTTATTTAATAATTGTATTAAAAATTTGCTGGGCAATTCTTTGTCAAAAAATCAGATGTATCACTTTTGCTTTTTGCTGTCGGTGTCGTACGGGTACGAATTGGTATTCTTTTTTCTATTTGGAACGGTTACGGTTAGTGATAACAGACAACAGTGGAGTAGCGACAATATTATTTTATAGGTGGAACAAATTTTTCTATCTTTCATATCTTGCAAGTGAAAAATATTCGAAGAAAATGTATCTTTTCAAGACGATTGGGAGGTTGACTCTTTTGTAGTGAAAAACAAACATGGATCAATAATTGTTTGATTTGTCACGAAAGTGCTGTATTTAAAAAATTCCAATGAACAGGAATCATTCAATGACATTTTTCCTCGGAGATTTCTTTCAAGAGGTGATAAATAGGGTTTCTTGAATAATCTTTGCTACAGCAACAAAGTGTTTTGTCAGTGGTAATATCACAGCGGTAACAAAGACATCCTATGAAGTTTGTATTATTATTATACAATTCGTTCGTCAGAAATTGGGGAAAAGTGTTTCTTAAATGCTTCTTATTTAGTGATATTGAAAAAAAAAAAAAAAATAATAATTAAAAAAGAGCAAAATAGGAGTTTTAATATTTTGATCAATTTTCCACATTTTAAATTTCCAATGTTATATTGGTCTTAAAGCATTCCTCCTCCCCCATTTATCCTCATATTGCGGCCCGAGTGAAATAACTAACATATGTATGCGGCCCAGTAGAAAAAAAAGGTTGAATACCCCTGCTATAAAAGGAGTGAAGCCTTCTGAGATTTATTCTACGAATATAGCTGCTGTATTTCAAGGACTGTTTTTCGACAATAAATTTCCATCGGACCTGAAGAACTGCCTTGCTATTTACGACTGATTTGTATAAAATCCTCGAACTCCAATCTACGTAAAAATATATAACAAATTATTATATTTTATTTTACTTTTACGCATATTTATTTCGATAGATTTCATTTTTTTTACTCTCTTTCAATAATTTCTAAATCAATTTATGTATAAATTCTCAAAATTGCAATTAACATCTGTAAAAAATACTCAAATCTCTATGGAAATTTTCGCATATACAGAAAAAATGGATTGTTCCTTTAAAAGAACAATTGAATTATTTAAAAACATGAAAATTGAAGGTTTCTATAATACTGTTATTAAATCTGTGGTGATCGGATATAACCTTTAAATAAAAGCCATGCTTTGCCTATCTCTGCCTTGTATTATAATAATCTATATAATTAACTTTTTTTTAATAATCCGTTTCTTGCATGAAAAATTTGTTTAAACTGTTTACTTGAACTTTACTATTTTATAGTATGGGTATTATCAATCTTAATTTAAATAGGCTTATTAACCTTTCATAGTCGTGTAGAAAGGCAGATGCAGGTCAAATTTGTTGTGGCTCAAAGTCTTCCCGTTGGCGTTGTGTGGAGGTTTGGAGAGGAGGATGCCAGGTCAGCTGTCGTCCTTGTCACGTGACCGTTGCTTCAAAATACGAGGTCTGTTAACGAGGTCTGTTACCATTATCCCTTTTGTTGCCTCACAGTATGACGTAAATAAAAAACAATCAATCAATTAACTTTTCATAACAATTTTAAAATTGTTTTTATCACAGTAAGCGTATCTATAGAGTGTTTATATTTCGAGTATGTATTCTAGATGATTTATATATATATATATATATATATATATATATATATATATATATATTATATATATAATAGTAGCGTATCGTGCGTCCACACCACAGGTCTGGGTTCTATTCCTGGGCTGGGCAAGGTCGACTCAGCCCATCATCCCTACTGCAGTGGGTCGATACTACTTGGGGACTTAAACACTGGGAGTCTCGCTTCAGACTGACCACCTGATCGGGACATCTGCTTATGCACCTTAGCGCCCAATGGTTACGTATACTGGGACGGGCACAGTAAGCCCTGGCCCTCATGGGCTGTTATGCCACTGAGTTTATATATATATATATATATTAGTTATTGAACTCTACATCAGGAGTGTATGTTGATATTAAATATTTCGGTGAATCTTTAATTTTTCTTCTCTTTTTTTTAATAACGTTTTAATTTTGTAGGGGAAGGCAGTGGCGTATACGACCTTTCTTATGGGGGGTATATTCGAAAAAACACGCAGAAGAAAGCGCCAAGGGTATGCGCGCTCTATGGTAAAAATCTTCTGCCCTGTATACGCCTTTGGGGGTGGGGGTCTTAACCTTTTCCCCTGGTCGACACCCCCAATGGATTTTATAATATGAACTCACATTCCCTCTAGAATAAAATATTTTTGTTGAAATATTTCTGTACAAATAACACGCAAAGTAATTGCGTGTAGTTTTTAAATAGAAAAGTAAAACTATGAGTAAGAAATAAAAGACTGCGAAAAATATCCACAAATTTTTTCCCGGAGGCTGCAGGTTTTCAATCCCCAATTTAGATTATGCTTTTTCATTGACAAATTTCATTTATTAGCTTCTGCATATTTTAAATACGTCCACATATTTAATTGTACATTTTCTCCGTGTATACTACAAACATACAGCTTTGCTGTATGTTTGTAGTATACATGGAGGTAGTATTTGTCAGGTCTTTCCCCTTTTATATAATGGCTGCATGTACGATTTTTGATTCTTCAGTTTCGACAGTTATATCGACAGTCTGATTGACACTGACCTAGCATACTTTTTCTGCATCTAAGAGCAAACAAACAAACAAATTGTCTTTGCCTTTGTCTTTTTTTATCCTTTTAAGAAATTTCCTTCTCCCCCTACAATCCTTTTGACATTCAGTATGACCTGGGCATAAGTTAGCCTTTTAGGTCAGTGCTTAAAGTATACAATAGTATTCTCAATCCTTAAGTCTCGTTGCGTATCGATAACGTCAGTAACGTTTGTCAAGACATAAGACTACTGAATTAATCACTGCTAACTTGTCAAGCTCGTCACATTCGCAGTTTCGTTATTTCCCAGTGCGAATCTGTAATTACCCATATGCATTATTCAATACTTCCTACCACACTTGACAGAGAGTAAAGGTCATTATGCTTTTTAAATACAATTATCCGGTTAACGAAGGATTAAGAGAGAGAAAAGATTGTCTAGCATTGCTGTTTGAAAAGTAGTATTATGGCTTGGGTTTCTTTTGTATTTACTGAAAAAAAAGGAAATCTGTTTTTTATTGTGCAGTATTGGTAGTTACTTTTTGTTGCTAACTGAACTTTTCTGACTTCTGTGAGTTATTGCTCATTCGGATAGACCCTTCTGAATTAAATTTACTGTTATAAATTATTTGATTGGAATAAATAAACTGTAATATTGATTTTAATTACATATAATACTTATATGGTGGCCTTGAAATCTTTGAAGAAACAAATGTTATAAATTCAAAATCTAAATTTATCAAATAAAGGCCAAAACTCAAAAGAAAGTAATTTCGATTTGTACAAGATACTGATTATCACGCTATTAAGGGATTGAATTGAATCTCACTCATTTTTCTTTATATTTTGTCAGCCATCCAAAATACTACACCAAGAAGGCAAGAAATATCAAATTCTAATTTAACAGAAATCTACAATCTCTTTCTTACTGTTCATTTTCCTTATATAGTGTTAGCTATACAAAATGTGTGACAAAGAGATGTCAAAGTCAAATTTATCAAAGATCTGCAAGTCTATGTTATTTCTCATATTCCTTTAAGTTTTGTTAGCCATCTAAAATGTAACATCAAAAAGAGTAAATTTTTTAGAGATCTGCCACATTATAGAGACAGTATAAAGGGGAAATGATTGAAAAATAAAGTCTACTGTGAGGTGAAAAAGACGATAAAATGCTTCTGCTATGAGGCTGCCAATAAATATTGAAATACGCCTTGTCGTTAAATGAAAATACTTTCTATGTCTTGGTGGGTTTGCGCAGATCAGGCTTTCGCCACAAATAGATGTTGTGTAGCATTGGGTGATGCATACTAATCAATAGTTCTTCAATCATCTACCAGACATGCTCGATGGGCAATATGGGGGAACAGGTAAGCACGTAGCAATGTAATCTGGTGAGTGCAGAAATCTTGACCAGTGGCGCACACAAGGGTGGGGCTTGGTAACTCAAACCCCTCCCATATACCAAGAGATTTTTAATTTTTAACCTAAAGATTATGCTACGGTACTTCCGTCTGCTTGTTTTTCTAAATGTAAACCCTTTCCTTAAAGATAATAACCAATGGGGGTGCTATGTGGGTTTGTTCATTGTTCTGATAGAATTGAACCTCAGTCAAGAGATCTGAATATAAAGGTGGACAACAGGCTTTACACCCTCAGAAATATAGCCCTTAATGGTCATTGTACTGATAGAGGGGTACAAAGATTAGTTGGTGCGTAAGAAAAATCCAGTACCACTTCCAAGATCGTTATGGTGATACATAAGGCAACTGCTAAGCAACTTCATTCCACGGTATCATCAGACACTATATCGAGGTGTTGAAGATAGAAGCGTGATATGTCTGTAGAGAGATTTATCTGCCACAAATATCGTACCATAAGGTTTAATTCATTTAATTAATTCATTTAATTCATTCGTTTAATTCATTTTTTAAGAAAAGAGTGTTGTTTTAAGAAAAGAGTGTTGTTTTAAGACAAAGACATTTGCAGCAATGGACGTCTAGTAGACATTCCACTATGGTTTGAACAACGTTGAATGATATGTATGGTCACCGAACATTGTGCGATCAACCGTTTTGGTTGTTATATGGTTATTCTGATGTGGCAGAATTATCCATCACTGTCACAGCACAGTATATTGATCATCACGTGTTGTAGTGTGATCTGTGCTGTCGATCAGTTGATGCTTCTTGTATCAATCGATTCCAGATCCGCATCACTTGCTTAGTTACCCATGACACGATCACAGACTTCTCGGAAGGATAATCCTTTCATCTTTGACAACAATTCTTTCTCGTTTGAATTTACAAATGTGCTCGAAAATGCTCATATTCTTCTTTGAGGTAAATTGAAACTTAAAACACTTTTTGTTTCAGCATACCGCATAAAAAAAGTAACTCCAGTATTTCAAAACGACATTCATCCTTTATACAGTGCTTGTTGGTGGCACTTCAATTGCCAATGATGTGAGTCTGCGTTAGAAAATGTTACTCTTGTACAGGGTGTTTTTTTTTCCAGGTATAGAAGTTTAAGTTGGCATTACTTTCCAAGATGGCGACCGATTTAACAGCTGTCAAGTGATTTAATCTCAGTTTGGTTTGGCAATTCTTCAAAACGATCATCAAGCAAGACGTAGATTCGTCGAATGGGCCCAAAACGAGATTGCCGTTCTTCCCGATTTTCATAAGCGAATTTTGTTTAGCGATGAAGCGCACTTCTGGTTGAATGGCTACGTCAACAAACAAAACTGCTGCATTTGGAGTGAAGCTAATCCACAAGTGTATGTCGAAACACCGTTACATCCAGAAAAACTGACTGTTTGGTGCGCTTTATGGGCTGGTGGAATCATTGGTCCGTACTTCTTCAAAAACGATGAAGGCCACAACGTTACAGTCAATGGTGATCGGTATAGAGCCATGATTACTAACTTTTTCATTCCTGAATTGAACAATCATGACGTCCAGGAGCTGTGGTTCCAACAAGACGGCGCAACATGTCACACAGCTCGTGCCACAATCGATTTATTGAAAGACACGTTTGGTGACCGCCTAATTTCACGTTTTGGACCTGTGAATTGGCCTCCAAGATCTTGTGATTTAACACTGCTAGACTATTTTCTGTGGGGCTATGTAAAGTCATTGGTCTATGCGGATAAGCCACAAACGCTTGACCATTTGGAAGACAACATTCGCCGTGTTATTGCCGATATACGGCCACAAATGTTGGAAAAAGTCATCGAAAATTGGACGTCCAGATTGGACTACATCCGTGGCAGTCATATGCCAGAAATCATATTTAAAATGTAATGCCACAAGATTATCTTTCGAATAAAAAAAAAATTCATGTCAATCGAATAATACATCGTTGTTTTATTGCAATTTAAAGTTCTATACCTCTAAAAAAACACTCTTTATATATTCCGTCGCACTATACGGACGGTGAAAATTTCATACGGTTTGGAGGCCACCTGTATAATGTTACATTTTGGGTGGCTAGCAGTGTATTAATTACCATTATTAATCATCACTAAAAATTGATAAAATGTATCTGTGATGGAAATCGCAGGGGAAAAAAATGTTTAATTATAGACTTGTTTGTGTGAAGCATAGTCTTCAGATTATATACTGATTTATTCGAATCTAAGCCGCCGTCGATTCTGAACCACACCCCAAATTTTCAACGTTTTTGTGAAAAACAGTGTGTATAGTACAAGATCTGCTGGATGAAGTAGAAATTGTGATTTTCTTTTGTAAAGGAGTTTATGAAATATTAAGAAGAGTTAATATTCTTTGGACGCAATTAATCCTTAAAGGATTTGAATAATCGAAAAAAATTTGTCGTTAGAAAATGGGATTGAATTGAAAGAAATATGAAGCAACGGAGAAATAAAAAGCTGTAGTCAAGAAAACTCTGATTTAACTGATACCCTTTTAATGGCTCAATCTCTCCTTTAAAATGCACTACATAGAATAATTTTTCTTATTACTCTTTAGTAAGAATGAGTGTTTATAAACGTAGTACTATAAAGCAACACGTGAACTACCGGCGACGTATCTCATAATTTTGAACCATGGTCAAGTAACGAAGTCGACACCTAAGCTGGCTACTCCCTCTCCAAACTATCAGACTACCCCAGTGATTTTTTAACTTTTTCGACTCACGGAACTCTTAGAACTATAAGGTGTTTTCGGGGAACCCCATTCCCCCCCCACACATGTAAATACACACACTTGAAAGAATGTATTTTAAAATAATATTTAAAGTAGATCGGTGTGTTATAAATAATTTGTTTAAAGACAAAAGTATTGTATTAGTTACTAAAAGAATTAAAAATTTAATTCAAATATACTTTACTCATTAATAATATTAATTCGTGATCCAAGTGTCACCTACCCAAGCATTGTATTTAGATAGGTGCTTGCAATGTTTTACACAAACTGTCAAAATCGAGATAATTTGAAGTAATCTACAATCGTATTTCATATTCTGCGTTGAATTTGTTTTTATATTTTATTTTTGTAGTCACTCACGTTGAGAGGAATATTTTTCACTTAAATACATTGTTCTGAATGGAATGAAAGGTTTATAGCTGTGTGAGCAATCCTATGTATTTTGTATTAATTTGCGGCATAAAAGGAACTGTTCTTGCTTAAATTTAAATTTTAACGTCGAATCTGTTGATATGCCAATAAATTATTCTCTGTCCTTTATAATAGATGTTTTTTTTTCCACAAATGAAAATGTGCATTTTCCAGTAGAAACTGTCTGGTTCCGCAAAACATTGTTCTAACGAGGAAAAAATTACCTCGTGGAACCGAGGATTTTAAACAACCGAATATTCCCACTTACAAATAGAAAGTTTTTATTCCCTTTTATTATACTGTAATAAAAGTTTAAAAAATATAGTACAAAATACAGTTATATATTGTGAAAAAATAAAATTTTTAGTTTTAATAACTGGGATCAGCTTTGGATATCTGTAGTTATACAGACTTCATACAGAACGGGAATCCATTTTGCATACACATTTAGAATTTTATTTTTTATTGTGATGCCCTTGGGAAAGCCTCATGGAACCCCAGGGCTCCGTTGAAGATCACTGCACTACTACGAAAGGACTTAAGGCCTTATCACACTTATACGTATTTAGAGCAATTTTCCTTGAAAGCAACCATTCTGAGCAATTTCTACCTAGTTGCCATAGCAACGGCTCCGAACAATTTTTTTCCAGTGAGCTGAAAGAATTATTCTGAATAAAAATTGCTTGAAATTCCAACCAATGGGTTTCTTCGGCTCTCTACCTCATAAACAAGATGACAGCCTCGGTTTCATCAAATGTATCAAAAATGGCGCATAATATTTTAAAGGGAATGGTGCTCCATTTCTGTTTACGACCATCAACAAAAGCGCGAGCGAAATAAAAGAAATAATATTGGATGTTCGTTTTTCGAAGCAGAAAAATCGGCGAGTAATTTTTCACTGTGAAGATAAAGCGTGGCTGACGTTAGAGCGTATCGTTTTGTTTGCGACAACCCTTCACTCTCATAGCTTCTTGAAAAATTTCCTGAAATGGTTGTTCCAAATAACGTGTGTGATAAGGCCCTGAGAGCCATGAATGATTTAATGTTCATCAGTTTCTCTACATGGCAGGTCTTTAATGGCACTAGGACTCAAACTCATGACACACCGTCAATGAGCTCCTGGCCATAACCATTAGGTTTCTATGGCCATCTGTTTCTCTTTAGTGCAATTTTTTGTATTTAAAATTTAAGAATTAATTACATGTCCAGTTTTTAGTGACAGGAAAAACAGAATGATTTATGTTATGCTTTGGCTTATTTTTATAATTCAATTTTTTAATTAAATAAATGCTGCAACTTATTTTGAATGTCATGCAATCAGAGAAACGTTTTTCTTTTTCCGATATGACCTCGTAAATGTCCAACAATTTATTTAAATAAGACATTTGAAAGTCTGAAAATAAAGCTGACAATTATTGAAAATGATGAATCGATGACTGATTTAGAATGTTAAATCAATAATTATTGTGTTTGGTTTGTCATTTATGGTATCAAAGAACCCTGAACGTGTCAAAACACTTTTTAAAAAACAAAAATAAGAAGAATGATACCTTTTAGTTTTTCTTTGCAATATCCGTTGTAGAGTTTCTATCCAATGAGCAATCCTTGTAAAATTGAAATCTTCGTTTATGTTTCAAGCATTTGTAATTTCCTTTTAAAACAATAGATCTAATTAATAAAGTATGGAGGTTCTTGTGTGCATTTATATCACCGTACGTGCCTGCTTTCACCACTAAGCTAGTTTAAAAAAAAATTTAAAGAATGAAAAATATTTTATAATTATTTCTTCGAATGAAGTTAATTTATATAAAAATTATGTATTTTTTAGTTATTGATTGCCCTTAATTTGTATGTTATTAAATAAATCCAGTAAATGATTGCAAATAGAGACAAATTATTCAGAATTTTAAGGGAAATGTGAAACACCATTTTTGTTTCAGAATTTTCAAACTGCTTTTCTTTATTTGATTTCTTTCCTGGCGCTTTTTAAAGACAAACGATTTCAAGGCTGTCTGCGTTATTCCTGGATTCAGAACACTTTTTAAAGAGAAAAAAAAAAAGCTTAACCATTAACAGTAAATTCAGGTTTTAATAATTTATTTATTACGACTTTGCAAATTTAAATGGAGTGAATTTAAATTTTTCTTTGTTTCTGGTTTAGATAAGGATCTTTAACACTATACTCGGAAATAGCCTTAATATATCGTTGATTGCGATTACTTTGTTTCTATTTTATTTTTCTAATTATTTTTTCCATTCCATACAAATTATTTGAATAACATTAAGCCTACGATAAGTTAAACATGTATCATGTTAAGATTTTTTTTCTGGGTCCGGAAAACACATTCTTCTTTATGAAACGAATTTAATGTTAAGTTTAATTAAACTTTTTATTTAACTGCATTTCAAGGAGAAATTTCTTATTTAATGTGTATCTGTTGCATCAATAGCTAAATATTTATATTAAAAACGTATAATTTTAATTTAGCTTTTTAAAGCTGTGGTCGCGAAACTTTTTTCGTTGCGTTTCCTAAACGAAAAGAATTATAAGAAGTACCTTTTTTTCCCCTTTCAAAGGGCGCTACTGATTGGAAATTACCATTGCAGACCTAGTACATTCCCCGGGAGCTTGTATCACTTTTTATTGTGGCACCATATAGGTAGATATCAATTGCCGCAACGTAATTTTGACGCCCAGTTTCCTCCTCAGAGGATGGCACCTGCGAAATCGTACTAAGAATTTAATTTTCTCGAGAGCACTCAAGTGAAACAGTGACTCAAGGGATCTTTTACATGCTGCATAATCATTCGACATGGACGTTGTAAATTTTTTGCAGCATGAAAACACCTACTTGGGCCGGGATCTAACCTGCAAACTTAGGCGTACATGACCAGAGCCTAACCCAACTACGTAACTCATATTATATATATATATATATATAACCTACTTCTTTGATGTACCCCAAGCAGTGGCGCCCACAAAAAATTTTCAGGAAGGGAAAGGGGGTTCCAGGGTCGAGAGTCCACCATACTTGTATCATATTTTAATACACCGCCAAACTTATTCTTTTGATTTTATATATTTGGGGAACAAAAAGCGATAAAAATAAATTATTCAATTAATAGTTAGCTTTAATTAGTAAAATGTAATCTTAATAGCAAATAATTAAATTTTACGTACCATATACATAGGATTATCATCAATGAAAAAAATCAAGGACTGTGGGAGAAAGGGGTCCGGATTCTGGGACCCCCCTTGTGTGTGCCATTGACCCCAAGTATCACTATGTTTATCTTTTGGGGTACATGTACACCGCTTTGGAGACCATTGATTTAGAGCATCAGTATTGATGTTACATAATATTTTTATTAAAATATATAATAATATTATTTATTGTAGCAATAGTTGCAATGATATATTTATGGAAAAATAATATTTGAATTATATTGTACAAAGTTTTACTAATAAAATGTTCAACTACTTACCTCCTCCCCCCCTTCCTGCTCAGAAATATTAAACCTAAAAAATAATCCCCTTATCGTAGCACTGGTTATTTCTGTCAATCCCTGATAAATTATGAACTTCTTAGTGTGACAATTTCAATTGCTTCTATTTCTACTTCACTTCGTATAAATTATCATATTATTTTAATGATTATATCACTTGTTATATCATACACTGAATTGGATAGTTTCTTAAAGACATTTTGCTTACATCTGTACTAATCAAATGTGTTTTGAAATTTTTCGTCAAATTCGTACAGTTGTGCGGATTAAAAGTCGCCGTATCAAGCAAAGTGATTTCAGAATAAATTCTTCGTAAACTAAGTTACTGCTAACCCTGTCTCACGCTCAGTTCCTTTTATTTACAACAAAGCAAAGCGTTTGCAAGATAATGCAATATTGCAATGGGGCAACTTTCTTTGCATTGTTAATTTCAATTGGAGTGTGTTTGTTCCAGCTGCTCTGCGATGTAGCAACTTACATGTAAAAAGAATATTAATATTAAAGCAATGACCTCTCTGTCTCTCTCCTTTAATTCCATGCTATTCGCAATCCCGCTATGTGTGTAAAGGAAAGTAAAAAAAAAAACTTAGCTACCGCTAAAAATAAAAGCTTTCATTCGATTACAAAATTCCTGCACGTCACTCAGAATTGCAAATGCTTGTCGTGAGTGAAACTCAAATATTCGAATGAATGTCATTCTTTCGGGGAATTTTTTTATGCAAGAGGATAGAGAAAAGCTGTCTTGTTGGCTTAGAGAGATGAAGCAATTAAAAAGAAAAAAAAATGACGTTCCCTATGTATTGCCAAAGGCTATTGAATGAATTTGACACGATGCTTTCATGTTGCTTAAGCTTTATTTGTTTTTAAAAGTTGTAGTAAAATTATTAATCCATATTATTCGTTGGCTTGAATATGCAGTTAATTTTATATTAAAAAAGTAAATATTTGTAATACAAAAGAAATTCTAACTTTGTAATAACTGAGCTTGCATCTCTTTTAAAATAGTAGATTTTTGCTGAAATATTATCATAAACATCGTATAAAAGCATGTCTTTGATCAGAATTTTGTTTAATTATTTTTAAGTTTCGCACACACCCCTAAGTTTTTTTTTTAAAAAAAAACCTATATTAAAGCATAGAATTGCGTTCCTTGAAAGCAAAGTTAAAAATATAATTATGACTATTGATTACTGTGTAATGTAATGAATGTTCTGTTTTAAATCTAATTTGAACTTCTTAGTTCTTACGTGACCGCAGTAGCTTCCTGGTCAGGGTCACGAATTCTTCGCCAGCGTTGTCGAGACGCGGGCTCGAGTCCTTTCGCCACTGAAGACCCGCCATGTAGAGGTGTGATGTATTTTAAATAATTCAAGGCTCAGTCCTCACATTAGCGTAGTGTGGAAATTTGAAGAATGGGGTGCCAGAATTCTCAGGTGTGCTATCTTCGTCACTTCACCAAGGTTCAATATTCTGAGGTATGTCGCCAATAGCCCTTTTTAGGATGCAATATGAATAAAAAATCCGGCCTTGATCAGAGTCCTCACTTTTAACATAGTGTGGAAGTTAGGAATCAGGGTGCCGGATCAGGTGTTGTACTCGTCACTTGATCGCGGTTCAAAGTTACGACGTCCGTCGCCTGTAGTCCTCTTGCTTCTTCAAAATGTGACGTTAATAAGCACTAAAACTCTTACTGTATATAAAGTAGAAACTGGATGTGTGAGGTTTATCAAGTAAGTCATCTGTCACTTGATTGTTGTGCAGTTTAGTGGGATAAAATCCAATTAATATTTCAGTTAATTAGTGCAATTATTGATTTTTCAATTCCTACTATTATATAGCTCACACTCTCTATATATTGATTTATTTATCATGGTGGAATTTTCAATCATTAATAAAATATATTTTAAAGCTTTCAATTGAGCTGAAATTTTATATGCATGATTATTTTTTGGATGACAATATGGTAATCTATATATATTTATAAAGGAGAAAAGCGACTCACTCACTCACTGACTAATCACGATATCTCCGGAACTATTAAACCTACAGACTTGAAATTTGGTAGGTAGGTTCCCTTCATGGAGTAGACGCCAGCTAAGAACGGATTTTGCAAAGTTCGAACCCCAAGGGGCGTTATAGCTAATTTCCATTAGAATTATTAGATGTACAGTCGTGAAACTTGGTACACAGATTTCGTTCATAAAGTAGAGATTCCCTACTTTATAATTTTTACAAAAATCGACCTCCAAGGGGCGTTGAGGGCGCTTAAGGGGCGTTATACATAATTATTTCCATTTTTAAACTATTAGACGTACAGTCTTGAAATTTGGTATAAGCGGATTCCTTTCATAGAGTACAGATCACCTACAGAATGGGTTTTGTGAAAATCGACTCCCAAGTGGAATTGTAGAGAATTAAGTGGCTTTATAGGCAATTAACTCCTTTTTTAAACTATTAGACGTAAAATCTCGAAATTTAGTAAGCTGATTCCATTCATTGAGTAGAGATCCGCTATAAGATGGGTTTTGTGAAAATCGTTTCCTAAGTGGCGTTGCGGGGGCATAAGGGGCGTTATAGATAATTATTTCTATTTTTAAACTATTAGACGTACAGTCTTGAAATTTGGTAAGAGAATTCCTTTCATGGTGTAGAGATCCGCTACAAGATAGTTTGGGGGAAAATTGATCCCGAAGGGTCACTGAGGGGGATTAAGGGGCGTAATAGATAAATATTTCCGCTTTTCAACTAATAGAACCACCTGCTTGAAAATTAGAAGGTATGTTTCGTTCATGGAATAAAGTTCCTTTTACAAAGATTTTGGCGAAAACGGATCCCCAAAGGAGTGGGGTTGCGAGGGATTAAGGCGTGTTATAGAAAAATTCCTGTTTTTGAATTTAACTCATTTACTTGAAATTTGTTGAGCACTTTTCTTTAGTTGAATAGAGTTCCACTAAGAATGGATTTTACGGAAATCAATTCCAGGGGGAAGCGGGGAGAGTTATTGGGGCGTATTGATACACAAAATTCCCGTTTTTGAACTGCTAAGACTATAATAATAAAATTTGGTTTGCATGCTTATTTTGTTGAATTTGAATCCGCTTAGAATGCTGTCAACGAGGTACTGATGATAAAAATTTCGTTTTTGCTCTGTTAAATTTAGAGTTGAAATTTAGCACGCATGTTTATTTTATGGAGTAGAGATCCACTGAAAGTTGCTTTGGTGGAAATCCACTTGATTATTAGGTTAAGTGAGCGAAAAAAATATTCCTACTTCTATTTTAGATATAAATAGAAATTAGATATTATAATTTATGTTCCTTTTATATCCAGGGGCGAGAGCGTAACAGCTATGAATATATTTTTCAATGCAATCGAATTCTTAATGCTAGATATCCATAATTAATATATATGTAAACAGTACATATATACAACATCGTGAAATACCCAGTGAAGCGGGTGGGTAACGGATAGTTTAATTATAATTAATAAAAATTAATTGATTCCGATTGAAGGCATTCGTCTACAATGTTTGAACGGTGAGGACGGGCATTGTCATCCATAAACAGAAATTCAGCAGCCATTTTGCCCCAAAACAAACGTACATGTTGTTCCAGAATGACATCCCGATAGATGTGGCCTGTCATCGTTACACTCTGAACATGCAGGTCAGTTCTGGAACCAAGAATAATTCCTCCCCAAACGAGCCATCCTGCACCACCGTAACGGTCTCGTTCAATGGTGTTCTCTTGGTGGTAACGGGTACCTGGCGCTCTCCATATTAAAGTGCTGCGAGAATCAGACTGCAAACTAAACCTGGACTCATCGGGAAACATCATACAAGACCACTGTTGTAGTGTGCGCAATGCATGCTCTCTACTCCAGGTTAATCGCAGGCGACGGTGAGTTGCGGTAAGTGAAACACATTAAGCGTCTGTACCTGGTCTCCCTTGAAACTGTCGTACAGGTAGCTGAAGAGAGCTGACGAGACAGGTCTGATGCTGTGCTCCGTCTGTTTCTTTTGGCAGTAACTGCCAAGTACCGGTCCTCATTCGGCGTTGTAACTCGGGGGGCGATCTGTGCTGTAGCATCTACTCACATTACCATCATCTTGGAATCGTTGCCAAAGCCTGGAGATGACACTCTGGGCGATTCCAAGTTCCTCGAATACTTCCAGCTGGGTACGTCCACATTCCAGTCCTCCAATAATTCTACCACATAAAAAATCATCCAAATGCTTCCTTTGTGCCATAACTATGCGGTTATTGCACTGAAAGACTTTTAAAGCGCTTGTGAACAATTTTTCTTCTTTGCCACCATTCCTTATATACCCCTCTCTTACACTCTCGTCATTGTGATGTACTATCCGCGCCATCTGGTGGTTTCCTGTAATTTGCATATTCTTCTTCAAGATGTGTGTGATAATTCTACAGGTGAAATTTTTGTTTTAGAGTTCAATTTCTGTGTGATTCTGAATTATCCTTAATTTATGGACATGAGTGTCTATAATGTTTATGAATTTAAAATTTGTTTTATGTGGGTTTATAAAGTATATTACATTATGAACGTCTATATAACGAATTTTCTACATATCGAACTTTTTTCTGGGATTTAGTGACTTCGCTATACGGGGAAGTCCGACTGTATTTTATTTATTTATTATCTCTTAAAGTTGAGTAAATATTTATTTTGTTTTCCCAAAATCAATTTGGCTCACAAAAAAACCCCGTTTTTTTTATTTGTATTTTTGTTCCATGTGTATTTATTAGTTAAAAACAAAAACAACAACAAAAAAACCCTATAGTTCTTTTTAAGACGCACTTTATTAAATAGTTTTTTAACATAAAGTTTAATATTATTTACAATTTTCTAGATTATTTATAAGAACGAAACAGAGCTAGATATGTACTGGTATATATTTGCCTCATTCTTGTAGCGAAATTGTACATCCTATTTAGCATAATTGTATCACACTCTTTAATAACTAGTCCTTTTTTCCAGCCTTTTCTCAATGAGAAACATTGTAAAACTTCACAGCCTGAAAAGCGTAAATAAATCAGACTAATGCTTGAACGACAACAGCCAGATAAAAAATGATACCGGCGCAATTAATATACGCCACAGGTTCATAATTCAAATCTTTCCAGCATTCCTGGCGAGTGGCAACAACCATCTGGGGTATTTTTCCTCTTTAATTTTCTGGAATTTGTCGTGACAGATTTCGAGATTAACACTACTCCACCCTGCATAAATATGCAAGCGGCTGTCGTAACTGTCTTCCAGTAATCGATTTGACACGAAGCAATGAGATACGCGTGAGAAATGTCCTGTCACTTCATTAAAGCTACAAGGTAATTGCATTGCTTGAGATGAATATTCATCGCTGATGAACGCGTTTAATTATTAATTAATCTCAGCTTGTAGTATGCTTGCCTTTTTTCGTATATTGGTTTTCACGTTGGGTTCGATTTTTGGTTAATTTCCAACTTTTAATTCCAATGATCTTTTTTTCAATTCTTACTATTAGTTCACATTTTCCCTATGTATATTTATTTATGCAGGGTGGTCCCGAATTCATAGTACAAACTTTAAGGGTTGATACAGGACATAGTGTGTGTGGAGCAATCATTTATTGTATAGGAAAGTTTTTTTTTGCGCAAGTGACGTGGTAATGCGCAACTAAAGGAGATAAAAGTAAAGAGAAATGGAGTTATCGGCTGGTTCCGTAGTCAGGAAGGGGACAGTCGATGTCTAGTCTCTATTCAACATGATGCATCTCAGCGCTACGAGTGTATCATGAGCAGTTTCCTGATGGCGCCCAACGTGGGGCCATTTGAAGATCCCCTTGGATCTCACTTTGAGAACAAGAATGATTTGGAGTCAGATAAGAGCCAGTAGCCATTTTTATAAATAACTTTATTTGGTTATCTTTCCCAAATAGAATCAAAGACTTTTATTAACAGATATATCAAAATAGTTATATGAGGTTTAAAAGGGACTTTACTTTAAATTAACTTAAATATTTAATGATCCAATTAACTAACAATTAGAATATCGATCACGCAGAGATTACAGCGATAAGAGATCCCAGAATTATATTCAATAATGTTCCTATTGAACATTTAACTTTAATCTCACTCCTAATATAAAGCTTTAATGAGACTTTAAATATAAATCAATATTTACCACACTGAATCTCAACTCTTCCTGAGATTAATTTATCCACCTAGAAATCTTCAATAATAAATCTCTAACTTCACTATTATACCTTTCTGCTTCAATCTCTCTCTCCTATTGCTTTTTACTTTACTATTCCGTTTGACTTAAATACTTTATCTAATCTGCATAACAAGGAATCCTGTCCTGTTTTTGGAGTTGATTGGAAATAGGTAGAGGAATTAAATTTCCCTAAAAAAGACGCCTCAGAAAGTTAGTGAGAAAGTTCCGTATAGGTTTGTCACACACTTTGTCTTTTCTTTCGTCTCTTATTTTTTGTGTTTACGCCTCACAGCTTCACTTGCGCCCATACATTCCTATACAATAAATGATTGTTACAATATCCTTTACCTACCCTTAAAATTTCTAGCAGGAATTTGGGACCATCCTGTATATATTGTTCGAATTTTCAATCGTTAATAAAATACTTTTTATTCATCCAATCAAGTTAAAATACATTTTTTTAAAACTTGTTGCGGATGATACTTGATGTGAATACAGTTTTTTTTTAAATATTAAGCTATTAATTATATTTAGTTAATTTATTGTTGTTTAAGAAATATATTTCAGTCGATATTATTCCTCTAGATGGCAGATCCATTGGATAAAACAGTTTTTGTTAAATGTGTGATGAAGATTTAACCTAAATAATCATATATTAGTTACACGTCAGTATTCCTTTTACACTGATTTTAAGATAAATTCTTACTTATTGTGTTCAACTTTTATTTAAAAAATGTAATTACTAATTTAATGTGGTTAAAATATTTTTAATGTTAATTTAAAATGAGTTTTGCATCTCTCTTAATATTGTGATTCTGTCATATATATATACAAATTGATATTAATTGTAATTATTTGATTAAAGGTAACTAAATTAAAGTTTTTCTTTGTTGACCTAAGTAGGAATTGACTTAGTTTTTTTTTTTTTTTTTACTTGTTTCCATGAGAATTAAAACAGCATTTTCTTTTGGGGGGTAATGATTGAATGGTAATTCCATCCTATTGTTAAATTGAATATGGGTGAGAATTTTTTTTAGGGACTTTCTTTTTCTTTCAAATGCTTTATGTTATACCTGGGGTGGGCAATTGTTATTGTTTGAGGACCACATTGTGAATGCATAAGATACCAGAGATCCGAACCTTTTTTTAAAATGATTGCTTTCATTAGTTAAATTTGCATCGTAGAAAAGTTATATAAATTGTACCTTAAAAACCACAATAAATATGAATAAAGTAAAATAGTGATAGTTTTATTCAATTTGTTTGTTGCGCTAATTTAATAAAAAGAGTTTCAGAAGAAAAAATATTTGCTGTTCACTATTTGCCCACCCCTGCCTTATACAGTTCTGAATAAGTGCATTTTATGTTATCTGTCATATATTTTAACCCTTACAGGATCATAAGGTTGATAAGAGTAAATATTATTACGAGGCTGTTTATTTTTTACATTCTTTAGACGTATAATATATGAAAATCATAAAGAGAACTATTTGGCAATGTGTGTAGTTTTTTGGAATTTTATGAGAATATAATATAATTATTCCCGTAGAATTATTTGTCATTATCAGGCATTTGCTTTCATTTGTTCAAATAAGCTGTATTACTGCACAAAATTTTCATCGAATAACATAAAATGTTTAAGAAAACACAGAAATATATTATTACACAACACAAATATCGCAGGCTGTACTCTTATTAAAATAAGAGTACAGCCTGCGAGTGTTTTATTATATTGGCGCTGTTATTATTATTTTTTTAACTTTTTACTTTACGTACTAATTACGTTCGACATATACTCTATTTTAATATTCTATATAAAAAATGCAGATAAGGTAATAACTAAATACGACAATCACCCATTTTAAATTGGAAAAAAATATTTTCCTTAGTCGTGAAAAGATTGAAAACAGTTCTTGTCTTATTTCGATATTTTTTAAAAAAATTATTAATATACTTTGATTTTTTTTTCGTGAACATGTTCTAATATTTATTATTTTAAGGACTCTTATATATTCATAAATAAACGTTAAGATCAGTTTGTAAAGATTAATTATTTTATATGTCAAAAACTGTTCAATCGTTGTATGTTGTATTTTTAATTGTGCTCGGATGAAGTTAATTTTACTATAGAAATATTTCTTTCAAATTAAATTTAGGAGGTATTTTGTGTTTTAAAAATGTGGTAATTTAGACACACGTAATAATTAAATTCAGATAAAAGTGAAAAAACTATAAAGGGAACAAAAGCATAAAATTTTATATCAGTTCTTTCAATTTTTGGATGGTATTTGGATTTTATGACAAAAATACATCCTTCCTAGTATTTTTTATATGTAAATGTATTCTATAAAATATTTTACATTTATAGTATATACACTGTGTTATTACTAGTTTTTTCATGCCTTTCTATAACTCTTCAATGTATTAATGCATAAAAGATCTTTCTTCTATTTCTTCTGCTCTTCATCTTTGCGCTATAATCTTTCTATTCATTGGTGTAATCGGTCAAAATTGGAATTAATATTGCTATTAATCATGGTTTATTATAAAATAAACTGAAAGGGAAAAAGGATTGTTTAAAGATTTAGAAGACACGCGGGATTTATTTTTATTTCATTTCGTTAAATGTTTTCGCAATCTGTGCTTTCATTCATTACAAAATACAGGCGCCAATACTCCTTTAAGTATCACTTTTCGAATTCGGCCTTCTCCTGAATGGAAATCTCAGTAACACATGACAACTGTTCGAAATACCAACAAAATCACTCAGAACTAATCAGAAAACGAGAGATTTCTGTGAACAGCATAACCACATGTCACGATATTTAACATCGTGACGGTGAATATTTCGAAAAATATGAAAAATTTACGTTCTGTTCGAGAGAAATGCGGATGCTGACAAGAAAGTTTTTTTTTTTAAAAAAAAAAAAAAAAAGGAAATGAAATATATACCTTTTCCTCCCCATCCATCCGACAGTTAAATAAAAAAAAGAAAGAAACGAAAACCTCCGATCTACTTCTCATTTTTGGGTTACCGTGAGAATTGCTGGAACCACTTCCTTTGCTAATTTTTTCCAACCTTTTTAGGAACTCTTCACTTCCTTTATGTCTCGATCACGCGCTCTGATGGAAATTCGGAATGGCAACAGTATATCAATAGCCCGAATGGGTTGCTCTCGTACTCTTTTCGAGCCCATAATTACGACACGATCTCACCGGGCTTCTGTTGTCTCTTTTTGTTTAACAAAGAAACGTAATGAACTCTGTGTGCTGTTCTTAATTTCAGATCTTGCCTGCTGTAAATGCACTCAAATCGAAAACGGAATGCTTAACTGTAAACGGTGTTTTGTTCCCATGATAATTCGTGTCAATTGTTTTGGTAATGGGAATGAAATAATAGATATTGAGACCCACATGAATTTAAAGAACTGTAGAAATTTTAGAGTATTAATGGGCAAATAGCAACTCGCGTGCAAAAGGGGGGGTTTTTTGCGGTCCGCCAAGACAGTGAGAAAACCAAATAGACAGAAAATGTTTTCTATATTTAGGTTCACATACAGTGGTGGCAAAAAGTCCTGAACACACTCATTTTTTTGCATAATTTTTGTGTTTGACTTCATTTTTCGTTGCGAAATTATCGCACTATCTTAAATATTGTTATTGATTTTAATGTATTTTTTCATGCTGATTTCAAATCTGTTTGTAGATTTCATCTAAAGTAAATAGTTTCATTGATATGTTGAAAAAACCTTGACAAGAAAGCATAAGGTCACTGTAAGAATGAGTGAGTATGTTTTCCACCAGTGAAATGCTCCATTATTTCAACCAATCAAAGAGCAGTAGCGATAAAGGGTTGAAAGAAAAAGGTAAAACGTGGTTTATTGTATTGAATGCAGTTGTGTGTGCTTGTGGAAAATAGTGTATTGAAAGCAATTTGAAGTGCGTTTGTGGAAAATATTGGAATTATGGCTAGATTTTCAAATCTGCCTGAGAATAAAAGGTACAAAATAATACATTTGAAGGAAGAAGGTTATTCTATGCGCCAAATTGCTGCTAAAGTACTATGTGGCCTTTCTACTGTTATGAGAACTTCGAAAAGATTTTCTGAAACAAATTTTATTGCGGACAGGGGGCGATCAGGACACGACCAAGAAAAACATCTTTACGTGAAGACAGGTTATTTCTGTCAAACAGAAAGCTTAATTCCTCGCAAATTTTGAAACAATGGACTTTGACATCAAATGTGAGTGTGTGCCCAAGAACTGTTAGAGGAAGACTGCTGGAAATTGGGTTATGTGGCTGTAAAGCGCGCCCAAAACATTACTGACTGAATTTCAACGCAAGAGGCGATTGACGTGGGCAAGGGAACATTCATTATGGACTATTAAATACTGGAAAAAGGTAATACTTAGTGACGAGAGTCAGTTTTGTATTTATCGCAACCAAAGTAGTGCCTATGTAAGACGACGCACTCATGAGGAATTCAGCCCTTAGTGTCTGAAGCCCACAGTAAAGTACCCGACAAAAGTGATGGTTTGGGGTTGCATGTCTTCTCATGGTGTTGGAAGACTTCATATCGTTAAAGGAACAGTGTAATCCATGGATTACATTGAAATACTACAAAATAAATTTATACCAACTGCGAGAGACCTTTTGGGGAATCAGTCATGGTGTTTTTCAGGACGATAACGCCCCTTGCCATCGTGCAAAGGTAGTCCAGAAATGGTTGGAAGACCATACTGTGAATAGAATGAACTGGCCAGTACAGTCTCCCGACCTTAATCCAATAGAGAGTTTATGGTTTAAAATTGGTTATGAAATTTCAAAGAAAAAACCTTCAAACAAACGTGAATTAATTGAAGCTTTAATATTTTCCTTCAACCATATTGTTACGAAAGATCTTCTTTTGAAATTGGTGCATTCCATGCCAAAAAGATGTAGAGCCGTAATTAAAGCAAACGGCTGGCCCATAAAATATTGATTTTCTAACATGTGACAACAATGTAATTTTCAAAATATATATATATATATATATATATATATATATATATATATATATATATATATATATATATTAAATATACCGTATTTGTCAATTTTCGTGTTATTTTTCTTTGCATATTATGTTATTCTATATTGTTTTATTCTGCACATATTTCACATTATTGTGTTCAGGCAGCTTTACTACAAAAAATATTTTAGTCATTAAGAAACTTGTAGTAGATTTGAAATCAGCATAAGAAAATACATTAAAATCAATAACAATATTTAAGATAGTGCGATCATTTCACAACGAAAAATGAAGTCAAACATAAAAATTACGCTAAAAAATGAGTGTGTTCAGGACTTTTTGCCACCACTGTATATTTGTGAGCAAAGTTTTTCTTGCATGTAAATATAGATGCAAGTTGGTTGACATGCATTTGCAGGCTGTGGTGGTAATTTCGACAAGTAATTCCACTCCTGATTTTAAAAAAATCTGGAAAAGTGCTATAGGCCTCCGGGGTCCTCCACTTTCACGATGTGGCTCTTGAGCCAAAACAATTGCCCACACCTATTTTAGAGTATTATGGTAATATATTTTTCTAGAACAGGGATTCTTAAACTGAGGTGCGTGATAGAATCCTGAGGGTGCGAACGAAAAAAAATTAGAAATAAACAAATTAAATTCAAAGAACATATTGCTATCGATAATACAATAATATTTCAAGCAAGAGCTTCGCTTCTAAAAGGATGATAGATGAAATTGTAAAATTCATTGGGATGTTTCGCATTGGAAAAGTGTTAAAAATCCCCTTTTCGGAATATAAAATTGTTTCATATAAATGTATTAATTCCCTTTTTAAATTTTCTTTGGAAGGGATTTCTTTAATTTTTGATAGTCTTGTGATCTCACGTAATAATAAATTCTTTGAGTTTACGCTCCTTACGGGAAACACCATTTTAACAACTTTACCTCCTCAAAAACTGCCCGAGTGTGATGATGTAATATTGCATCAACCACCGATTATGACCAATCAGCGTATTAAAAACCGAAAATTATATGATTACAGGACATCCGAGAAGCTTCCGGTTGGGAAAGATATAAAAGCTGGAATCTCTGGAATGTATATAAAAAAGAACGCTTTTATTCATTGACATATGTCCGTGTATGTTTGAGTTGCTTTGTGTTCATCAATAAATTGCGAAACTAAATTAAAAACATAGCCTCTTCAATTAATCGACTGCAGCCAGTTAAAAATGCCCAGCATTATTTTTGATTCCAGTGAAAATAAGAGACTTAGGTTTGAGGAATAGTGTTTTCATAGATCTGTGCTTCATCAACAGTTCTAAAAGTTTGGGCTATTGTTACAATTTTTATGTCTTGAGATACATTCCTTAGAATTTATTGAATTAATAATAAATTTCAATCTTATAGATTCAAAGTGATTTACTAAAGATTTGTCTTATAAATATAGTCCTTGGAATTTGTGTTAATTTGTAAAAGTACAGAGATCTCTATACACATCTTAAGACCCAGAAAATGGTTTTCATAGAGTTACAATTACATTATGAAGTTGTAACGAGTTCTCTTCGGGTCTTAATACTTGTAATGGATTGCTTTATTTGAGAACCTCTTTCTGTAAAGGAATCGTGACTTATGTAAATGAAAGTTGCTTTTTAAAGTTGAGTGAATCGAGTTCGAGGAGAAAGATGCTAGTGTTTGTTTGAGTTATACCTGTGAGAATTATATTTTGAATCATTAACGTATCTTGACATAGAATTCGGAGCCTTGTTATCGTTGTCCATAGTGGATATACCGTGCGTCTACATTTTTTTGTAAGTGCATGATAAATATATAGCTTCCATTAATATTATTATTATTTAAGTCTAAATCGCTTCTATTAGCTATTTGCCACCATATTGTTACGAATTTTCTGTAATGGACACTTAAAATAGTGTCAATAATTATTATTTGGATATATATTACTGTAATATTACTCTCTGTTGTATTTATTTTATGTTTAAATTGTAACATTGGCAAGCAACACCATTTCTTATAAAGAGTGTTTTTTTTCCTGGTATAGAAGTTTAAGTTGGCATTACTTTCCAAGATGGCGACCGATTTAACAGCTGTCAAGTGATTTATTCTCAGTTTGGTTTGGCAATTCATCATGAATAGACTCACGCCTGAACAACGCTTTTAGATTCGTCGAATGGGCCCAAAACGAGATTGCCGTTGTTCCCGATTTTCATAAGCGAACTTTGTTTAGCGATGAAGCGCACTTCTGGTTGAATGGCTACGTCAACAAACAAAACTGCCACATTTGGAGTGAAGCTAATCCACAAGTGTATGTCGAAACACCGTTACATCCAGAAAAACTGACTGTTTGGTGCGCTTTATGGGCTGGTGGAATCATTGGTCCGTACTTCTTCAAAAACGATGAAGGCCACAACGTTACAGTCAATGGTGATCGGTATAGAGCCATGATTACTAACTTTTTCATTCCTGAATTGAACAATCATGATGTCCAGCAGCTGTGGTTCCAACAAGACGGCGCAACATGTCACACAGCTCGTGCCACAATCGATTTATTGAAAGACGTTTGGTGACCGCCTAATTTCACGTTTTGGACCTGTGAAATGGCCTCCAAGATCTTGTGATTTAACACCCCTAGACTATTTTCTGTGGGGCTATGTAAAGTCATTGGTCTATGCGGATAAGCCACAAACGCTTGACCATTTGGAAGACAACATTCGCCGTGTTATTGCCGATATACGGCCACAAATGTTGGAAAAAGTCATCGAAAATTGGACGTCCAGATTGCACTACATCCGAGCCAGCCGTGGCAGTCCTATGCCAGAAATCATGTTTAAAATGTAATGCCACAAGATTATCTTTCGAATAAAAAAAATTCATGTCAATCGAATAATACATCGTTGTTTTATTGCAATTTAAAGAGTTCTATACCTCTAAAAAAACACCCTTTATTTTAATGGCAGTTCAATGGAAACGAGGAAATCTTGGTGATAGAGCGAAGTTGACATCATGTTGGTGACTTTGGTGACCATTTGGACGTTGGGGACCATTTTTGGTGAGTTAGTGACCGTATGGAGGCTTCTAGAAATTACCGGAGGCTTCGGAAATTACCGGAGGCTTCGGAAATTACCGATCTATGACGTATACGGATTTTTCAAGAAAAATCCGCGCAGACTATGAATAGAGAGTCGCTCGCCGAAACTGAGTAGTCTTGCTTTGACCGTTGAAGAGTTAGTATTGATTCGACCGGAAAGAGAATCGACCAGCGATTGGTTATTACTTCGGTTGTTGAATAGGACCACGAGTGTGCTTGGGAATAATCTTTAAACATACTTGTAAATACTGATAGTTGTGTAACTTCTATGCTTGTTATACTTCAGTAATTGATACTTGTGTCTGAGCGCTGTATAAGGTGTGAAGGCCTTCTGATATTCATTTGGCAAATTATACTGTTGTATCCTGCATTTCTAAGGATTGTTTTACTACAATAAATTTCCATCGCTCTTGAAGAACTGTTTTGCTCTTTGAGACTGATAACATAAAATCCTCGAATCCCGACCTATGTAACAATATTTTATTTACAGTTGAATGGGACAGAATAAATTTATTAAATTTTAGAGACGTCTCTTCCTTCGGTTACCTCTCACATTAACGCACAGTAACCCGAACTTCGATCCTCTATAAAGTTTCTCTTTATATACGACTTAGTAACTCTCACAAATTCGAACCAACTCTTCGAATTTGAAACACTGACGAGACCAGCTAAGTAATAGTTTTCTTTAAAAGAAAACTGCATTTCAAACTTATGACTGAGAGGTATAACAAAAGTAAGATTCAACATAAATTAGCAATCAACTGAACAGAAGTGGCGGAGAAAATACAAATAACATCTAAATAGATTCGTGAACTGATATGGGAATCTTAATCCAGATTCGACGTATCTCAAATTAAATCAGGTCAGCTACTAAAAGAAAAGGAAAAATGTATCTTGCTCATGATATGGACTCAACTTATCTTTTTTCTGTCTCGATTATATCTCTGTGTGAAGAACACTATATGTAAAAAAAAAACTAAAAATGCAGCTTCCTTTGTTCTTTATATGTTTGTTTCAGACAGTAGTGAATTTAGACTATCTTTGGGAAGAGAAGGGCGGCTACATTTTTAAAAAGCACCGATGCGAAATCTTTCTGCTAAAAATTAAAAATGTGTTGGTTTATGAGGAAGTGAATCTCCAAAAACTACCTTTGTATTTTGCGCCACTGTTGTTACTAATGCCATCTAATCAGTATGTGCCAGATCGAGGCCCTCGAAATTCATCATGGCAAAGGACTAGATAGTCCGCCTGTTATTAGCCATAGCTTTGAGCACCATGTTGGTGATAGTACTATTTGGCTCGTGTTCCATCCCAATTTTGAGAGAGAAAACCTTGGGGGGGTTAGAGGCCTCCCAACTCTCTTCCATTTCCACCAACCTCACTAGTGGACTTTCGGCTCGACGGCTATTTAGAGTATCCCCATGCTGCGAAGGTACTATACATTTAAAAACATCCATGTGTCTTTGTAGCGGTATCTACATAAGCCAGTGATTCTCAACCTTTTTTTTTGTTGCGGCACATATTTAACGATTTCAAAATTTGGCGGCACACAAAGAAAAAGATAAAAATTATTTACTTACTACAACACACTGCATAAATAGTTTATGACAAAAATTTTAAATATACGAAATAAACTAATATATACTACAATAATAACTAAACGTTTATTAAGGGATTAATTACAAGCTAATAATAAAAATATTTTTAATGCGAAATTTGAGCTTGATGTTTTTTGATAATTTCATTTATATTTGGTCGTAAAAATGACAATGCTACTCTCCTATCGTCTTCTACACTGGCCTCAAAAAGTTAAGGTACAACCGGGTTTTTGTGTCTAATTTGCAAATGAATGAATGTAGAAACAAAAAATTTGGAGGATATGTGCATTAAATAGTTTTTTATTGAATGCGTCAATTTGAATGGTCTGCAACGAGCTGCGGCACAGTAGTGGTTCTCCTTCGTGCCGAAAGAGCTAGAAAACGGTCTTCTGCAGGTGTTGTAGCTCGTGGTCGGCCTGGAACAGGTCTTCTGGACACAGAATCTTCGGATTGGTATTGATCCCAAAGTCGCTGAACAACACTACGAGACACATTGAGACGTCTAGCAACATGAGCCTGCGACAATCCCATTTCCATCCATCCAACTGCCCGCCACCTTAACGAATTGGGTAAACGACGTCTCTGAGACATTTTCTAAACTCTATTGACTATTGTCACCGAAACTGCCAACAACTGTTGAAAATCAACACAACTTACACACAAAAGTACGAAAGCTTGATATTTGCATATTTTTCTCTCACTCATAAATATACGTTCTTTTCTATAAAATAAAAGTTGTAGCAATCGTTTTTGCATTAATGTTTTTAAAGTTCGTTATTATCATTCATGTAAACAATGCATTTTATTGTTACTGCCATTTTTTTTATGGTGAGCTTCGAAAAACATGTTGTACCTTAACTTTTTGAGGCCAGTGTACATTTAACATTCTTGATCTTTTTTTTAGTTTTAATGTTGGCTAATGCTGAAAATCCGAATTCACACAAATAAGATGTGGAAAATTGTAATAATATGTTTAAAGCTTTTTTGGCTATCATTGGATAATCGCATCTGATGTTAATCCAAAATGAATTAATTGATTCTTCTGAATGTTTTAAAATTAAATCTCGATTATTGGAAAGCAAAATGAGTTTTCTTCCTCTTCATTCAAAGTTAAGTCAAATACAGAAGTATACGTTATGGGAAATGGATTACGAACCCAATCAAATTTCTTAATATCTAATTTTGGGAAATAATGAATAATTCTCTCCTCTAATGTTGTCAAATGATCAACAACAATTAATTTAATAGTTTTATAACTGTCTTTAGGGACTGACTCAAACTTTTCTAAATTGCCTTCCTGATCTTTATTTTTCCATAAAGTTATTTGTTTTTTGAATCCCACGAGCTTATCGGTTGAGTTTAAGATATTTTCATTAGGCCCTTGCATACTTGAATTGATGTTGTTAAAAATAACAAAAATGTCTGATAAGTAAGCCAGTTTAGTACACCATATTTTATCTTCCAACAAATGAACAAATTCATAATTTTTATTTTGTTCAAAAAATATTTTCATTTCGTCTTTTAATTTCAGCACACGAGATATAACTTTTCCTCTGGACAACCATCTTACTTCTGTATGGAGTAACAAGGATTCGTACTTGGCTTCCATAGCTTGGCATAATTTACTAAATAATCTACTTTTTAATGGTCTTGATTTGATATAATTAACCATTTTAACACATTGTTCCAGAACTATTTTCAAATCTGATGGCAAAAATTTTGCAACAAGTGCTTCTCGATGCAAAAAACAATGGGTAACTAATATATCCTCATTCAGTTCTTTAACATGTGCTACAAATCCTTTTAGATGTCCAGTCATATAGCTGGAGCACCATCTGTGCAAATGCCAATACATGACTTCCAAGAAACTTTAATTTCTTCTAAATATGAACTAATTACTTGAAAAATATGTTTAGCAGTTGTAAAATCAGGTAACTCCCGACAACATAAAAATTGATTAATTATATCATTTTCGTGAATAAATCTAACGAATGCAATTAATTGAGCATTTCCTGTAATATCTGTTGTTTCGTCGACTTGTAGAGCAAAATTCGAATTCGCAAGAGTTTTTGCAGTATTTTGCTCAATATTTGCTGACATATCTTTAATTCTGCGATGGATTGTATCATTTGAAAGTGGAATTTTGCAAATATCAATATCAGCTGATCCACCAATCATTGTTTTGACAATTTTGCGACAAGCAGGTAATATAATTTCTTCAGCCAAATTGTGAGGTTTTAAGTTAACAGCAATCAATTCAGCTATTTCGTAAGAAGCTACTTGAGCCTTTTCAGGTGGCCGCGGTAGCCGAGTGGTATAGGTATCGGACTGTGGCTTGCTTTGTCACAGGTTCGAGCCCAGTACCACTAAAGACCCGCCGTGTAGGGCAGCGATGCACGTTAAATCTGTCGAGAGCTGAAACGTCCTCCCGTTGGTGTGGTGTAGTAGTTAGGAGAGGGGGGTGCCAGCTCAGGTGTCGTCCACGTCACTTGACCATGGCTCAAAATTACGTGGTCCGTCGCCAAAAGCCCTCGTGTAGCTGAACAGTGCGACGTTAATATTCAATCAATCAATCAATCAATGAGCCTTTTCAAACACACATACTTGTTTTTCAAAAACTTTTACTTGCTTAATTTTTGATGATAAAGACCTTTCAAAGTAGCTTTTATCTTTTGTTGAAAGCGAATGATGATTAGTCACCAAGTGACGTTGGAGTTTGCTAGGAACCAGCACTATTTGATAATTTAAAACCACATATCACACACTCGGGAACAACTATGTCATTTTCCATTGTAGAGGTAAATCCAAATTTCAAAAAATCATCATTATATCTCCAATGGACAACGTATTTTTTTGAGCAAGAAGTATTTTTACTTGTGCCGGTGGTTGGCTCATTAACTTGGTCTCCCTAACGTTATCATTATCACTATTATCATCATTAAACTTTCTTCTTTTTAACCATTTATCCATTTTCAGAAGGATCTGCAAATAAATTAATGCAAAATATTACTACATGCAAATAAATTAATATTAAACCGAATCACATACATTTGCCAATTTTAACGAAAGAAAAGGTGCAGTAACTACTATGCAACACCTTGTGAATCCCAACTATCACTAAAACAACACGTTTTGTACGCAGAAGTGGCAAGTGTGCGCCGACTTGAGACATATTCCTATTGCTATGCACGCCGCTTCATCATAATTTGGCACTAAGAAAAAACGCGTTGCAAAGCAAATAATAAAATAATTTATTTTTTTGTGGATTTAAATATATATTCATGTTATATATATATATATATAAATATTTTTCTTTTTAAATGATATAATTTAATAATATTAACATTATTATATATTTGCAAAATTTGGCGGCACACAAAAGTGCCGCGGCACAGTGGTTGAGAATCACTGACATAAGCCATAAAATAACAGCCTCTGGACAGGAGGGATCACTTTTATCTAGTGACCATGTTACTCGGCTACGGATCCATAGGTCGCGGGTTCTGTCCTCTGGATTCTCACCTCGACACCTTCTTCGGGATTCGAACCGAGGTTCGACGGCACAGCAGCCAGCTTCGCTAATCACTATACCGGATGGGCGGAAGCTTAGAAAGTGAAGATGGGCTTTATCGAAGTAGTAGGATTTATATAGAAAAGAATAAAATTATGTAAAAATATGAAGCAATAATCCGATATAAGCTTTTGTTTTTTATTTCCATCTTAAAAAAAAACATTGATGCAGTATGCTTCTGTAATTTGGGAAAGTGCATATATCACTAAAGACCCTTCGTGTTACGAAGCTGATGATTAAATGTATCGAGAATAAATGTGCTCGCGTTGGCAGGCATGCTTGTGACCGCAATAGCCTAGTGGTCAAGGTATTGGATCGTGGCTGGCATGTCACGAGTTCGAACCCAGTACCAATGAAGACCCGCCGTGTAGGTGTAGGGGAATGATGCACGTTAAATCCATCGAGAGCTTAAACGTCCTCCCGATGGTGTGGTGTGGTAGTTAGGAGAGGGGGTTGCCAGCTCAGGTGTCGTCCACGTCACTTGACCATGGTTCAAAATTACGAGGTTCGTCGCCAAAAGCCCTCGTGTAGCTGAACAGTGCGACGTTGATTTTTACTCACTCACGTTGGCATGCCGGGAAAGTTTCGAGAGTGGAGTGGTAGCTTAGTTGTCTTGAACACATTGCCTTGGTTCATAATTGAGGTCGCTCGTGGATAAATTTCGTGTTGAGAGTGTATTGTAACACCTTAAAGGATTTTAATAAAATTTAGTTCTTGTTTCACTGCTGAGTAATAATTAAAAAAAATTTGCTCTCTTGAATGTGACAAAAAGTTCAATTTTAATAAAGAATTTTTCAATTTAATAGCAGCATTCCGATCTTTTTTCTTGAAAATGAATTTATCATTTGTTACATTACTTACATATTTTTACTATTGTATGTAAATAAGACATCGAACAATAATAATTAGATTTAGGATTTTATAATTTTTTAAAAAAATAATTTTTGAGGAATTCCTAAGTAGTTCATTACATTTGATAAATTAGGTACGAATTTATTGTAAAGCAATTGTAATTACTCATGGTATCTATTTAAAAATGGTTCAATAAATTTTAACGGACTTTTTCCACAGGTGCAGATAATCTTTTAAAAAATATTTACACACTCTCTTTCACTCATTTTAACTTTTAGCATGATATATTACTTAAACGTCACCTTTTATTTTAATATATATATATATATATATATATAGTTTATATATATATATATAGTTTATATATATATATATAGTTTATATATATATATATTTTATATATATATATAGTTTTTATATATATATAGTAGTTTTTATATATATATATATAGTTTATATATATATATATATATAGTTTATATATATATATATATAGTTTATATATATATATATATATAGTTTATATATATATATATATAGTTTATATATATATATATATAGTTTATATATATATATATATAGTTTATATATATATATATATAGTTTATATATATATATATATATAGTTTATATATATATATAGTTTATATATATATATATATATATAGTTTATATATATATATATATATGTATAATTCTCTACAAACGAGAGATAAACATCCAACAATCAAAATCGAAAAACACATAGACAGTAAGCAAACACACAATGAAGGATACATGAGCAATCGAAATTTTAAAAAAATGGATGCTGCAGTATTTTTTTTAAGCATTTCTTACTGAAGATATATATGTATGTATACACTGGTGTGCAAAAATTAAGGACGAAGTCGAAAAATTAGCATATCAGCAGAACGAAGAGGCAGAGCGGACAGAAAGACCAATCAGAAGATTAAGGAAGGTGATGTACGGTAGCACATGCGCAGATATGCAGGTAGATGTAATGGAGGAGTGTCTGAGTAGTATAAAGCATGTTGTCGGTGTAAGATCAGTATTTCTGGCAAAGAGATTGCACGCCGTATAGCAGTTAAAATCACACCGAGTTGTTGCCTCAGCGAGAAATGGCGAATAATCAATCTTTAGACGACATCTGGATGCTTTTACCCGAGGTCGAATCATTGGGAAGTTGGAGGAAGGCCGCAGTGTGACAAGTGTGGCTGCAGAGTTCGGAATTGCTCACAGCATCGTTTCACGACTTTGGAGACAATTCTAAACTGCAGGAACTGTTATCCGGGAGTTCAGTAGTGGTCGTCCACGAGGAACCACACCCGCAGATGACCGGTACAATGTCTTACAGGCCAGAAGAAACGGGCGGCAGACAGCGGGAGAAATCGCTAAACACACGATACAGGCGACTGGACGACCGGTATCGCGTTTTACCGTGGCCAGAAGACTGCACGGTGGTGGTCTGTTTGCACGACGCCCTGTACGGTGTGTACCTTTAACGCCTGCCCATCGGAGAAGGCGTTCTATGTGGTGCCGGGAACACCGGAATTGGAGAGATAATGAATGGGGACGAGTACTCTTTACAGATGAGAGCAAATTCAGTTTGAGTAGCGATTCTCATCGCATACTCATCTGGAGAGAGCGGGGAAGCCGCAATCATCCCTCGAACATCATTGAAAGGGACATGTATGGAGGTCGCGGTGTTCTCTTTTGGGGAGGCATTATGCTTGGTAGTCGTACAGACCTTCACATCTTCGACGCAGGTTCAGTCAACGGGACCAGTTATTGTAACGAGATTCTTCTTCCATATGTGCGTCTTTTTAGAGGCGCTATGGGTCTGCAGTTCTTTTCATGGACGACAATGCACCTTGTCATCGCACAGTAGCTGCCGAACAGCTCTTAGAGAGTGAGGATATTGAACGTATGGATTGGCTGGCACGATCTCCGGATCTCAATCCCATCGAGCATGTATGGGATTTTCTAGGCAGACGCTTGGCAGCTCGTACCTTACCACCAGTAACGATTCGGGAGCTTCGATTGGCACTGCAAGACGAATGGGCTGCAATGCCTCAACAACTCATTGACACCCTCATTCTCAGCATGGGCAGACGCTGTGAAACCTGCCTAGCAGTCAGGGAAGATCATATCCCCTACTAAAGACCGGATGTTTCTTACTGGACACTCATCACAGGATGTTTCGGCCTTCAGTCGCATTGCGCTCCATGCTACTTTTTCAATCAAGCTTATTTTTATCCCTCTGATTTCTCTTTTAGTAAGTGTTGCTTACATTACACATGTCCTTACGTATTGGGGATCATACGGTATTAAATGTGTTGATTTGGAAAGCTTTTGTACAAAGTTATATTGAAAAAATCGTCTCGTCCTTAATTTTTGCACACCAGTGTATATTTATAGATATGTATGTCGTACTCCTGTAATATTCCTGGTGAGTGGCAACGATTACTGTAAGGGCGTGTCGAGTGACAAGGATGAATATCATAATTTGGCAATACGATTTTAGCGATGATGATTATTTTAGATAGTTGATGATTCATTTGACGACATTGACGAGGCAGTCCTTTGTGTCAAGAAATTTTGTTTATTGAACATCTCGAGACACACAAACACATATCGACGGAACAACAAAGAAATAGAGACGAACACCAGCTGCAGCAGGCTACTTAACAAAGGACAAATGTGAAAGAGAGGTAGAATTTCTAGAAATCTCGGTATTTATAGGAAGCTCAAATCACATAATCTAGAAGGGTGGGTAAATGTGCAATTCAAAAGATTCTCGTTAGGTGGGTAGCTAGTTTATTCCAAACGCTCGTGTCCTAATGGCCAGGACCATAACAACTTAAAGACATGTTCAAGATTAAATTACTGGGAATTATTACACACACACACACACACACACACACATATATATATATATACACTAGAGGACCCGACAGACGTTGTCCTGTACACACATCTTAAATTCAAAAATTCCAAATTTGTATGAATAAGCTTTAACAATCTGGACCGTTTTGAGTAAAATTTGTATTAAAAAAAAGTTATTACAATATCTAACGTCATTACACGTACGGTTATCACAATTCAATCAATCGATAGCGTGTGAGTGAGTATGTGTATACTATGAGCGAAGTTAAATGTAAAGGCTGTGTGAATAAAAACTTAAACTTGTTTTAATTAAAGGTGAAAAAGTTGAGACTCAAACTATTTTATAACATGTGTATTTATTAAATTGTACATAAACTTAATTCATTCTAATGCCATTAGATGTACAATATTTTTGGTTAATCCTTGAGGGGTATAAACAAATAAATTCGGTGGTTTTCCAACTCTGGAACTCGCAACATATAATTGGCCGTGAGAAAAACAAGGATTTTCTAAATTTAAGCCACAAATCTTCATTGTTTGACCTTGTGACTTATTAATTGTCATAGCAAATGCCAAGCGAATTGGAAATTGTAAACGTCTAAATGGTATAGGTGAATCTGAAGGAATCATTGGGATCCGTGGTAGAAGTACAACTTCACCTTGACATTTTCAAATTAAAATAGTGGCTTCAAAAATGTTGCCCATGATTTTTTTTTATGACTAATCGCGTGCCATTACACAATTTCGGAGCGTTCAAATTTTGAAGCAAAATTATGGGTGAGCCAATCTTCAATCGCAAATTATGTGATGGCATTCCCGGTAAATCCAGTGAATTTTAAAATATTCGATACTGCGATCATAGCGCAGTCTGCCGGATCCAATGTAAAAAATTCCAAGATCAGCAATTTATAAATAAAAAATTAATTAAATAAACATTTCTAAACCAAAGTATAAATCTGAACCATTCTCGAGTCCACTGGAACAGACAAAAACTTTCATCAAAATCGGTCCAGCCGTTTAGGAGGAGTTCAGTTACATACACATGCACAGAAGAATTACATATATAAAGATTATTTAAAAAGATACACTCAGGAACATTGAAAATAGCGACCCAAGAAGGAAGCTAAGTACAATCGTGAAACTTTGTGCAAATAAGTACAGCGTAATGTGATATGCAAATGATCCAAGTTTTGAGCCAATACGCATGCTCATACACGCCGAGGTGGCGCTACTATCAGGAAGAGGGTGCTATATAAGCCAGCGCACATTCGAAGATTCTCTCTAAATTTAAAAACGCTAACTCAGACGAAGAAAAAACCTGCCTTCTTGCAGAAGCAATTATGGAAAAAGTTTAAACTTAAATTTATTCTTAATTTTACTCATAATATTTAACCTTAAATTTACTCATAATATTTTTTTTACCTTAATTTTTATTACTCTATTCTAAGTCTTCTAAATTTTTCTTTAAATTCAAAGTTCGTGCAATCACTCCCAAAAGCTCACTTCCTTTCTCAAATCAAAGCCATACTACAACAACTGATTTCCTCTACTCCTATTGGATCTCCACCTCTGAAGTCACGCCCTCCTCTCCAACCAAAGCTACAACAAAAGGAACATCGCAGAACAAGTTGAGGGTTGAAGACTGCTGGCGCAGTCTAGGTACCTCATTTCATTAAAATCATCGTCGAAGATTCATAAACGTGACGATTACCCGCCGATTGTAGGAAGACTTTGGTAAGTGAAACATGCCAGGTAAACGTGCTAGAAGATATTTCTCACTGTTAAGCGAGTTTGTGAGAGGCCCGATCATCGGGATGAAAACTGCAGGGTAGTCGACGCGCCGTGTTGCTGGCCAGGTGGATCGTTCGGAGTGTGCCGTTAGAAATTGTTGGAAGCAGTGGACACGAGAAGGTACCCACGCGAGGAAAACCGGGTTTAGAGCGACCAGGAAGACCACGAGGAGAGAGGCTCGTACGATCGTGCGGCAAGCACTTGTGGACCCCACAGTGACTCGTTCAACGATACGAGAAGACGTAGGCGTAGCGTACGTAGACGTATTGCAGAAGCAAATCTTAAATCCAAGAGCCCTTTCCGTGCACTCCCTTTAACACCGGAACATCGGCAACTGCGTCTACAGTGGTGCCAAGCCAGATCAATGTGGAATGTCACAGATTGGCAAAAGTTTGTGTTTAGTGATGAATCCCGGTTTGTTTTGGGGGAAAATGATAACCGTGTACGGGTGTGGAGGCGCCCTGGTGAGCGGTACAATTCCCCCCACACTGTTCTACGTTACACTGCCCGCACAGCTGGTGTAATGGTCTGGGGGGCCATAGCCTATGATAGCCGATCCACTTTAATTGTGATGCGTGGAACCTTAACGGGCCAAAGTTACGTTGATGATATTCTTCGACCCCATTTAGGACCTTTCCTAAATGGTCTCCCAGGGGCAATTTTCCAGCAAGATAATGCTCGTCCGCATACAGCAAGAGTTTCTCAAGACTTCCTACGTCATTTTCAGACTCTTCCATGGCCGGCCCGCTCCCCCGATTTGTCCCCTGTAGAGCACGTGTGGGATCAGCTAAAACGGCAAATGCCATCGTGTCACTCTGTACATGATATAGAGTTGGCTGTTCAAGATTTGTGGGCCCATCTGCCTCAGGACAACATAAGGTGTCTAATCAACTCAATGCCATACAGTGTGGCGGCATGTATTGCAGCTGGAGGGGGTCCAACGCGCTATTGGATTTGCCTAGTATTTGCGTCGTTGCACACCCTATATTCGTTTGTCTTTTTTGAGATCAAGTGAATCTCTCATCTGTGTCATTATGTGTATTAAATTTCATTTCAATCCGATGCTTTCTTCTTGGGTCGCTATTTTCAATGTTCCTGAGTGTATTAATTTAAAACGCTAAAAAGCGTGAATCGTCTGCATTTTCTTAACAATAAAGACTGGGTTTGACCAGTTTGGCTGAAAATCAATTTTCGACTCCAGCTTACGTCTTTTTCAATTCCTACTATTAGCTCATATTTTATTTGTTTGTTTGTTTATTTATTTATTTATCTTGGTGGAATTTTCAATCGTTAATAAAATACATTTTAAAGCGCTCAATTGAGCTGAAATGTAATGTACATGATTATTTTGGATGACAACATAATAATTTAATTGTAATTAATAAAAATTAATTGATTAAAAGTAATTATTTAAAAAATTACAAATACAGCCACGTTGGCGACTTAGCGACCCTTTTGGCGACTTATGTCAAAATTTGAAAAGGTTTTTTTTCTCATGTGTTAAAGCATTCAGTGGAAAGGAAATTTTATATACGCGATTGTTTTGAATGAGAATACGATACTTTTTTTAATGATAATGAATAAAAATTAATTACCACTTAATGTTGTGATTCTGTCATATGTATATACATATTTATATTAATTGCAACTATTTAATAAAAAGTAGCTAAAATAATTTTTTTCTTGGTTGATCTAAGTAGGAATTGATTTAAAAACAAAAATTTATATTACTTTTTTTATAACAATAGCATTGTTACAACAATGCAGGTGAATTTTGAGTTGTATTTTTTAATTAATATCTTTTTAACTAATTGCGACATCGGACCGAATTGTGAATCTAAACCAATCTCGAATTTACTTGAACCCACACAAAAATTTCATCGAAATCGGTCCAGCCGTTTAGGAGGAGTTTAGTGACATACACACACGCACAGAAGATTTATATAAACTCCTGTTTGTGAAAATTGCAACACCATGAAGGAAGCATCATAGTTGAATGAAATTTAATACACAATTGAGTGGTAATGGTACAAATAAATGATTACATTTTCAAACCAAACAAACAATTAAAAGAGACAGAAATTAGTATTTTGTGTGGCCACCACGCGCCGCAATAAGAGCTGCTACACGACGCGGCATGGAGTTAAACAAATTTTTAATATCTGTCTGCGGAATAGTATTCCATATTGTTTGTGTGCGCAACCAAAGTTCGTCTGTCGAAGCAACAGGACGAAGATCACGAGCGATACGCCGCCCAACGATATCCCACTCATGTTCAATCGGTGACATATCCGGCGAATACGCAGGCCAAGGAAGAAGCTGTACCTGCTGCGAATCAAGATAGGATTTGACAGTCTTGGCGACATGTGGACGTGCATTATCCTGCTGGAATACAGCCCCTGGCAATCCTTGCAGGAAAGGAATATCTTAGGGCTGTAAAACTTCGTTTATGTATCGAGTACTGTTCAAATTTCCCACAATTCGTAGCAATTGTGATCATCCATGATATGCTATGGCACCCCAAACCATAACTCCGGGTGTTCGTCCACTGTGGCGTTCGATAATGCACTCCGGAATGCGCCGTTCACCGGCATAGAGCCTGACTCGAATTCGGCCATCATGGTGCCACAAATTGAAGCGGGATTTGTCAGAAAAGACGACCTGCTGCCAATCAGCACGCCAGCTCCTATGCACATTGGCCCATTGTAGCCGCAGGCGGCGATGGTTTTGCGTGAGAGGAATCCTGTATAAAGGAATCCTTGCGCGCAGCCCACGCTGCAGCAGACGTCTCCGAATTGATGAAGCACACAATGAAACACGTGTAGCTGTTGACCACTGTGCTGCCAGTTGTCTAGAAAAAGCTGTGCGGTCCGTCTGAGCCATTCGCACCAGGCGTCTGTCTTCGCGAGCTGACGTCACATTTCGGGGTCCACTCACGGATTTCCGAGCTGTCCGTCCACTACTTCGAAACACGCATGATTGTGCTGCTGTTACGCTGCACACGAGCGGCTACTGCACGATAAGACAATCCAGCTTCACGAAGGCCGACGATTCTGCCCCGTTCAAACACCGAAATTTGCTCAAATTTCACTCTCTTTCATCGACGAGGCATAGTAAAGATTCAGTTAACGTTTACACTAGCATATAACCACCGATAATAATACACGCCTCGCTACAGCTGTCTATTTATATTCGGTTTGATCTACCCTTCAGAGGGCGCTGCTCAGCATACGCATACGCTACCGGTCTGCAATTCTAATCATTTGCATATCATGCCCTACTTTACATTTCCTGAAAATTTCAGCTCCCTCGCGTAGGTCCTTCGTGGTGTTGCAATTTTCACAAACAGGAGTATATATATATATATAATCCACAACATAAAAATACACAGGTAGTTAGAACCTAAGATAACTATACTAAATAGGAAGAAATAGGTACAGTAATTCAATAACAAACTCCTGGCCTTAGGAACCAAGATTGCAGGTTTAAACAAGTCTTAGGGCTTGCCAACCTTCACCTGTAGTTTGTCATACTACGTACCAAGAAGAAAGGAAAGAATAACATTTGTAGGAATTTAAACATTATAATAAAATCACTAAACTAATAAAATATAATTATAAAATTATAGCCTACTAGTATTCACATTATAGATTTAAATTCGACGCAAAACGTAGATAGTAAGACTTACTTTGGGAGTGTATCAACTGGTTATGTTTCCCGCCAAATGCAAGAGAGGGAAAACAGTTCCGCATAAAGTTAAATTATGATAGAATAATATAAAGTTTATATATATATGTACTTTTAAAAAATCATAAATATATATTGATATAAATATTAGTGTAAAATATAAATGAATCATAGAAATATTTAAATAATATTATTGAATTATTAAACATGTGACGCCATCTATTTAATAATTGTATAATTAGTTTTAAAAAAACCATAATGTCAATAAGTTATTAATACAAATTGTGTGTATATCATTAAGAACTATTAGAAATATAATTGTAAAGAAAGTTAGCAGGATATCCATGTCCAATACATCGTTTAATAAAGTTATTAATGTTTAAATAAATATTAGCTTTATCACTAACTAAAACATTATTACGATAAATATAGTTAAAAATAATTTCTATATATAGAACGCTCTCTCTCTCTATACATACACACACACACACACACACACACACACATATATATATATATATATATTTATAGTATAATAAAATAAAAGTAAAGAAATACTAGAACCTACAGTGCTAAAGAAGAAAGAAATTGGAATTCAGCAGACACAATAATTGTAGAATACAATTTTAGGTGAGTTACTTTTTTCTTGTAATGGATTTAGAAATTCTATCCAGTATTTTCATTAGGATTTCGCTCAGTATTATAAACAGAAAGAGAGAAGGTTGGCTAGCCACAAAGCTGGTTAAATCTTACTTTTATATAAATTATTTTGTATTAGAGCTGTCCTAAGTTAGAAATGTTTATATTAATGCAGCATCCTTATTTTTAAATTCCGATATCTGTTTTAGTTTCATTTATTTTCTGTGTTCAAGTGACTTCTGTCTCTGTAGTACAGAATAATAAAACTATATGGTATATGTATATATATTAAAACTTATTCTTCAAACTCGTTACTTTCATAAGCAAAAATGGGATGGATTCAAATAAGTTTGTAAACGGTGGCAATTCATTTAATGTGTTCCTCAGGAGGCATTTTTTTTATGTAATAGGAGCAATGGGTTCAAAGCTGATAACCTTGAATGGGTGTCACTTATATAGTTCATAGCAGATGCACTACGAACCCTATAAAAAGGGACGTAGAGTTGGCTAGATAAATTTGCTGTCAATTAATCAGCATCCCCCTTTTGAAAAAATCTGATCATTTTTCAAGCTTCTATTTCCTGCATAACACCGCTGACAGACTAATTTCCGACCCAAGAGCAATTTACCAGCTTCCCCTCAGATTAGGAGCCGACTAGATTATGAGTTAATGCCTTCAATGACCTGTTGCGGAGGGGAGAGGTTTTCACACTCACTATCGCTTTCTACCGCAGTAATAAAAAAATATGTGCATGTTTTATACTTACTTTCCATTTTTCATTCTCATATATTGTCTTTTTTTACTAATATCAAAATATATTTAGGCAAACTATTAATTTTATATGTGTACTAGCCGTTATCACCCGCTTCGCTGAGTATTTCATGATGTTGTATGAATATACGTATAAATTATTAATATCTTCCTAGCACTGAGAATTCGATTCTATTCTTTTAACTCTCACCTCTTGATTTAAAAACAGGACTTGAATTTCTAAAATTGAAGTGGAATGATCTTTTACGTTCTCGTAACCTCCTCCCTCAAAGTGGATTTTTACAAAGCCCATTTTTTAGTGGACAAAATAAACGTGCTTGCCAAATTTTAAATCCAAACCTTCTTGTTCCAAAACGGATTTTTTTATCAGTAAACTCGTAGGCCTCTTTGAGAGTTGATTTCCGTAAGCGTTCTTAGCGGATTTCAATTCAACAAAAGAAATATGAATACCTAATTTTGTTACTGTAGCTTAGAAAATCGAAAACGAAATTTTTTAAAAAATCTTTATGCCCAGTAACTCCATCAACCCCTCAAAGGAGTCAAATTACGCAAAATTCATTCTTAATTTATATCTACTCAACAAAAGAAATGTGCCTGCCAAATTTCAAGTCTGTGCATCTAATAGTTCGAAAACTGGAATATATTTATCAGTAGCGCCCCTTAACCCTAGCAACCCTCCTCCATGGTTGATTTTCACCAAACCCCTTATATAGCGCATCTCTATCAGACGAGAGAAACGAGTCTGCCAAATTTCAAGTCTGTAAGTCTAATAGTTATTGAGATATCGGGATGAGTGAGAGAGGGAATAACTGAATGAATGAGTGATTCTCTTTTCTCCTTTATATACATAGGTATGTTTTGGGATCATTGAATCTGGCAATAACTTGTTTTATTGTTCAGTGATTAGCTATGATCTAAGTGTTTTTCAATGTATCTTTAGGTAAGTTAGCTTTTTTTTATAACGGATTTAAAGTTTATATCCATCATTTATCATAGGATTTCGCTCGGTATTTTAAACAGAAAGGGGGGGGGGAAGGTTGGCTAGCCTTAAAACTGGTTAAACCTCACTTTCATGTAAATTTAAAAGCTGCCACCATTCTTTGTAATGCTGCAATATTAATCTTTTTAAGTTTCCAAAATCTCAATGTTGTTTTTAACTTTAATATTGAAGTCATTTCAGTCCCTCAAGTAGAATACGGTTTTCGAAAAATTGTTGAAACTTAAATTGCGTAAAAAGTATTTTCTTCTCATTATTTTGCGTATTCTGACTTTTGTATATTTGATTATAGCAAAATTAAAAGAAAATATGTGTATTAATATTATGGCCACTTTAATTAATTATGGTACAATACAAAACAATCAGAATAGTCCCTCTTCATAACCTTTTTTTCTTGGAGGGGGGAGTAGTTTATTTAAAAATCGTATAAATCAAGTATTATACAAACCTAAGAATGTGTATATGTATAATCAAAATCAGGCAAATGTGAGGAATTTCTTTAACGATTATATTTTGGATTGTTGTTGATGTATGAAAATGTTATTGATGGCGCGCTCGCGAACTTCAGATATTAATCAAATGAATTCAAATATATATTCAGTTTTCTAATTTTTTTTCCCACTGAATGATGCGAAAAATTATCCAATTTTGTACAGTTTTAAGAAACTTAATGTTTTGCACACTCTTTTTAGACCTTCTGTTCATCATTTTGAGTTTGTGAACGTTAAAAATATACATATTCCTATAGAATTACTACTTAGATATAGGCTATTGTAATTATTACAATGTATACGAAAATACATTTTTTTCTTAAGGAAGCAGTTTTTGGTTATATTTTCCCTTTATTTTCGACAGTGTTTTTAAGTTTATTTTGATCATTTATATCCACATGGATTTGTTGATATTAAATATTTAAACAATATCTGTTGATAGAGAGAATCTGAGAAAATAATCAGGCAGAAAATTTTATTTTCTCTTTCGAAAGCTGTTTTTTTTTTTTTTTTTTCTTTATCCGAGTAAATACAGTAATCGATCTGAGAAGATGAAAAAAAAAATTATTACAGTCTAAATTACTTTAATGAAACTCAAAATGGATAGCTGAAAAATATCTAAATGCAGTTCATCCAAATTAAACTTTTGCATTATTACATCGAAGATGTCAAAATATCTACAAGACCCTTCGATCTCAAATTCTGTCAAGCACTTCATCGTAGAAGGTTTGAGATAAAGATAAATAGTTAGTAATTTTGATGATAGAATTTTCTGAAATGATTGACTTCGTTTGGCGATTGCTTGATACCGAATCTTGAGGGCCATTTACTGAATTTTATCTATAATGTTAATAAAATCGTGAAGGACGCCAGATAGAAACTTATCAGTCTACAGTTTATATAATTAGAAAACGATATCATATTGCACTAATGCGTTCTCATTATTTTTATGGCGGATTTTCTTTCTGGCCTTATATGTTGTTCTTTATTTTGTCCTATTTTTAGAGAAAAATATCTTATGTGTAATTGAAAACTAATTAGGAACTGAGAAAAAAAGTATACGTACGAATTGTCTTTTTTAAGTGGTGTGTTGCGCCATGGAACATTATAACATACTATTTATTAGACTCGAACAAAAATGGAACACAATTTGTGAGTGATAAAATAATAAAAACGGTTTAACCCTTTCGTGGACTTTTGGAGGATTACTTCCCATCTACGTGAGCTTACAAAATACACCTATGAAAAGCGCAAAATCCATTATAATGTATTGGCCTTGCTATTATACAACGATGGGAAGACTAATTACCGCTTCAGTTTTGTGCTATTGCACTTAATCCAGCGATTATGACATCTATTAATCGGACAAAAAAAAGATTGTACTAGAGAAGTAGTACCTTGTCCAAAAGCTGTTGCTGTACGTAACGATGTCATGAAAGGGGTTATTACTTTGATCAAAGAAAAGAAAGATACCAAATAAGATCTATAAAATGGTAGCATCGTATCTTTCATTTTCTTATTGATCTTGCCATCCTAAATAGTTTCATACTTAAGAAAGTGAACAAAAGAAACACACACACACACACACAGAGAAGTTTAAACCAGCTAACATTCCGTGTAGCATTAGCTCGTCAGCTAATAGACGATTATTCCTTAAAAAAAAGGAAAGGACGTTCTGCTAACTTCCAAGCAAAGAAATGTTTTAGTTCCTATTAATGTGCACTTAGCCAGTGTGAGAAATCATATGCCCAAAGATGGTTTCAAACTATAGACAATGTATGAAATATAGTAGAAAGGGACAAGAAAAGAGGACCCACTTCATGTAGTTTCTCATCTTTTCACATGGTAAATGAACGCCATTAAATTTAATTTTCTTTACGACGGTGAATGGTACCTTGGGGAGTATTCTTCCCATACCTAAAATTTAAATGTAGACATAAAATTCGGCAAAATAAAATATATTTCCTTAAATGCTTATTGTTTATCTGTTAATCAAACATAAAAAACTACGAGAAATTCAAAAGAGAAATAAATGGCCCACGAAAGGGTTAAGGTGACTGCTTGCGTTCGAAACCGTGATTTTGAGAAAGCTTATAAATGTATTTTTTTGAATTCGTTTAATATATACATATAAAATTATATTAAGAATATTGTTACAAGAAAAAATTATTTAAGTGCAATGTTTTGGCAAAAAAGGAAAAAAAGGACATATTTTCCAAACATTCTTTTTTTATGAAAAATACTTCTATTGAACTAAAAAATTTTAAAAATTCTCATTATTTTCAGAGTAACAATCAATTGAACTAATAACTGTGTTTCTTGTAAAAATTTCTCTACTCTCTGATATAGTAAAATATGGAGAGATATATAAATCCACTTCTAAATTATATATTTCAAAAATTTCTGTTTGACCCCCGATATAGCAGTCCTAGCTATATATGGGCAAAATATCAGTGTTACAAAAGAATTGTTTATGAAAAGAGTATGTTTTGAAAATATATCATTCTTACTTCATTGTTGAAAACAAAATTGCATCTAAAAGATTTTTTTCTTGTAATAATATTCGCGTAAAACAATTTTATACGAATATTTTAATTTAACTGACGCTAAATATCAAGAAAAAAAATCGAAATTTTTAGAAGTATTTTTGTGCGATATTTTGACAGGTTCTAAATTATATGATTCGGGGCTATAATATAGTATTAATATATATATATATATTCAGCCTTTCATCCCTACTGCAGTGGGTCGATAAATGAGTACCAAGCTTGCTTGGGGACTTAAAAGACTGGGAGTCTCGCTTCAGACTGACCATCTGATCGAATCATGCACCTCAGCGCCCAGTGGTCACGTATATTGGGGATGGGCACAGTAGGCCCTGGCTCTTATGGGCTGTTGTGCCACTGAGTTTGAGTTTATACTCGTATGTATCTTACAATGTGTGTACAAGGGACTGCATATAACTGCGGTTAACAGGGTCCGTGGTTCCCAGCGCATTTCTAGGGGGTCCGTGAAGGTCTCATTTAATGTTAAGATTTCATTCTTTGACGGACTCTAAAATGCCTCGTGTAAAAATTTTAAAGTGCCATCTTAAACTGGATCACTAAATTGCCCCAATGAAAAAACTCTATTGGAACATGTATTTTGATCCAGAATATTAATTTAGTTTAGTACTAAATTAGTATTTCTTAATATTTTTAATTAGATGCTTACTGATATCTTTAAAAAAACTGTTAAAAAAGTCTGTATAAGTAGCAGAGGCAGTCTTAAGATTATTGAGGAACCTTTAAATAACTCAGGGTGATGTGTTCAAAGTCTTGGGTTCCGCGACGTTAGGCTGATATATGTTAGGGGGCCGTGGAGATCGAAAGTTTAAGAATCGCTAACATGTAAAACTCGGAAGAATTTTGGATGAGTATTATTCTCCAACTTGTAGCGTAGGCTTGTGACTACTTTGCAATACGTTAGTGAAAAATTCAATTGTTAAAACACGTCAATATTTGCGTAAAATGTAAAATTATCCAAAATTTATGCAGTAAGAATTCTTTCTCATTTTCCTTTCAACTTTGGGATAGGGGCTGCGGTAGCCCAGTGGTTAAGGTATCCAACCATGGCAGGCATGTCATGAGTTCGATCCCATTACCGCCAAAGACCCGCCGTGTAGGGCAGCGATGCACGTTAAATCTGTCGAGAGCTGAAACGTCCTCCCGTTGGTGTGGTGTGGTAATTAGGAGAGGGGGTGCCAGCTCAGGTGTCGTCCATGTCACTTGACCATGGTTCAAAATTACGTGGTCCGTCGCCAAAAAGCCCTCGTGTAGCTGAACAGTGCGACGTTAATATTAACTCACTTCAACTTTGGGATTTTCTATTTAACCTTTTTTTTTTCATCTTTGTCGATATATTTTCATTTTCTTTTACTTCTCATTCTCATGCTTTTTTATCTCATGTCTCCGTCTTAAGGCTGTCTTCACCAGATATAAGAGAGCCTGAACTAAGCGCTGAGCACATTTTCAGACAGAAAAATGTCTCAATTTTCATGAAAATTGAGACATTATAATTTATATATCTGTTTGCAATATAGCGTTTTTAAAATTTCAAAATATTCCATCAACACTTATTTCTTTTAACATGTTAAAGGATAACTCATTACGATTTTAGTGTTTAGTGTAGAAATGTGTTTAGAGGTTTTTTCACTAAAACCGCTAAACACATTTTAACGCAGAAAAAAATGGATCAACTCCGATAAAAATGAGTAGTATGATAAAATATGCGTCTTTTTATAGGATAGCGAAGCCAGAATAAAATATTAATGTTTCAGTTCTTTTATATTTGAAAAAGCATTCCGCATTCGGATCCTAATCGTTACCATTAGGCGAAGACAGCTTTTAACTTTTTTTCCCACTGTATTTTACATTGGACAGAGAGAGAGAGAATTTCATTGTTGTTTTGCCGACTTCTTTTATGTGGTTTCTTCCCCCCTGGACAACAGTTGCCAGACATTAAATTTGTTTTCAACTCTTTTTCACCCAGATCGTCTCCGTTGTAGATTGCAAATACCTGGCTGGAGGTAAACACAAAAGTACTCAATCTAGTGTCACTTCCCATTGTAAAAATTAATGTTGTCTCGAGATTCCCACGCTTCGGACCTTCCCCTCCCCCCTCCTGCATGGTGCCACCATTCCTAATAACCGTTTACACTTGCCATTGGCAGAAATTTTGGTCCTAAGTATTTTTTTCCCACGTTTCCTAGCTTTTGGGGGTGGGTTCTGAAGAGAACACAGTGTTCGGAAAAGCCATAAAGGGAGGCCGATGTCGGCTTCTTTGCAGATCAAAGGAGAACATCACGTTCCCCCAGGTAGCGTTAAATGTATAGTTTTTCTGGAGTCTTCTCCAGTGATCTACTCTCGCTTGGGTGGTCGATTTTTTTTGTAGTCAGTCTATGGGGATTTTTACTAGATTTGATGGCCCTCTTTAGTACGGAATTTCGAGATATCACCACGGGTGTTTGACAATTACCGATGTTTAGGATTTTTTTTCTCTTGTCCGTGGTGGTGTGTCAAGTGATAATTCTTCTTAATATACATATTTGCTTGTTTGGGTTGGTCACATGGTCTCTTTTGGTCCGCTCTTGTGTTGAATTTTCATGTTGATTGAATATTTAAAAGAGTGTGTTTTCATTTTTAATTATTTTAATTGCTTGTGTTTTTAATTAATAAAAAAGTAGCTTTGTCTATCTATATCTATAAAGGAGAAAAGCGACTCACTCATCACGACATCTCCTGAACTATTAGACCTACAGACTTGAAACATGGTTTGCATGTTCCTTTCATGGAGTAAAGATCCACTAAGAACGGATTTTGCGAAAGTCAACCCTCAAGGTACATTGCGAAGGGGGCGTTATACATAAATATCCCCGTTTCTGAACTATTCTACTAACAGGCTTGGAATTTGGCAAGAGTGTTTCTTTTAATGGGTACAGATTCGCTATAAATAGTGTTTAAGGAAATTGACTGTGAAGAAGGGGATGGGACTATAGATGCGTAAATGATAAATACATATATGTTTTAGAAATTCAAATCCTGTCCTTTAAAAACTAGAGGCGAAACTTTTTAAGAATATTTTTCAATACAATCGAAGGTTTAATGCTTAGATTTTGATAAAATTAACATAAGAAGAATGCGAAGCGGGTGGATAACGGCTCGTAATATATATTTTGAAAATATTTTTCAATTTATTTGTTATTTCTGTATTATTAATTTTAGAAACAATGATTTTTCCTATTAGAGAAAGGACGCTGGGAGAAAAAATGCTGATATATATATTTTTTACAAAATGGCGCTATTTCCTCCTTTTTTACGGGCTTTGTTCTATATTATCTCTTTCAAATGGAAGAAAACTTTTTTTATACACTTTTTAATTCCTAAGTTCACCATCACCAAAATAGTGCCTTCACATTCATTATTGTGATTTCTCAGATACATCATAGATAATATTCTCTTTTTCCCTCTATAGTTTATTCTAATTTTAGGTTATAGGCACTGGCATGCCGATCTGAGGTTGGACGACACGCCCCTGGAAGCTGGTCTAAGCTTCACCTGCAAACTGAAATCAGAAACACCGTTCCTGGGCAGATCTGCCCTGGAAAAACAGAAAAAAGAAGGACTCAAGAAAAGGCTGGCCTGCTTCACCATTGACGAGTAGGTTGTTCTTATTGACAGGTTTCTGATGATCGAGATAAACTTTGGAATTAATAGGGCTCTAGTTTAAAGAAATAGTGATTTTAAATGATGGCCTTTTCTTAAAAGTTTTTTTTAACTCGGTAGTAGGCGGGCACTCGATACTATTGTTAGTGGTCGCGAGGGGTGACTGAGTCACCCTAATCCTTTTTTTTTATAATTCTTTTTATTGTACACGATAAAAATCATAATTCCAGTTAATAATTTAACTAAGAAAAAGGGTATGTAAACTACTTTTAAGGACTTTTCAGTTTTTCTTTTTTAATTTGAGAAAAAATCCGATCAAACTGAACTAGAATTTTTCAAATGGGCGCGATTTTAATAAAGGACACAAATTACAGACACTTTTAGCTAACATTGCAGGATTGATATTTACAGGCAAAATTGTCATATTTTGTTCAAGTGATTGTGGTTTTATTGTGCTTTGAGGATCGACAAATAGTATGTTGAAGTTTTCCTTGCTTGTGTCTTTTTGACAGGGCCTAGTGTGTTTTGTGGTACACTTGTGGCTTCATATTTTTGTTGATGCAGTTCTTTAGGTGTAGCATCTGAAAATTTTCCTTTCAACTCAAACGTTCCATGTGTCCATCGCTTTTCTCAAATTTACTTTCGCTATCTTGATTAATATCAATTTCTTCATCTGGTTCTCCTCTTGCTTGATCAGTTTCAACTTCGTCCAATAGAGATCGCAGATGCCCATTTCTTTTTTTTTTTTTTTTTTTATGTTCTGTTTATTTACATTTATAAACCTTAATGAGTTGTACAACACAGCAATCAAAACCACTCTCATTCACAGGGGGGGAAATGGGGCCAGTTCATAGAAAATATTTTTTGAATAAGAGTGGTCGCGCGGGTAATTTAGTCATCCTAAGTATATCTTAAGATTATAAAAAAACGTTTGCCACTCCCAAAAAAGAGATATGTTATAAATACAATTTAGCTCCCATGAAGACTCTAATATGGGAGGATGCTGACAGACATTAGTAATAAATAGTTTTCCCAGAGTTAAAAATTTGTTAGCCTGGAGTGACTCAGTGCTCCACACGACCACTCTCGGGTTGAGTATGTCTAGATATAATTTTATTTCAATTATAGTGAACTTGTTGTTGTTGCTTTTAGTAAAAAGTGACAATAAAAAATTTTCTATTAACCCTCTCGCTGCGTAGTTATATTATAAAAGTAGGTTCAAAAATTGCGTATGGTGTCATTGCGTATTTCAAATCTGCATGTTAGATCTACATTTTCGACTTAAAATATACAAAAAAAAAAGTTGTAAAGGAATTTTTATTTTAAGGTATAGAATTAGATCATCAAAATACGAACATAAAAACATAAATGAAAACATAAACAAGAGCAGCACGTTTTGCACAGCTAAATAGTCGGAAAATTGCATTCCCGTGGAAATCGAGGGTTGCGCAAATTTAGCTACATCTACGTTGCCCGTGGAAATCGCAGGATGCGCAGCGAGAGGGTTAAGAAGCCCATCCATTCCTAATACTGATACTAACTCGGGACATTTTTACGTATAGAAAAAATTCCTCAAAATTAATTTATTTTGAGTTTTCCAGCATATACAGAGCATCAGCCTTGTTATACAAGGAAATTATAATTAAAGTCCCACTTTCAAAACGTTGTGAAAAAAGAACAACTAATCAAAATTACTTCAAATTTGAATTGAATATATTTGAAATAGGGAGAAATGGTATGACATTAAAAAAATAAGTTCTAAAGTGTATCAATAGATAGCGCTATAAGTGGCATAACCAAAAGTGGACTCGTCTACAAGTGGCATTTTGAATCGAATTATGACAGTATGAGCATGAGTTTCACATTAAACCAACTGTACTGTTCAATGTGTATGATTGTTTCTGTGTTTTGAAGGAAAAAAAATGACTTCAAAGTTTTTCAACAATCTTCGCACTGTTAATAAAAAGCTCATCCACCACGGCTAGGTCATACCATACTGGATCAGGAAAATCAATTTTTCATTGTCTTTGAGCCTGAAAGCTCATAAAAAGCGACAATGAGAACGCCAACGAAATTTTTCTTGTGCCTTATCATTTCCTTCTTCTTCAAGTATATTCATTTCAAATTTGAAGTAATTTTGAGTAGTGGTTCTTTTCTTACAGCATTTTGAAAGTAGAACTTTAATTATAATCATCCTGTATTTTGAGTTATCCGGCTAGTGGCGTAACGTGTGGGGTGTAGAGGGGGCCATGGCCCAGAGTGGCATACGAAAAGGGGTGGTGGCAAGCACTGCGATATTTAAATTCAAAAAATATTTCAAACTCCAAATCACGCCCGCGTGACGAAACTAGCGGAAACAGTGAAAGCTTTAATACATGCACAGATACAGGAAATTTATTAGTCGCGATGCAATCGCATTTGTTTTTATGTTACTTAGGCCTCTGGCAACCGGTACTGTGTGAAGTCAATGATGCTCACACACAAAATTATTTGCAAACAGAGGAACTAAATATCCATCAATGTGCTAAAAAAATACGTGCTTTATAGACCGTATTAGAAGAAAAACGAGAGTAATTCGTGGATGACGCTTTAATATATACTAAAAGTTTATGTGAAAAGCTTGAAATTTCTTTTGATCCCCCAAGATGAATGAGGAGGAAGCATATATTCAGTTATCGTACGAAGAGGATTTGAGGCGAACAATGTTTTCTTCAATAGACACAGTAACTACTGAAATTAGAGAAGATTCCAGCAGTTGCAGAATCTAGCGCAAAAATGTGCCTTTTTAAGGCCTGTAGTGATATTGAACATGGATGAACTTAACTTAGATCAAGCTCCTCAAGACATTACTAAAGAAGAATTCTTACTTGAGCGCGTACATCTACAAGCTTTCGTAGCTACAACAGACCCAGGCTGTAAAAAAGAACTCATTAGGTCCGGCTCTCTCTGGGTTTATTAAAATATATTACTGAGTCTAAAGTTGAAGATGGCGTACCAAACATTGTCATAATGTTGAGAATTTTTTAACGATTGCCATCATTAATGCCAGTTGCGAGAGAAGCTTCTCTAAGCTAAAATTAATCAAAAATTATCTCATATCGACTATGTCCACGTTAAGGCTAACAAATTTAGCTATTCTTGCAATAGAATATGACATATACATAAATTGATATTGACAATTGTATAAAAGATTTTGCTATGAAAAAAACATGAAAAGTGCATTTTTAATCAATAAAAAAATTTAAAGCTGCTTTTTTTTTACTTTTACTAATTTCTTGACTAATAATTAAAATAGAGAGGCGGCAAATTTCCGGGCGGTGAATGCCCACGTTACGCCACTGGTTCCGGCGTATACAGAGCATCACGCCTTGATATACTCCTAAGTTATATTGTCAATACATTGAATTTGTATTTAATATAGTTCATAAATATTTAAAATACAGGCCATATTTCACCGCGTGCTTCATTACCAGAGAAAAAGCAATCCGGTGTATTGGTGAACTTTCTAGATTTGACCGATCTGCAAGGTCTTTGAGCAAATATATATTGCGTTTCTTGACAAAATAACATGAAGTGCCATTTTATCCTGACGTAGTTACAACGAAAAGAAAATGACGATTATTAAATAACATTTGTTTTAATTCAAAGCATGACATTATGGGATTATTTGAAAGTGCAATAAAATTTGTGTTGAAAACTCTTGAATCATTTTCTGACAGACGAATTGATTTGAGACGACCGATCATTTTTAGTAAAAATGTTCAAGGATTTGTGTGCAAGTTTTTAAGACAGAATAGAGACATACTGGGTAAGATGGAGTCTAAACTTGCAAAAGTAGTATTCGTTCTATGTGTAGGAACGCCCCCAAATGAATTTGAATTACAAATCGAAAGTGTTTTATAATTAAAAATATTAATTTTCTTACTTCTAAAAATAATCTTACTAAATTGTGCGTATTGTATTCTCTAATTTTTCTTTGGTATGTGAAGTTGATATATATTTGGACCTTCACATTTGTTGAGTAATATGAATACACATTTGATAAATAGACAATTTTACACTATTATTATTTCAGAAAGGAAAATTGAATTTGTTTATTGGAATGAATTGAAGTCTTAATTCGGACAATGCTATTAAATATGTGTATTCTGTATATTGATAGATGTATTGTTCCTATTAAATTATGTAAAAATTTATCTTTTCTTCCCTGATATCCCTATTTAAAATTATTAGGAAGTTTGGAAAACTCAATATAATCTACAATTACAATAAATATGAAACACTTTGGAATCCTCTCAAAGAGAGCTATTAAAAGAGATTTCTAAATATATCTTAGGTAATTTTATTAGGTAGTCTTGGTATCCGAAAAATTGAATCCGGTGAAATTGCATACATAACGAAATCGCTAACTTTTTTGCAAATAATTAAATAATTTAAAAAAAAAAAGAATCGTTTTAATTACTTTTAACTCAAAGTACACCCAAATATTTCAAATTTCCAGATATTTTTTTATCTAAATTATATATGCGTATAACAAACATTTTATAAAAAGTTTTATGACCCCCTAATGTAATTTGTTACCTGTGAAATAACACAATTATTACATTCTTCAAAAGGTGCAAAAATGAAGATGTTCTTTGAGTAACGTATCATTTTATAGCATGAGGTTTTGCTCTTAATTACAATGTTGAATGTATTATTATTTAAATTACAGATCTAATTTTAATTCAGCTTGTACCAGTAGTCCTATATACAACTTAATATAAAATATAAAGAATATTACTTTAAAAATGCGTTTCTAATGATATTTCTAATGATCTACGTTTTGTAATCTATAGTTAGTTTTAATAAATGACACACAAAAAAAAGTCATTTTATGGACATAGTTTTTTCCTACTTCACTTACTTCATCATTAGATGCAAATTTCAGTTGAATGGCAATGACTTTTTTGTTTCTTTGAATTTATTTTAGTTACAAATATTACAGATTGGATTATATATTTTACTATTGTACGGTGTGATTTTATTTCATTTTAGTGAAACTAGATTTCGGCAAAAACCTACTTTAGCTCCCACCTTTGGCAAAGAAGGAAAACAAAAAAAATTGTGTGTGTGTGCCAAATTGCACCAGCAGTTCATTATTTCTGTATTGGTCTTTTATATGAGGATAATAATTCGCTAAATTGACGATAAGTAAAGGTTTGGCTGAAATTCCTTACGCCAATTAGAAAACCTTTTTCGGGTAAATAACTTTTTTAAGAAAAAGGACTGATTTATACAGCACGTATGCAATTCATTTCAAACATGAAACATGTTTTTTTTCCCTGTTAAGAACTAAATTTCTATTATAATAATCGATTGAAAAACAAAGCTTGTCTGATTTTTGATATGTTAAAAATTTTATTAATTATAACAAAAATGGGATCTTCCGTATTATCGAAACCTATTGACGACATTATATGAAACGAAGCATATGGTGGCCAATTCAGCGCTTACGACGCATAAGAAATCGGGGTTGTCAACTTGGCGATTTATTAATAGAGTTGGCGATTGTTGCGACAATACGTAAGTATCCAAAAGTGCATCATTGAAGAATAATTTCATAAATTTTCTTGTAAATATGACAAAAAGTCCTTGACATCTAGAAATGCGATTTTTTTTAAAGGAATTATATCAATTTATTGAAAGAATTCACTCATTGCAATAAGTTTTGAAACGGACGTATGTTTTCGTCTTATTTAATCTATTTAAATTAAGTCTAAAAATAAATTTATAAGAATTTTAAGCCTTTACATCTTTATGGGTCAATTCCACTTTGTACATAAATTCATTTATCGTCAACTTGCCGAATTATTGTCGTTATATTGGATAGAAAACCATACAGAAAAAGAGATGTTGCAATTTGGCATCATTTTTTAATTCTTTGTTACTAAAGGTGTGAGCTGAACTAGAAATTTCTCCATTTTTATTTATATGACATAAAACGAATTAAAAGTATTATTTTATAAACTCAATTCACAAGTTTCTGTTTTATCGGTACTTACGTATTATCGCAACCTATTGACGATATTATATGAAACGAAGTACCTGGTTGCCAACTTGGCGAGTTATTATCAGAGTAGGGGATTTTTGCAAAAAATACGTAAGTACCGTTTTATCTTACTTCAAAAGTGATTGCTTCAGATATATGAGTGTAAGTGATATTTTGGTACTTGCGTATTATACCGTCGACCATTTCGCTAAATCAAAAAGCATCGCCAATTTAGAAAACTTCGCCAAGTACTGTTATCGTTATTATTTTGTTTGAACATGTATCATAGCTGTTTTCCAGTACTGGCAGCAGGATATTTCATTTGGTGACAAAATTGGCCGACAATGTAATACGTAAGTGGCGATGTTTTTACTTATTCTCATTCAGATCCAAAATTGAGAGAGTGTATAATGCTTTAGGATCACGAATCATATGATTGCTTTTAATAAATGAATTAATCCATCATATGTTGTACTCTGTCACTGTCATCAGAAAAGAAAGGTAGCGTCGCTTTCTACACTGAACAGACGTCTTCTGCCCGTTCACCAAGCGTTTTATTTGGAATAATAAAGATGAAATATATTGATATGTGTTCTAAATTCTTTCTCAAATTACATTATAATTTTAATGTCAGCAAGATTTAAAGCATAACATATACTTACAGACATATTTCCTATGATGACTGGAAGTCATTTGGCGAGATGATCGTTAATGAATGAAAAAAAATCATATTTTTTATGTATAAATAATCAGACGTATATACTTCTTTCAGACATGTTCCTCTGTGGGGATTGGAAGTCATTTGGCGAGATGATCGCATCGTGGGATTCATCAGACGAGCTGAATACGGATTTGCTGTTGGTAAAAGCATTGGATATGGATACGTTACCCATCCAGATAGCGAGGTGGTCACTCTAGATTTTCTCAAGTCCGGTACCTATCATTTAGAGAGCATGGGAACCAAATATCCGGCCAAGTACCATCCCAAGTCTCCCTTTGATCCAAATAACTTGAGAGTGAAAGGCGACTACAGTGAACCCCTGCCTGTGGACCAATAATGGTGAAATTGTCGAATCGGCCCCTAGTCCGCCAAATTTTGAAAAAATCGCCAGTTTGGCGCTTTTTTGCGTATAGTGTTTTGGAGGAGCAACCTTACGATTTGGCGATTTTGACCCTTTATCGATTTGAAGAGAAAACACTTGGCGGGATAAGTGGCCGATACAATCCAACCCCTATAATTAAGCAAATACTATTTCATAGGCTTTTATGATGAAAGAAAAACATGTTTGGATGTACTTATATTTTTAATTTCTAATTTGTACGCTATTTTTACAAGAAAATATTTTTTCGAAAATTGAAAGAAAAAGAATTGTAAATATCTTGAATACCATGTAGTACAAACCCTTCCGATTGATCCTATTTTAGCCCACATCCTTATTATTTGCCAATTATTATCCTCATATTGGATAGAAATCCAACACAGAAAAATAAGCTACTGGCGCAATTGGTTTTTCTTCTTTGCCATAGGTATGGCCTAAAATAGGATTTTGCCAATCTTTCAAATAATGAAGTACAAATATTTTCTTACAAATATTTTTTCATTTCCTTTGTGAAAATATGTTATCTGTCGTGTTCTAATTACTTGGAAGTATTATGTTTATCTTATTTTTTTGAAAAAATAATTTTAGACGTAAAAAGTTTTGTTGTTTATGATGGTGAGAAGGTATAAAATTTAACCTCCCAGTTGAAGTGTTTGTTATAGAAAAGATTCAAGAATATATATACGTGTTTTTGTGTGTGTATTTTTTTTATTGTTGAATTGCATGATTTTACCTTTTATTTTGTTGTATGACTTGTGCTTAACTGCTAACTCATCTAACAATGAATAAAATCCTTTCTCTATTTCCTTTATTACGTTTTATATTACCCATTTTATTATCAATGTATTACAAAACTATCTAGAAAGGGTTTATATATAAAATAAGTATTGTATATATGGATTTAATTCTTGAATTTTTTTCGGTGACAAATTTTATGAATCCTTTTCAGAACTTTCTTCAGCAAAATTTCTTTTTAATTTTTTTTTATAAAGTATAGATTTTATCTATTTTATGAATTAAAGTACAAATGTATTTTTCGAATTAATTCTTACATATATTCTGCATAGCACCTTTTTATATACATTACAAGTACCTGATATGTTATAATAATTTTTTAGTTTATCTAGTTTTTAAAATTTGATTTTGGAGATATCTATTTTCTTGTAAAAAATGGATAAATCAATTATTTTGAAAGTAAATGAAATGATTGTGACATAATTTGTGTATTTTCACATTCTTCTGTTATTTTGAAAAGTTTAAAAGTGTTATAACTTACATATTTACCTTAAATTGTGTTTACTAAATTATATACGTGTTGATTTTTAATCACTTTTATTTAACATAACTATTATAGTACCTTCAGTTTCTGTATGAAATAAAACATTAAAAAAATAGTTATATTTATATAAATATTTGATAAAAAAAACAGGAAAATATTATTCCTGTAATAAATATCATCTTTGCTATTTAACACTTAATTTTCATGCATGAATTGAAAAGATTATCAAATCAATTCCATTTACTTTTTTTGTTGAATTTTTCAAATCTCTAAAAGTTGAAATGCCTTTTGATTATTCAAATATATTATCAGAAATATATGCTTAGCTATTCATTCTTTTAATGGAAAATTACTACCTTTGCATAGTTTTACCTATATTTTGACGGGGTTAAAATCTGCAGTGGGGGGTTTTATTACTATTATTTTTAATCTATTTTTTTAAAAAAAATTTCTTAAGTAGATATCTATTACTAAGTGTATTACTAAAATTGTATATGTTTTATTTCTATTTTAAAAATATTTTGCTTTATATCTCTTTTTGCTAGCAAAATAATTTCTAAAGCGTCCTCCATGTTTTTATGGCTAGCTTTTGGAAGGAATTTTTTTTTACACATGAAATATAAAACTATAAAAAAAATGTTGTTTGTTTTTAAATTTTAATATTTTTTTATTCTAAACTTTTCCTATTTTTTAAACGTTATTCTAATATCTACTTTTTTTGTATAAATGGAAATTTGAAAAAAAAAATCAAATAATACTAAATTTTATAAAAGCTTCTCTTTTTTTTAATTATTTTGTTATATAGTTTTATTCATTTTTTTAATGCGATGATCGTATTGCTGTTGCAAGTCCTGTAATAAAATATATTGATGTTTTCTGAAATTCTGAGTGTTACGTATATTATAGTTAATGAACATTAATTACTTTCAGTTATATAATATTTCAGTTTTACTATATATGTAGTAAAATATATGTAGAACTACAGAAAATACGTCGAAAAAATTTAGTTGAAACTTGAAAAGTTTTTAATTACATTTTATAGATTTTTATATGTATACTTTGTACCAAATATGTGTGTCAAGTGCCAATGTAAAAGAAATATTTTTATCTTCATATTCATATCCTAAGATTTATTTTTATACAATGAATACTAACACATTTTGCTTTGAAAAATAAATCAATCAAAGGAAGTCTTTGTGTTCTACTCATTTCACTTCACTTCCAACAGCAATAACATGTCTCTCAAATTGGGTTAGTTCCCCTAGAAGAAAATACACAATCAGGTGCCTCTCTGCAATGCTGGGAATGTTTTTCAAGGTATATTAACAGCAGGTGTTTTACGAAAAGGAAGCCTGCTGCAACATCTAACCTCTGTTAAAAAATGGACAGGAGAAAAGAAAAAAATTAAGCTTCAGATGGTCTGCTATATAATTACCCCGTCTATGGTTTCTCTCTTCCCCCCCCCCTTCCATCGCTTGTTATTTACTTATTAGTTTGGCCTTTTTTACATTTTTTTTTCTGTGAGAATATTCCGCTTTTATTTTCGTTTCGCATTCCTTCCTCGCTCTTTGTTTTATTGTCCATTCATTCCCTGAAGTTTCAATGCAGTATTCATTTCACAACTTTTCGGTGTTCTTGCCCCTCTCATGGGAATGTATTCTTATGAGAATACATTCCTATAAGTATACATGGGAATGTATTTTTCAGTATTATAATATGACTCATAATAACTTGAAAGATTATTTACAAAAATTGTTGCAAGATTAACACATTAAAGAAAAAGAATTTGTGTGCATTTCATCTCATAAATCAGAATAAGCTAAGATGTCGACCGCATGACCTCTTTAACACCCCTCTGAATTTTACTTAAATAGTAGCAAAATATCTTCAGAAAACGTTACTGCCAAGTACATGTGCAGAAATATTAATTGTGTGTTATCATCATCACATTTCCAATACGATAACCTGTGGAGAATAGCCGTGTGAAACAATGAAGACTGATGCATGTTAAATGGATCTAGTTGAATTTAAAGTTATTACGCGGAAGCTGTGAGAGTGTGAAGTATGATTTTAGGTATAGTCTTTGTCACATGATCGTTATTCAAGCCTAGTTTATCTCTAATAGACCCCGGGTGACAATAAAGAAAACGGCAGTAATGAGGGGTTAGGGGGGTCACATTTTGTCTGATAATTTTTCTGGAATCTTATTGTTTTAGAAATAAAATTTTCCTATTTGTTTAGCGAAAAAAATTTCTATGCATGGGGCTTTATTTTTATGTAACGATTGCGGGATTTTAAGAAAATTCGAGACGGAAAAAACTATTTCATCTGAAGAAGTTTGTTTATATGGGTTTATGACATTTTTACACATTTTTTGCAATAAATAGAAAAATCTACTCCTATTTTATATAAAAAAAAAGTGATGTTTTATAGTGTAATACAGTTTCAATTTATGCGTTTACTGTCTGTTTAATTGTAAAAAAGAGGGTCATTTTTCTATTTAAAAAATGGAATTTGAAGTTGGAAAAGTGCAGATTTTTGGAACTGCCAAATTTGTGTGTGAAATTCCGCTTTTTTAAAGAAAATATCAACCACATAGATTACAGTAACAATGGCTACACGGTGTCACAGTTGACAGAGGCTGGGCAGTCACGGGTGTTGGCTCACTGGCATAGCGAGTCCTGAGTGGGCCCTGTATCTAAATGCCTTGGGAGGCCTCTTAACCTTTAACAGTTTTTATCTTACATATTTCGGGACCCATATCATTGATACGGCGGTAGCTAAGCCCTTGTGTTGGCTGCAAGGGTACATTATGGCCACAATTTCAGAAAACGAGTACAATCACTAGGAAAACAGGACAAGACCCTTCAAAAGCTGCGGTGGATCAATATGTATATTTAAAGGTACGGTGCCATACAGGATGATTGCTAGGCAGCTCTCCCAAGACCTCGCTGCTGCGTCTGGAACATTAGTATCGAGACAAATCGTGTATAGATAACTACCTGAGAGTGGTCTTTACCAGGGATATCTTAAGACTCCTTGAGGCCTTGGGCCCAGAGAAATCTTGAGAGTTTTTGAAGCCTTCGGCTCCTATACAAAAGTAGGTCTTACCTGAGATCTTTAAAAGCAGACGGTATATGGCATGCATTGTCAAATATTCGTTCAAACGGTAATTTGAAACAAATAAATGTGCACAATATCAAAAACCTAGGCACAAACCGGCTCAACCGATGGCCCCATTTCGAATAAATGAGTTGAATGATTTTTTATGGTATTAGGTGTAGACATGGACAACTGTCATCACATAATAATACAGTCATACCACTTTTACTAGCTGACATGTAATTTGAAATGCCTTGTTTTCGGAGAATATGTACGGGAATAATATTTGACCACATTAAAATTATCCGGATCATGATCTTATTAATACAGAGTCGAGCACGAAATGAGGCTCATGCCTTAAGATATTCCTGGTCTTTCCTTCTAGAAATCAATGGTAAGTGTTCCTGTTACGCAGTTTCCTAAGAGATCCCACCAGTGGCGCACACAAGGGGGGAGGTCCCCCCGAAATCCTTGATTTTTAACCCGATTGATTGTAATTCTAAGTATATAGTACGTAAAGTTAAATTAATTACTTGTTATTACTGATTAATTTTATTAATTAGTGCTAATTATTTATTCAAAAATTAGTTTTTTACTGTATTTTGTTCCCGAAAATCGACAAAATCAAAAGGAGCATGATACAAGAATGGTGGACTTTCCACCGGACCCCCCGCCTTGAAAAATTCCTGTGTGCGCTACTGGATCCCACCTATTATCTCTTTAGTGACGAATCACGATTCAGTACATAGAGCGATACCAATTGGAATTACTTCTAATGGTGATTTTTACGACTGTCACAGATCAATAGCTTCATTAACAGTTTGAGAGCACATTGTGACGTTTGTATAGCTACACAAGATAATCCTACTCTTAAGACACAACAAATATAGAGTTATAACTTATCCTATTTTGACCAATGACGCCCTTGTTTGCATGCTAGACTACATCAAGCTCCTGTACAATCCCCCCCTACCATTTCTTGCTTTACAGCAAAAAAATAGTAGTATTCCAAATTTCCATGCGAATATTTGTCAAAATACCTCTTTTTTTTGTAAGCTTTTTTGGACACAGTTGTAAAATTTGTACATTTTTTTACTGCAAAATGTCGTTCTTTTTATTTTTAAGGGGGTTGTGGATTGGAGTTTTACCATTGTAAACCCCTAATACAATCTCAGGGAGCTGGTATTTCTTTTTATTGCGGCACCATATAGTTGGAGTACCATTGGCCATAGGTAATCTTGACACCCAGTTTCCTCCCCAGAGGGAGGCACCTAAGCCCTAACGATGCGAAACTGAACTTGTGACAAATCTATACGGAACTTTATCACTAACCTTCTGAGTCGTCCTTTTTAGGGAAATTTAATTCCCTACCTATTTCCAATCAACTCCAAAAAGCGGACAGGATTCCTTGTTATATATGCAGGTTAGATAAAGTATTTAAGTCAAACGGAATAGTGAAGTTGGAGCAGTAGGAGATAGAGATTGAAGCAGAAAGTTATAGTGAAGTTAAATTGAAGATTTCTTGTTGGAAGATTTAATCTCAGATAAAAAGCTGAACTGAGCTGAGTTGAATTGCAGTGTGGTAAATATTAGTCTTATTATTGCGAATGAAATTAAAATTAAATGTTCAATAAGAACATTAAATATAATTCTGGGATCTCTTATCGTGGTAATCTCTGCGTGATCGTTAATTAATTGGATCATTAATTAAGTTAATTTAAAGGATATTACCTTTAAAACCTCATAATACTAGTTAGATATATTTGTTAAAAAGTCTTTGATTCTATTTGGATAAGATAACCAAATAAAGAAAGTTGTTTATAAAAATGGCTACTGGTTCTTACATGACTCCTATTTATTCTCGTTCTCAAAGTGAGGTCCAAGGAGACCTTCACAAACTTAGGATTTAATTTTGTAAAGAGCACCTAAGTCAAACAGGCACTTAAGGGATCTTTTACAGGCTGCATAATCATGCAACATGGACGCTGTAGATTTTCTGCATCATGAAAACCCACCGACTTGAGCCGGGGTCGAACGCGGAACTTAAGGCGTTCAAGGCCAGCGTCAAACTAACTACGCCACCCAGCCAGCAACTGCAAAATATAATGTTAATGAATTCTTTTTGATGACATTTTGTATCAAGTTTTTTTGTTCTTGCTAAATTCTACAATTAATCCTTTATAAATATGGTTGATTTATTAAAAATTACCAAAGTCTTGTACAGTATTTATATTTTCGATAAAAAAATCCGCAAATATTTTTATATTTGTCACACGTTTACATTAGAAAATTTCCGCCCACCATTTTGATGTTAATTTAAATAAGAATTAATGAATGAATAATGAAAAATAGTTTTGAGAACGTTATAAACCGCGATTGTATCCCTTGAAGCTGTATATAAGTTATGGAACTAATTCATTTTTTTCTCTCTTTTACTTAGCGTATTAATCTACTCTACTTGAGGTGAAAGTCACTTAGTGAATTTATACTCTAATTTGTTTACACCTGGGTTTTACATACGCTTAATAGACTATCATTACCATCTATTTAAGAATGTGGCTAATGATTTTCGGAATGATTTATTTTTCTTAATTATAGATTCCTGATCTGTTAATTATTAGCGTAATAGCGAATGGCAAGTAATGAACAAACTATTGATGTGAGTGATGATTTAAAATTATTTTCAGAATCCATAAATCAATAACATTTAATAAATTTAAATCACAGTTCATGAACTCAGTTTTAATGCAGGCTTTGAACAAAGTATGGCCTTTGGGATAGATTTGGCTTATCTAGAGGTTCTATCGGGTTCGTTAATCTTTTTAAAACGATCGTAAATGAGTTTTCAGTATCAATGTTTTTTTAAAAAAATCATTTGAGAGGTGTTCTTTTTCTTTTTTGCATTTTTGTGGAAATTTCAATATTTTTGTGAATGTAATTGAAAGAATTGAAGCCCAGTGTTTGAGTGATAGTGTATCGTGCTTCCGCGCCACAGATCCGGGGTTCAAATCCCGGGATGAGCAAGGTCGACTCAGCCTTTCATCCCTTCAGTGGGTCCATAAATGAGTACCAAGCTTACTTAGGGACTGAACTTTGTGGTTGTTTCGCGTCAGACTGACTACTTGACCGAAACATCTGCACATGCACCCCAGCGCCTTAGGTCACGTAAACTGAGATAGACACAGTAGGCTTTGACCCTCGTGGGCTGTTATGCTTTTGAGTACAGTTCAATTATAAGAATTTATGATAATTTTTATCACAGGGCGATCAGGAACCAAACTTTATATCCGCCTCTTGTACTTCATTCCTTGGGCCGTGGGTAGCCTAGTGGTTAGAGCATCGGACTTCCGACCGGAAGGCCTAGGTTCGATGCCCGTACCACCAAATACCCTCCGAGTACACACGGAGTACGTGCTCGTTAAATCAGTGGGTCCGAAAGTCTTGTGGGTGGAATCACGAGTGCAGGAAACTAGAGAAAATTTCCCTCCACTTCAGTTCCATGCCTAAATTTTGGAGATAGATGGTGGCGCCATCTATCGTAATCTTCTATCGTCCTTTCGGGAATTTCACCGAGCTAAATCGTACTGTCACCTGTATGGTGCCAACGACAGGCGTACATCTAGCCCATTGCCCCAATGGATTTCGTGGGCCTCGATCTGACTATGTGAGACAGGTGGCATGAACAACAACAACAACTTTATTCCTTTAATGTAAATCTTCTATATATCTTATTATCCGACTATGCAACTTTCTGGCTTCTAACCGACTTCTATATGGCTCCTATAATACTTACTCTCCAGCCGACTTCTTTGCGAAAGCAAAAAAGTTCCAATATACACTGCTCAAAACAATTAGGGGAGCAAGCAAAAAAGTGAAGAAAACCGTGTGAGACAGCCACGTATTGGCATGCAATGCATAGTACACGCGTATCAATGCGCAATACAGAAAAAAGGCGTAAAAAAATTTGGAATTAAGCTTTAATTCTTTGAAAATATGGAAAAAACATGAAAAGATGATTTAGGGCAACAATTTGGTTACATGTAAACGATAAAAAAAAGGTACTGTTTAGACATGATGCATGAGTTTTAATAGGGCATGTGGTCTCCTCGAACAGCTAAGACAGCTGCACACCTGTTTGCCATGGATGCGATGAAGTTATCGATCAGACTTTGGGGAATACTGTTCCACTCCTCAAGAAGTGCAATCTCCAAGTCTCGGACAGTAGCAGGCGGCCTTGGTCGCGCAGCAATGCGTCGTCGGAGCATGTCCCAAACATGCTCGATTGGATTCAGGTCAGGAGAGCACGCTGGCAATTCCATACGCTGTATTGTTTCAGCTTCAAGCATGTTCTCCACCAGACGAGCTCTATGCGGTCGGGCATTATCATCCTGGAAAACAAAGGAATCTCCAATGGCTCCAGCGTAAGGGATGACATGAGGTCGAAGTATCTCGTCTGCATACCTTCGGCCAGTCAAAGTGCCATTCCGAATGATATGCAGGTCCGTACGTCCGCCTATGCTGATTCCACCCCATACCATCCAACCAGCTCTTCTGTATTGTGACCTTTCACGGACGAATGCGGGGTTATTTCGAGTGCCCCTGTCCCTCCATACAAGAACACGTCGGGTGTCACATTCTAGACTGAATAAGGACTCGTCTGTAAACAGCACTTGGCTCCAATCATGTTGCTCCCAATCTCGATGTTCAGCAGCCCATCTTCTTCGGGCCGCACGGGGGCGTGGGGTCAACGGAATGCAGACCATTGGCTTACATGCATAGAGCCCTCCCTCATGAAGCCGATTACGTACTGTTTGGCTGGACACCCTTCGTCCTGTTGCCAAGAGCAACTGTCTTTGCAGCTGCGTAGCATTCTCTGTTCTGTTTCGACGGGCTGTTAACTGTATATACCGGTCATCAGTTGATGTAGTGGCGCGTGGCCGACCTGCCCCTGGTCGACGTCTAACATTTCATGTTTCTTGTAATCGATTCCACAGCCTTGCAACAACACTTCTGGCGACTCCAACAGCGTCCGCGACACCACGTTGTGTTTGCCCGGATTCCAGTCTGCCTATAACACGCCATGCCATGGATTCAGGTAAATCACGTTGTTGAGACATTCTCAAGTAACCTTGTCTCAAAAAAAAAATACTGCGCAATCGAATTTAACAGTTACGGCAATAAAACAGACGTTTCTGCAACATCCCGATTTCTGCCCTTATCTCCTTTTTCTGGTTTTTGACGTCATGAACTTTGATTTGCATATAAAGTTTTCTTCTTCCGTTTCCTGGTAGGCTTTACATTATGGATAATTCATTTTATGTTACTTATTGGTATACATCTTCGCTTACTTTTGTTAAAATCATGTGCTCCCCTAATTGTTTTGAGCAGTGTATATAATCATTCCTAATCTGCGTATCGCGTTTTCTTCTTGAGAAGGTTGGAATGAAATGCCATTCTGGCCCCAAAGAGGATTAATAGAAGGCGCGACACAAAGCCCCGTCACACAGTAAAATACGCTTAACGCGAAAACGCTTGAAACGAAATATCGGTTAACACGAAATAATATACAACTGTCCCGACAAACTACAGTGTATTTTCATGCATTTTTTTTTCTTAATACACACTAAAATCGCTTAACATGACCTATCAGGGGCTCACCTTCTTTAAGTGAGTACGGGTGTCACAATCCCGAGGTACCCTAGTGATATTTTTCTTTTCCCACAAGGGGTTTACTATCTTTGGTAAACACGGGTCTCACGAACCTGGGGTACCCTAGTGATCCTTCTCTATTTTTGACCCTCCTTCTTGTCATTCAATTTATCCTTTCTTTCTTTTCCCGTCTAGATCACAGATTTTGACAAATGTTTGGCGCAGTATAGCCAGATTTGGCTCTTGCGCCATAAAATCTCACATTCACTCATTCACGCTTAACATGAAAAGATTTCCCTTCTGGGAATGAAGAAATTACGGAAAACACCAGCCGGATTGGACTGTCCTAATATATCATCGGAATGATTCATTGCAGTAGATGTAGATGATGATAATGCGCGTACAGCTCTAATTATGGCAGACAAAGACATTTTGGAGATTGTTCAGAGCGTAAAAAATATCACTTAGGAAGATTCCGACGACGAAAATGAAATAAATAATGCAGTTCCCGTTCCTACGTCATTTCAAATGAGGAACATCGTGAAAATTATGCCGTTATTTAGACGCACATTCCATTGGGGGAATGAGTAACAAAATTTGCGACATGGAACAATTTGTTGACAATTTGATGCACAAAAAAAGACAATGCAAAGAAAAATATATCAGATTATTTTCCAAAAATTCAAACAATGTTATTTATTTATTTTTTATAAAAACTTGAAAATTGTGAGTGAAATTTCATTAAGGTCTTTTTAATGCTTTTGTTCCATTGATTTTTATTAAATGCATGCATATATACATATCAGTAGAACACACAGGAATTTTTCAAGGGGGTCCAGGGTTGGAAGTCCACTTCTCTCGTATCATGGGCCATTACGCTGCCCAACATATTCTTTTGATTTTGTCGATTTTCGGGAACAAAAAACAATAAAAAATTAATTATTGAATGAATAATTAGCATCAATTAAAAAAATTCATTATTAATAACAAATACTTAATTAAATTTTAGGTATTATATACATAGGATCATAACCAATCAGAAAAAAAAATTAAGGGCTAGTGGGGGGTTGGGACCCCTAGCCCCCCCTTGTGTGTGCCACTGATATATATCTATGTTAAAAAATATATAAAATGTACTCTAATAAACTTAGTTTGGTTGAAATATGCTTTTTTTTTTTTTTTTTGCAATACCTTTTAACATGAAAAAATATTTCAGTCACTTCAATTCCGTGTTACGCCATTTTCGCTGCATTTCGGGGGAGGGAGGTTTCCAATTATGATAAAAAAAAATTCACAAGTTTTGTTCCTTTTAAGTAAATAGTATATTGTAAAAACTTTTCGAACCAGCATTATTATTCGAACAAATAAAACAGCATCTTTAAACTTTGCTCCGAATTTTAAAAAAGCCCAGAGCATTCCTCTTTTATTTACTGTCTAGGAAAGTTCCTAAAAGACCTATTTAACCAAACAGTAGAGTTTGTTGATTCAGTGAGAGAGAAGAGGAGGGTAAAGGGGACACACAAAAAGTTATTAGAAACCTCAGAGCTCTAATAGTACGTTAAACAACAAAGAAGTTAACTCGGAGTCATTAAATTATCCATTGTTCATCATGTTCCGAAGATTCAGAATGCGAGATGTGAAAGTTCGTCTGCTATCACAAGATCGTTTGTTCTTATCAGATCCACGATTGTGCTTCGACTCCAAGACACTGTTCTCTTGTTCCTATGTGAACAACAAAAAAAGAACAAAAAAAAAATTATCAATAAGAGAATGAAGAATAAAAGAAGAGGGGCAGAGAAAGGTTCGATTCTTCCTCTGAGACATCGGAATTCCAGCTCAACAGTCAATTACACTTCGAAAGTAATACCCCCCCTCCTTCTTCACGATTATGTTATGGAATGTGGGGTCATAAGAAACTAGTAGGCGACATATTTGGCCACTAGATTTGCCCCGTGGTGTTATTTTTTTCAGTAAATTGCTATGCGTAACAAAGAGGGCCGCTGCTGTATTATTAATACGAAGTAGATGAGAAAGATTGGTAATTGCATAATTATATATCTCAGAAGTAAATTATGAAGATATTTTTTAATCAATTCGAATTCTGTATTGTTAATTGGTTGTAAAGACTTCATTTGACTTGAGTCGACTAACAAACCTGATATCATCGAATCTTTTTTTTTTTTTTTTTGCAATTTAGAATTGTTTCATTCAAATGGTATGAAAATTAAATGTAATGAGTTTCATATAATTCTTAAGTCAAATTTTAGATTTTTGTTCTTTTCTGTGTTTTGAAACATCTTTAATTATTTTTTTTTTACATTTGTAGCTTTCCGTAAAAAAAAAAAAGAGATAAATATACTAAAATTAATAATTTACTTTCTAAAACAGCGGTTCTTAAACTTTCGATTGCCGCAGACCCTCTTTATGTGTCGGCGTGACATCGCGGATCCCTAAGATTTTGAACATCCCCTCCCTGACTTAATAGTTTTGACCGAACTACATGTTCTAATGGAGTTTTTTCATTAAGGGCAATTTAGTGATCTAGCCTGGGATAGCACCAGGGACATCTTAAGGTATGGGCCCGTGCCCAGGGCCTCGGCCACAAAAGGGGCCTCATTTCATTCTCGACTTAGCCTTAATAAGATCATGATTTGAATTAGTTCAACGGTCAAATGTTATTTCCGGTTGTATTCTCGGAAAAATTGGGGATTTCGAATGGTATGTCAACTAGCTGCATGTGATGATCCTCGCCGATAGATCTAAGCCTACCACCAAACACCATCTTTCAGTCAAAAGGCGGCAATCCGTCAAGCCGGTTTGTGTGATTGTAAGTCATACACATTTTTTTGTTTCGAGTTTGTACGAGTATTTGATAACAAATGTGTGACGGATCTTTACACGTCCTATCACTAATCCTTTTGGGGAATCTTTGCGCTAGCATTCGCGTTTAATTCACAGCCATCTCTTTCAAGAAGAAACCATGATATGCAGATTAGTTCGACTATATAAAGTCAAGAGTTTTGTAATTATAGTAGAAGGAGGTAGAAGCTGTTACATTCGCTAGGCAGGTGAGATTGAATAAAGTCGACTTTCGCATGTAAAGATTAAAAGTGGTGTTTGGCCACTGTGTTGAATTAGTAGATTTAAGGTTAGGGATCCACGTTAGATTAGGTGGAGGTAAATAAGTTGATTCCGCATATTTGCTTATTAATCATTGCTTTCTCTCTGCTACTACTTTGACATTCACTTTGAGATTAAGTTGTTGGTGGTTAGTGTGTTTGAGTAAATAAATGTTATTATATGGAAGTCTCTGGTTCTGCTTTCATTCCTCCCCCACCCTTAGGTAGGCAAGAAGATGAATGAGATACTTCAGGTGTAAATCGCTCACAAGTGTTCTACATTGTATACTTTTATGGCTCATAGATACGGCTTACATTTGTGTAAGGTCTCAGGGCTTACTTTGTGTAGAGGCACAGGGTCTGTGCATTTGCGTAAGGGCCCAGGGCCTCAAGAAGTCTTAAGACGTCCCTGAATTACACTTCTTTCAATTTTTCCACGAGGTCTTTCAAAGTTTGTATAAGAGGAAAATCTTAAACACTAGATAAGAGACGGAACCCCGGGGGTCCGCGTGTCACTGTCTAAGAACCGCTGATCTAACAGTAAGATATATTTTATAGTGTTATAATGAATTTTTTTCCTTATTTAAACGAAAGTATGGATACTAATTATGAAGAAATTCCATTCCGACATAAAAAAAATTCTAATAATTCGTGGAATGATGTATTTAATTTTTCAATCATATATGCAATTAAAATAAAATATAAAGTTAATTTTTAAAAGAAATATTTTTTATGCCTAAAAGTGTTCCAAAAATGTTCGTAAGCAGTTTATTTATTTTTCAATAAATATTCAGAAATATTTTAATAAGTTCATTAAAAAATAAATTTTGACATGATATTTGAAAGAAACCACAAAAAAAATTTTGATTTTTTTTTCTTTTCATTATTTTATCAGGGCTGTGGATAAAGACATAAATTTTGGTTAATTTTTTAATTTGTAAATTGCAAGGACATTTGATTCCATCAGATGTCCTAATTTCAATAATTTTTAAAAACCTACTGTACATATATAGGGTATATTTTAGTGGGTATTACATATACTCTGTTTATTTACGCAGTAACTGTACATGAACTTTAGAACTATAACTAAGAACTTTTCTAAATGTTCATAAATGAAATATGTTCAGTTTGCTTCATTGGGGAATTTTTTTTAATCAAAAAACTGGAGTCAAAGAAGAGAATGATAAAAACAAGAGCATAAAATAAATCTGATATAAATGAAGAACTGTGTATCACAATTTCATTACTTGCATTTATTGAGAAGAAAATAATTTTTTATTTATTTAGTAGTTAGACTTAACATTGTACATTTCTTTTCACAATAGTATTAGGTGTACAACTTTGCTTCCGCCGTTTTTTTCCGAAATTCGAGGCTTTATTGTAAAAAACTGATTATACATTTATGATTCAATAATTGCGTTCGATAACGATCGCCTGTTATTATTTCAGTCGGTTTTAACAACTCATAATACACTACGCCGAGCTGGTCCCACCAAATGCCATGCTGGTCTTCGATGTCAAAATCACCGTTCTTGAAGCGTTGAAACCACTCTCGGCACGTTCTTTCACTAATAGCGGCCCCACCATAGGTATTTGAGAGCATTCGATGAGCCTCAGCAGCAGATTTCTTCAAATTAAAGCAGAAAATTAAAACCTCCCGCAAATAACGAGAATTTGGCTCGTAAGCTGACATGGTTAATCGAGAATAACTTAATGATGCAGACACAAATCGACTAATATTTCGATGGCGTTATGTTTACAAATACCTAAGCTTATTGTACGACATCTACGATCTATTTATTTCGACTACCTCTTACCGCTTCAGCCATCTATTGCAAAACGGCGGAAGCAAAGTTGTACACCTAATAAAAATAATAATTTGAAAATTAGATATTCTAATGTAAAGAAGGTTTCGAAATTTAGCTGATTTGATGGTGGTTTGCCTTTTCTCCCTCTTTGGTCTTACTTATTGAAATTTAGAATATGTTTTATTAAAAACAATCATAATAAATAATTATCTGTTGTGTAAATATAAATAATTAGAATTAATCCTAATATTAGTATTGAATAATGACAGTTAATAATTGAATGCCAAAATGAATGCAACAAAATTAATTCAAATACAATTATGTAATTCCTTATTATCATGTGTATAACTATTCTTTAAATTTAAATATGCTGATTTAGATCAGAAGTTCCCAAATATTTTTGTCTTATAGACCCCTTGCCATGTTTTTCGGTTATAGGTGGACCCCTGCTTACCGAATATTGAATTTTTGCAAATTTATCAGTTTAAATCAGCATTTCTCAAACTGTAGGGTGCGCCCCCCTCCCTTGGGTGGCGTGATAACTCTACGAAGGGGGGGAAGGGTGTGAGCATATTGAAAAGTCAAAAACAAAAGATTATTTAAAAAATTAATTTACTGAAAGTAAAAAAACAAAATACTTTCTGATACAATAAAATATAAAATACACATTTACACTGATATAATACTCTTATAAATATACAATGTATTTTATTATTAATTTAACAGTACTAATTTTTTAAGAACAAATTTGATAATTATCAGTGACCTCATGGGTTTGTATTAACACTTATCTTGATAATTTGTGCGGTTTATAATTAATTCCTTAACTGCCGATTAAAAGTTACGCGATTAGCTCCCCAATGCCACCGTTTTCCATGTCCATGACGAGCGTATTTTGATGGGTTTTTTTAGGGGGAGGAGAAAAGGAATAAATAAGCAAATCCTCTGAAATAAGTAAATCCTTCGCAAACACTGTCATAATCCTTTTATTGCATTCCAAAGCCTTCAGAATAATTTTATGGATAGCACTGCACAGAAAAGATCGTACTTCGGAAAGACGTATATATACGTCCAGAAAATTAATACTTTGACTGAGTGAGACGTTTATATACGTCGGTGGCACATTAGAGGTTAAAGTCGTATATTGTATCTTTAGTGTCAAAGTATAGTATTATTGAATTCAATACATTGTTATTGTATGGAGAGGAAACGATGGACGCGATGGAGAGGACGCGATGAAAATGATGATTGAATAGTGGGTCACGCATATTGAAAGTTTGAGAAGCACTGACTTAAATGTCTTTTTAACAGCTACAGTACAGGGCTACTTACTTTAAAAGGATTAAATTTCTAGCTGTAGTTAAGTTTTGTGTTTAAAATTTAAGAAGCATATGTTAATTAATTATAGATTAAAATTTAATTAATGCGTAAAATAGATGAACAATAAACTAATGCTTTTAATGTGAGAGATGTGAATCCGGTGCTTCAATAACAAAAATCTAATCTCCTCTGTTAGTAATGACCAGTTTTTTTTTTACCTTTCTTTTTTTGTGTTGGAGATTGGCAACAGTGCTGAAACTCCTCACTGGGAAAAACAATTAAAAACTTTCTAACGATATTCCATAACAGGTATGTCTTTTTAAGGCCAAATTTGCGTGTATCCGCTTCTAAACTTAAAGTACAGTTTGTAAACTTTAAGTAAAGTTTATCGGAATAGGCACTAATGAAGTTTTTAATCTTCATTAGTGCCTATTCCGATCAGTTCCTATTGTAATATGAAAATTTTTTTTCACTGTTACCATATGAATTGATTGTCCATTGTGGGATTTATAATCAAAACACACATTCTCAAACCTAGTTTCAAAATCTGAATAAAGGGCATTTAAATGCCAGACGTAGATTAAAACATCCTGACAGATTGTCTGTGACAAATTGAGAAAACATTCGACCTTCAATAATATACTGGTTTAGCTTAATTCTGGAAAGAAACGCTGAAATGGTGCTTGTTTTAATAAAATTTATGCTCTCCCCTATTACTGCAAATTAATTTCATTAAATGTAGTAAATAAATCTATTAAATAGGTACAATCTAATGTTCACATTTTTGTGATTAACTTTTCTTTAAAAATTAATTCACGATCTGGTTTAAAGAGAACCATTATCATAGATCCTCATTTACACCTCATGGACCCCTAAATTATTTTTTTTCTCTGGTGTGGACCCCTTGCAGGTCGTCATAGAACACTGGGGGGCTTTATAGACCACTTTGGGAATCACTGATTTAGATGTTTACTTTTGAAAAACATTTAGTATACATCAGGGGGACAGACTTTTCCAGGGTACGGGGTATCTCTAATTTTTTCGAGGAGTTGTGATCCACTCAGTGGCGTAGGTGTGGTGAGCTAAGAAAAAGGCCCACAACATTTTTTTTATTATAAATTTATAATAAATAGCTGAATACTAAACATAACTAAAATAAAAAAAACTCACATTTTTAAAACCGCGTTTAAAGCAAAACGAAAGATGCAAATATAATAATAATAGCCACAAATATGATTATATGGAATGATGCATTTATTATGAAACAATTCAAAATACAATGAAAAATAAAGCATTGTCATCTAAAGTAAGCTCTCGTAGTTATACTCAGCAGAAGACTCGCATTAGTCAGTAGTTAATCTGCATACTGTCAGCCCATCTCGAGCATTTCGGTATATAATTACTAACTGCTTATCTTCAGGCAGTCACCCAAAAATGTCTTGGCGGTCCACCGGTCGATCGCGATCATATTTCCCACTCCTGGTATACATTATAGTTTTAATTGCATTGTTTTATGTTTTAGTTTAAATTGTATCTTACAAACACTCATATATATAACTGAAATATATCATAATATACAAGATCATAGTGTTAAGCCTGTTTCTGCGTATTAGAGATCTTTACACAGAAAAGCAAAGTTAAAAGTAAAAAATAAAAGATAGTAAAAGATAATATGCTCAACAGCATACATTTTGTGAATGCAAAGTTCGTATATGCATTTACATCATGATTCTTTTGAATCAAATTCTGATTAAACTTAATCATTTTGCTAGTTCTCATAGACTCATCCTTTTCTTTTAGCACTCAATATTTTCTGTGAAATATTAAATTTAATGTATTTAATTTTTTCAGAGAGGCAATTTGCGAATGAAGAAAATTCCACAGTAAAAAATAAATATCCAAATCGAAGTTAAAAAAATCTCAATGCATTATATTTCCTCTTATATATGAGCAAATCTACTTTTGATTTTTTTCCCTACTACTTTTTGGGTTAATTACTTTCGTATTTTGGCAGTGTGAAAGTGAAAGCAAAGGTTTTTTTTTTAAATTCCACACTTCTGAATTAAATACTTTTATCCATCATAACAAAACCTTAACCTAAGCAGACACTAGAAGTCTTGTTTAAAGAGAATGAAAAATTAGGAATATTATTTTTGTTCTTGTATAAGTGCTTCAGTCTCCATTATGAAGAAAACACCGAATGAATTTCAGATGAATAATGTAAGTTTGGTTCACAGAAAATAACACAACGCTCAGAGAGGAAGAGCGAGATAATATCTCTTCTGTATAATAAATCGTAAATTTGAAAATATTTTAATATACTATGCAGAAATTCTTTCCCACCACAAGTAATTCTTTTTAAAATTCTCAGCAATGGTGTAAAGCAAGATGGGGTTTGAGAGGGGGAGTAAGCTCCTCCCATAAACCAACAGATTTGTAATTTTTGGCAGAGCTTATCCCTTGCTGTGCGGCCGCGGTAGCTTAGTGGTCAGGGTAACGAACTTGTAGCCGCCGTGTCATGAGTTCGAGCCTGTGTCGCTGAAGACCCGCTGTGCAGAGAAGACCGATGTGCGTTAAATATGTCGAGGCTCAAACGTTCCCCGTTGGTGTGGTGTGGAAGTTAATAGATGGGGTAACAGAGCTCAAGTGTCTTCTTCGTCACTTGACCGTGGTTCAAAATTACGAGGTCCGTCGCCAAAAGTCGAGCAGCGGAATAGAGCGACGTTAATATTCACACTCACTTTAAACCTTGGTGTTTTCTCGTCTACTGTTTTTTAGAATGCACCCCTCCCCATATATGAAAGGTTTGTGTATGCCTACTGATTCTATGTAATTAGATTAAGCCTATATGATACCTTATTTGGACCGATAATCCAAATCAGTGATTCCCAAAGTGGTCTATATAGACCCCCAGGGATCTATGACTACCTGCAAGGGGTTCACGTCAGTGGAAAAATAATTTGGGGGTCCACGAAGTGTAAATGGGGGTCTACAATAGAAGTTCACATTAAATCAGATAGTAACTTTAATTTTAAAAGAAAATTTAATCAAGTGGGGAGGAAACCAAAGTTTACCTATTTAACAGATTTATTTATTAAACTTAATGAGTGTAATCTGCAGTTACAGGGGAGAGACAATATAAGTTTTATTAAAACAGAACCATCGTTTCAGCGTTATACGTGTTTTCTTATGTTGAATTATGAAATATCTCGAGAAAGTTTCCCATTGCTTCTCGTAATAAGAAAGAGTTTCAGTACGGTTGCCAATCTCAAAAAAAAGAGAGAGAGAGAGGGAGAGAAACAAAATGACTGCCCACTACTAACCAAGGAGATTTAGAGTTAAACCTAAAAATTGAGAATTTTGTTATTGAGAGAAGCATCAGATTCATTCTTCCCATTAAAAGCATTTGTTTCATGTGTTCAGTTATTTTATATATTAATTAAATTTTTATTTAATTAATTAACGAGTGTGTGTGTGTTTCTGAAATTTTAATCACTTTACTTCACTACAGTTAGAAATTTAAATCTTTTAAAGTTGTTCTTTACCAACTGTCAAAAAGACATTTAAGTTGATAATTTGCAAAAATTCAACATTTGAAAAGCAGGGGTCTACCCCTAACTAAAATACATGGCAAAGGGGTTTATGAAACAAAAATGTTTGGGAACCTCTGATCTGAATAAAGAATAAATGAAACTCCTGCAATGTGAATATTCCTTTTGAATCGACCAAAGCTAATCTAAAACTGTTAACTTCCAAATTTTTATTTCTTCTACCGAGTATCAAGACTCGAAAATTCGTTTCATAATTAGCATTTGACACCGTGTGGTGCCGTTTTCTACGGCGGCATCGCAAAAAAACAGCCAAAAATAAAAAAAACTTGCTACTTCAGAGCACGAAGAGGAGAGGCAGCAGGCCTCCTTGATCTCTTCAAGGTCACACATTATTTCTTTGAGGACATCGGACGCCTTACGGCATACTACATCCGGGTTCGTTCCTAGTGAACACGAAAAAAGAATATAAAAATAATACAAAAAAATGGCAAGAGGGAGGGACGAGAACACAAAAAGAAGTTGGAAGGAACAGCAGCTGGCAGGAGTAACGATAAGAAGCACCGAAAAGACCGAGACGATATTCACAACTTAAAAATTCTACGCTTTTAATAACACTTTAATTTCTTTTTCGGAATAAATTAATAGTATATCCGGTGATATCTGATGGTAAAGAGTATCAACTTCAATAGAGAAGAGAGAGATCTTTCATATGCATTTATAATAACCGCTGCCATTTTTTTACAAGTAAGATTCAAGATAGTGAATTCGTTGTGGTATCATTGCCTGGCTCGGAAATAGCTCTAGGCGTGTATTATTTGTAAGCGGTTTAGAATTGAACTACTATTCGTTTTCAATTAATTTCTATTGTTGAATGGAACAATAAAAGTGACATAACAGCGCCTCCGGGTGAAACTTCTTATGTAATAGCTCTCACGATGTGAGGTGTAAAGAGAAGAATTTGTTTGCATGTGACAGAAGTTGGATATATTTTTTTTTTGTAAATGCGACTCGGTTATGTAATTGAATTTTTTTTTTTATTACTGAAGTGCTGAAGTTTACGGTTGTCACTCTAGGAGAATGAGTTTGAGTAGTAAAAAAAAGTTTAATTAATATGATTAAACTATAAATAGCTGATAAGTTGTAAATTAAATACTTACGTGAATGGAAAGAAAAGTAATATAAAAAAATTAAATCAATTCATACTTTAAATGGATGAATAAAAAGTATTTTATTAACAATTGAAAGTTTAAACAAGATAAATATGCATATATATATATATATATATCAAGAAAACCAATAAACCCCCTAATCAAGAAAATAACAGAATTTTTTTAAAAAAATATAAAGCTTTTTATATTGAAATTACTATTATTTAAATTCTGAAATAATAAGCAGGCAATAAATATTACAACTCTGTATTACATGTGGAAAAATAACACTGAACATTTTATTTTGCATCCTTAAACAATTCTGATGATAGATTAACTTTTAGAGAAATAATTACGGACTAAACACATATTAAAATGTTGTGATTTATATTAATTTTTCTTGACGCTTCGACTTTCTGTATTTAAAATTCATCTCTTTTTTTTAAATAAGAATATTTCTTGATTCGATATTAATGGGGTACATATATATATATAAATATATTTTTATATTATTAAAAATTATTTAAAAGTTTTTTTGAAGAAAATAAAATCAATATTACCTAAATTATATTTATTTTTAATTAAATATTCTTCACACGTAGAATTTCTCATTTAGAAGGCATTTTGGAATACTTAAAACAGAAATCCAAAAAGGAAAAAATATAGCACATACGTGCTTACTTAATCTTCTGAAGAAAATAAATGTACAACTTTACAGTGGTTGACTATGTTCGGAACCGTGCTCTTGCAAAAGCGTATTGATGTATAATTTTTTTGATACTTGAATTAGAATATGATGCCAATTCAGTGGCGCACACAGGAATTTTCAGGGGGGTCGGGGTCGAAAGTTCACCATTCTTGTATCATGCTCCTTTTGATTTTGTCGATTTTCGGGAACAAAACACAGTAAAAAACTAATTATTGAATAAATAATTGGCATTAATTAGTAAAATTAATCATTAAAAACTAATACTTATTAAATTTTACGTACTATATACTTAGAATTATAATCAATCGGAAAAAAATCAAGGGCTTTGGGGGGCACGGACCCCCAGGATCCCCCCTTGTGTGCGCCACTGTGCCAATTATAATAATATTAATCCACGATCTTTTACGCAGTGAGACTCAAGAACCATTAAATCAAAGACTGGAAAACTTTAAGCATCAAATTTATTAACATTAAAACAAGCAGTTAAGCACATTAATCCAACATTCAATCATGCTAACACAGTGACGCACACAAAGATGGGAAAGGGGGTCTTTGGGTCTGAACCCCCCATAACCCTTGATTTATCTTTCGATTGATTATAACCCTATGTGTACTGTACGAAAAAATTAATTAAAATTTGTTATTAATAATTAATTTCATTAAAGCGAATTATTTATTCATTAATTAATTTTTTACTGCCTAAAATCGATAAAATCAAAAGAAAATGCTGGGTGGCGTATTGGAGCATCATACGAGAATGGTGAACTTTCTACCCCCCCATTTAAAAATTCCTGAGTACGCGATTGTGCTCACATAAGAAACAGTAATGATAATAATCCCTCAATCTCTTGAATAAGGATCTCATGCATTTACATATTAAGGGAAGAATCGATGCCATAGGAGAAAAAAACTTTATACAAAGCCTTACGTAAATTAGATACGGCACTTTTGATTACGATTCGATTAAATAGCATCTCGATCTGCTTATACTTCGCGCAGCGGAAATTCCAGGTGGGATAAAATATTTAGGTAAAAGCACAAATTGAAGGTTTATTTCGAACGGAATATGCATGTAAATGAGTTTGAAGAATATTCTTACATTAAAAAACGATTAAAATGCGAATTTTGGGCAAAAAATGAAGAAAAAGAAAATCAGATGTTTTCAAAACATTTCCTGTTATGAAATATACTTCTACAGTAGCGCACACAAAAATTTTTCAAGGGGGAGGTCCGGAGTCGAAAGTTCACCATTCTTGCATCATGCTCCTTTTGATTTTGTCGATTTTCGGTAACAAAACATAGTAAAAAACTAATTATTGAGTAAATAATTAGCATTAATTAATAAAATTAATCATTAATAACAAATACTTAATTAAATTTTACGCACTATATACTTAGAATTGTAATCAATCGAAAAAAAAATCAAGGGCTTTGAGGGGGGGGCGGTCCGGACCCCCCTTGTGTGTGCGCCACTGTACTATAATAATAATATTTTTCCTATATATAGATAAGGCTTCCTTACAGAGCCTGAACTAGGCTTTTTGAAATATATAATTTAGGAGGGGATTCATTCATATTTTAATAAATCAGAGTAGAGAAATTTTAACAAACACCAGTTATTTGGATTAATCGTAACTTTAAAAATAATGCGAATTTTTTAAAAATCTTACTTCAGGTTTCGAAAAGAAGTCTTAGCTTTTGATAGGCAAAATATGTTATTATTATGTAAGCATTTTTCGTAAAAAGGGGTTTGGGAAATATCTCATTCTTCATTTTTTATCAAAGAATTGCATTTAAATAATTTTTTCTTGCAATAATATTCTTAAAACAATTTTATATGTGTATTTTAATTCAACTGACATTAAATATCAAAAAAAAAAATTCACTTTTGCGCTTTTTCAAAATCTCGGTTCCGAATGTAGTCACCGTATTCTTAAAAAAAAATAATAAATGCAACACGTTTCAAATTCTAAATTATAACATCATTCATATTGTATATTCCTATTTTATTTTATTTTTTGAATTTATGTTCATTGCAAAATTTATAAACAAAACTTAATTAAAAAAAATTTTCAATACAAAAATCATCTTCCCCATTCTCTACAAAGTATTTCAATATACCCGATAACAACGTAACCAATTGAAAACTCGTATAATTTTGTCTTAAAAAAACTTTTTGAGACCTTTTACATGTATTTAAAATGTAAATTACTTCTAGTTATCATTTGTAGAGAATTTGAAATAACATTCGAATCACAAAATATAGGTTTTAAAGTTTTTTACACGCAATTATGAAACACAAATGGGAAATGTAAAATTTATACAGATGTTTTGATACTGTACTGTTTATTCTACTTTAGCAAAAAAAAAAAAAAAAAAAACACTGGCCTTCCCCCAAAAAAAAAAAAGATTTCAACAATTGTAATAGTTTATTAGCAAATAGTTAAATTTGTAAAAGATTTCAGAGTCCTATTTTAAAAGACAAATATAATGACTGGGATACATAATAAGTGGAAAAAAGTTTTTATGTAACGTCATATGGAAATTCTTATCTGCGATGTACAAATACTCTTGATAAACAAAAGACAACTTGCAAAAAATTCATATCTACGCTCCTATCATGGGAATACAGTTTTAGCACAACAAAATAATATTATATAACTTGTTTTCATTGTCCATTACAAACGCCACTGCCTATTACAGAAACCTTTTCATGCTTCCCTCCCCTCCCCCCTTTGCGCAGCAGACGAGAGAGGGAGGGGGAAAGCAACGTGCGGTGGGAACCGAAGAGTGTCCGGTTGCCAACTCTCACGAATCCCCTTCATGAGGCTCCCAAGACCGGATTCTTGGCTGAGGCATCATCTTGAGTAACATCAGGCAGTAGTCGGAACACACAGGAAAACCTGCCATCCTTCCTTGAAAGCTTTTTTTTTTCTTCTGTTATTCTGATTTTGGCTCGGTGAGGTTTAGCTCAGATATCGCTTGGAAAAGTACTGCTTTCTTTTTTCAATTCCTACTATTGTGAGGTTCACTCTCTCCCTATATTTATTTAGAAATATATATCTTGTTCAAATTTTCAATCGTTAATAAAATATACTTTCAATTCATCCATTCAAGTTCAAATACAATTTTTAAACTTGTAGTGGGTGACTCTTGATGTTTATAGTTTTTTTCAAATACTAATTCATTAATTAAATTAAAAAATGAATAAATAGTAACAAAAATAATAATCTAACAGCATATATAGAAAGGGAAAACGTTCGTTGTCTTTGTAACGCAATGGATAACGCGTTAAGTTTCCAGTCCGAAGGACGGGGGTTCGAATCTCACCTGGGATGAACTAATTTCTGAGAATGTGTTTCCTTTTTTCTGTACTATTTCATTAGAATAATTAAATTTTTTTAATGAATGAATAAATAGTAATAAACAAAAAATAGTCCAACACCCTATATAAAAAGTAAAATGGAAAATGGCAAGGAAAATCGCTTTCTATTTTGCTGCTTAATAGTTTATGTGTAATTCTGTCATATGCATATACATATTTATATTAATTTTAACTATTTAATAAAAGTAAAAAGAAGGAATTGACTTTAAACTTTTTTTTATATTACTTGCTTACGTTATTGTTAATGTGTACAGTAGAATGTGAATATAATATATGCAAATACGAAGTTTAACAACTCATGAATAGAAAACCAACTTGTATCTGTTACAGGAAAAAAAAAAAACTTGGGCGGAATTTCACAAAAAGTGTACAGTGAAAATAATTGTGGGTTCCCAGATTTAATTTACAATCAATCAGTATCTAATAACATATAATTAGAATCATGACAGCATGTAACAACGGTGGGAGTTTAATTTTTAACATAAAGTTTATACGTCTCGGTGCTTTCATCTACGTTTTTTTTAAATGCAACCCCTCCCTTAAAAATGTTCTGTGTATGCCATTGGCATAATATGATACTATGTACTTAAATATATAACCGTCAAACGTAAAAATAGATATACACAAACGAATCTACTTTGCGCTTTCAAATTAGAATTACTGACAATTGGGAATAAAGTTTCGTGAAGTAAAAGTATTTTCAATATATACAAAAGAATATCGAATTATTTTCTATGCATAAAGAATTATTCGTAAAAGTTTTCCCCCGTTGTAATGAACAATATTTTGCTTGTTAGGTTAAAAGTTTGCTTAAGAGTTAAAATGTATGTTAAGCTGTGCAGGGGCATCTTAAGATTGTTTGAGGCCCTGGGCCACTATGCAAAAGTAGGCCCTACCTGAGATCTTAAAAAGTATGCAGCATGCATAGTCAAATACTCATACAAACGGTCATTTTAAACAAATGTACACAATCTCACAAAACGGCTCGCCCGAAGGTCGCATTTCGACTTAAGAGAATTGAATGATTGTTTATGGCAGAGGTGTCCAACCCGCGGCTCGCGAGATTCTTTACAACTTTACAAAATTCGACTATTTTTTGTTTAAAGAGTTGTTTTTTTTTATATAAATAAATCCCACAACTGTTATTATTTTATCACGTTGCTTTTTTCTAAATTGAAATTTATTAAACATAAATCGTGCTCAAACTTAACGCACGAAAATCTGCAACATCAATTACGATCAGCAAATACACGTTCATTGAGATCGACTTGCAAAAACTAAGTGAAAGAGTTGAGAAACGGACATCTCACTAATATTAAATAAATTAAACACATTATTTAATCATTGCATTATTATTATTATACTGTCTATGTTTGTGTGTACATGAAAAACAATGAAAACAATAATAATATATCAGTCTGCTTTAAATTTTCACTCCAACAAATGTTTGTAATGGATCCAAATCTAATATAAAAATGTATATTTTTATATGCGGCCCGCGGAATTGTAAAGTTTTTCCGAAGTGGCCCGCGAGGTCATTTGGGTTGCCCCCTGGGTTTATGGTATTAGGCCTAGACCCAAACATGGATATATATATAACGGACATCCCATAATAATACAATCTTACCACTTTTGCCAGCAGACATGCACTTTGAAATTCCCTATTTTTAGGAGAATATGTACGGGAATAATATTTGACGCTTACAATTATCCATGTCATAATCTTTTTAGACATAGTCGAGAACGAGGCCCTGGGCCCGGGCCCATGCCTTCAGCTGCGCTACACTAACAATACGTTTTCTTTGAATCTTCAAATTACTATTATTATATTTTATAGAGCAAAATACTTGAATTCCAACGTTTGCAAGATTCGTATGATAATTCAAGAATATGAATGTTCTAAAATGATAAAAGGTTTATATACACATATCCCTTAAAATTGCTTAGTATAATTTTCAACAGAGCATTTATGAGCTTCACATTTACAAACCTCAAAGACAGGTAAAATACTCTGAAGCATCGGAGAAACAGAACACACACACGGGTATAATTCCAAAACAAAGGTTTTTAATAATTCAGATTATTTTTGAAAAATCAGACTATAATTTAAAAATAGAGCAAAAATTATGCGAGAATAGAAGAAATAACTTAATATTCAAAGTTATTTAAATGATAAAGACATCAGATTAAATCTTTGGTGTTTTTACGTATAAACTTTTTCATTTCATTTATATATACAAAGTGAATTTCTTAGCTTTTTTTAAAAAAAAAAAATTATTGTTTTTTATACAAAAACCAAATTTATTTTAAATTTTTAAAAAAATTATCTCATATTAACTTTACAATACAGCTACGAATTAGAATATTAATCAAATTTAAGGTTTAAAAAAACAGAAAAGGTTTTTTAGAAAAAAAAAAGGATTTAATATATTATATATATAAAATTATTTCAATTATTTTTTAAAGTGTTTCGTAACTAATTTTTTTTCCCAGTTCATTTTTTCCACTTAATTTATTGAATAAAAATTATTCAATATGTTATTTTTCCATAATTATTCAATATATATTATTTAAAAAATTCAATATATTAAGAAATCATTGAATATATATATTTTTTTTAAATAAAAAAAATAGTTGCTAAAATTAAATACTAAAATGGAAGTTTGATCTCACATTAGATTTTAATTATTTTCATACTTTTTATGAAAATATTACTCAAACATTACTAACTTTCCGAATTATGCACTTCATATGGGAAATATTAATTATGAACATGTTTTATATGAAAAATAAAATAGATACCTACTTTTCACAGTTCTCCGATTTCTCTACTGATCAATTCGGTTATGAAGAAAATAACATCATAAATTTTTGCATCAGTAAAAAAAAGAATACGTAAAATTTAAATTAATTGTCAAATGCATGTATTTTTAGTTAAAAGAATTATTTTGTATCTAATTATTACAAGAGAACTAAGATTAAAAGTAAAAATTATTTGGCACATACTAGTAAAAAGCTTCAATTATTTAGCCATTTTTCAGAATTATAATAAAGCAATTAAAGGGAATGTTTTTCCATTACATATATTTTTAAGTGAAATAAATACATTTTTTAAAATTTAGCCTACTTCTTCAACAATTTTGAAATATTCTAAATATTTCAACCATGATTCTACTTTAAATATTTAATTTGAATTCGCAATTTATACATAAATTTATTCCGAGAAGAAACACAATTTTTAAAGCTGGTTAATGTAAACTTTGAATAAATACATAAATCATTCTAAACCCATGCATTTGTTAAGCTGACAAAATCATTAACCACTTAATTTTTTAATCAATAAATATTATTTTAGAGCATCCAATAAAAGGTAAGAAAGTACATAATATTATACACTATTAGAAAAAAAAATTAGTGAATATAAAAACTAAAAGTTTATCTTTAAAAATTATAGATTTCAGTAAAAATTAAATATTTTTTAAATAATTACGCTAAAAGGCTTGGCACAGTCATTTGACGAAATTTAAATTTGTTTCGTGGGCTCTACTAAATTCTTTATTCAACAGTTGTATCGAAAAAACATTTCTAGATGTGTTTAGAAAAACACACTACAAAATTTAAAAATTATTCTTAACAAACGAATTTTCTTAAATTTTTTTTTCCTCTTATTTCATTGTAATCAAAATTCAAATTTGAATTCCGAAAAATATATCTTCAATATCAGATACCTGTTATTCCAAAAGTAAAATTTTTTAACTAGCATTTGTGGCAACGTTTTGTGAATAAGAAATCTTTTACCAACTTTTTAAAAAACGTGAATTGATGTAAGAGATATAACAAACATAAACAATAAAACATATATACCAGTTCTTATAATTCAACAATTATTTAATGATCAACACAAGGTGAAAAATATACATGTGATTTTACAAGATGATTTTTGTCCTTTTTGCAGAATACAATGTCACATAAATGTACACGATGACTGACTGGCTGTTATCCCTGAATTTCATTGTATATATTAAGCCATACATAAGGAAAAAATGAATTGAAACATATGCTTCCTTAACGATTACAAAAATAATTCATTCATTCTTTCAAAAAAAAAATAAAGAATAGTTCTACAAATTGTTCTGAGTATTTTTATACTCTTCGAAATATGACACTCAATAAAAAAAAATTTAATAGTTTTCTTCGAATTGGCAATTTTAAACTATAAAATTAATTGCCCAGTTTCATATTTTATTAACATGAAATTTTAATAATTATATCAAAAAGAATTCGGTGAAAGGATTTTAAAAAAATATTCTTATTCACATAAGAAGGTGCAAAAATGAGAAATTTTAAATAATAGTAATAATTCAAATGCAACTATTACGGACCAATAGAATATTTCTTGAACTTGATCTTTATTTTTTTAAAAAGTGTGAATTTTTCTCTCATTGTAAAAAAATACAAAAACTGAGGAAAAAATTCAAAATCGTTTATTTAAAAAAAAAGTTCTTAAAAAACTAAAATAATACGTTCATATTGGCGTACTTTCAAAATGCTTAGAAATTAAGCACATTTATAAAAACAATAAATAAATTAAAATATTTTTAATAAATATTTTGAGCTTTTCAATGCAATACTCAACATTTATATCAGTCTCTAGCCAATTGAAAATCAAAAGCTATTTTTATGAATAACATGTCATGAAATAATTATATTATACATTAAAATTACAGCATATAAATTATTTTTATAAAACTATCATTCCAATGATTTTATATTCTTAATTCAAACAAAGCATCATTTCCATTCGATAAGACTTCCCAAAAAATGTTTTACGCTAAAAAAAAAAATGTGCGAGTAATTCATTAAATTATTTTAAGAAAATTAATATTGAAAAAAATTTTAGAAAATTGCTCACAATTTCGAAAATAAAATTTATGAATCAGAGCTCTCTTAACATATTATGATATGACCCATGTAATGAAGTAAAAATTTTCGCAGAACAGATAATTAACTTACAGTTTATCATTAGACTTTTTTGTGTTCCAACATTTGACGTCACAGAGAATTTAGCTGGTGACCTTCATTTCCGCCAGGAGGCACTACTGGGGTTCTTTTGTGTGCTGGAATGTAGCCTGTAATGCGGTATTATGCCTATAGAAAGAAAAACCGGCTCAGTAGCAACTTCCATTGGAGCCTAATTTACTCCCCACGATACTCACACCATTACGAAGTTGTTGGTGAAGAGGGGGAGGGGGTCACACATCGTTCTTTCTTGTGCATGGGTTCCTTTTGGTTTTGTTTTTTCTTCCTGCGAGTTCCCAGCCTTCGCGCTTCGCTGATTGCACGACTGAGCAAATATTGTGAGCAATTCCATCGGTAAATATGGTCTTTTAACGGATGTAGCACTTCGAACCGAAGCTGAGAACACAATAAATTAAAAGATCTTTCGAACTGCAGAATTCGAATGTTGTTATCAATATTAAAGTCCTTATAGAGTAAACGATGAGTTGCTTTCTTAAGTACCACGTATTGCACAATGTATGGGATTAATGCTATAGCTTCAATACTTGAGGATGCTGATAGAACACAATTTGGAGGTACACACAGTAAGAATTGGAAATATTTAAGAAAAAGCTGTGTATCCAGAAGTAAGTATCGATGAAAACTTTCCACGCACAGCAGCGAAGAATTTGCATAGAAATAAAAGCAATGATAGTGTTGGCAAACACATATATTTTTCATAAACACCGAGTGATATATCCCGGAATCCAAACAGGAAAGTTGAATTACACATCCTTACAAAATAAGAAAAAAAAATATTTAAATATGACAGCCATTTTTCATGATATGATTACTATATTGGCACTTAGTACATGAATTGGCAGCCGTGCAGACGCACCAGCACGTCTGAGCCACCTGAAGTTTCAATATTCCTCCGATCACTTCACTTCCAATTTGCATTATAATACTAGTACAGGAAAAAAGAACTAAATTGGTAATGACTAGGGTCTTATCTTCTAGAATTGGCGATTAAATACAGCGCAATGTCTTGATGTCCGCCGTATGCAGCAATATGAAGAGCACTCCAACCGTCTCGATTCGCCAACCGCACATCAGCTCCAAATTTAACTAATAATTTCACCAGTTCCAGATTTCCATCCAAACAGCTTTGATGCAGAGCCGTTTGGCCTTCCTTGTCGTAAAAGTTTACATTGCCTTCCCACCTCTGCAGAATTTTTTGCAATTCTGTCGTGTCTCCTTTCCTAACCGCCTTCAAGAACACTTCTTGGTTTGAAACACCTGTTTGCACATCGGCCTGACTCATGGCTGTGTGATTTGAGTTTGTCTTAATTCCAAAAAGCACAAAACTCAAAAATAATAGTCTTTCAAACAGTTTGTGAAAACACTAAGAAAATTTCTCGGTAGATGTAGAGAAAATTTAAAATAATTGGAAAATCGTAACTAGACGAGGATTCGGCAAAGAAACTGGTGTATAAAATAAAACATACGAGAGATACCGCGTCTCTGAAGCAACTGAACTTAGGAATCAATGTGCCGGCCCTTCATAACAGGTCAGGTTGAGATTGAACAGGCGCCAACGTTCCCGCCAAGTAGCCAATTTCCCACGGTTAAATAATGTCGCCAAATTATTGCTTTGTAGTTGGAACAAATTATATTATTGGAACACTGAATTTATATATTGAAATATTAATTTATTTTAACTGAGTTGAAAGAGGGGAAGAAATTCAAAAAAATTCACCCTCCCCCCGAGGTTGAATTTTTTTGGAAAATTTATTTATTTTAGCTGAAGGTAAATTATAAATGGAAACGAAAAATAAATATATATAAACTATTTAGGATATTCTCTCTCTTTTCTTTTGTTGCTTTTTTAAACTAATTAAAAACTTTTTTCTCATTAAATATTTGAAATTTTATTTTCAAAAATTTTTAGTAAGTTGAAATATACGGAGTTGTTTCGCTTTATTTTTTTATTCCATTTTACTTCAGTAAAAAAAAAAATGTAATTGAACTACTTATAAATACTTTGTTAAGTTAAGTGAGCTGTGTATCAGTTTTAATTAGTAATAAGATGAAGTTTCAAGAACTTTATAGATGCTTATTTCTCCCGTCTCTTCTCCTTTCCAGTTTCCTCCATTTTTCAATTTTTTTTAAAAAAAATTATTAAATTGATTTATTTTAATTTGAATAATAGCCTTAAGTTATTGCAATTGTAATTTTTTCTAGAAATAAAATAAAAAGAATAAAAAAAATTTACTTAACCCTCTAATTTTATTTGGTTAAAGTTAAGCTCCTTTATGTAAATTTATTGTTCAGCATACTTTTCCTCGATCTTTTTTTTTTTAAGAGGGAAGGCTTTAATAAAATTTTTTAAAATCATTGCGAATATAAGAGTTAGGATCAATATGTAATTTTAAATATAATTCAAATATACATATGTGCTTCTAATTGAGGATATATATATAATCACAGACAAGTAAAGTTTTAGAAAATAATATTTGTGGAAGAATAAAAAACATTTAAAAACAACAATTACTACATAAGCTGTTACACAAAACTAGATAATCTACAAATATTTTTTTAAAAAATATTTTCTAAAACTTTATGATAATTCTTAATTTTCTGATTTTACATCACATTCTTATTATTAAAGGCTGTTTTAATTTAGCCAGGTTATTTAAAGATAATTTGAAGATATTACTTTTTCGAATTCTAATAAATACAAAAAGACGAAGTATTAAAAAAACAACTCAGATGCATTTTGAAAAATATCGAAAAAAAGGCAAGTACGAGAAAGTTCTAGTAGCCTGCATGCCAAGTTGGCTTTGTGACGTCAGGACCCCACCTTCTGTTTTCCCGCTCATGAAACGGTAAACCAATGAGAGCGCCGGAGGGGAAAATTCCCACACTTTCTCCGCCTACTAGTAGAAAAATTTAAGAAAAGTATGCCAAATGGCAGCGTGGGAAAGCCGGAAAAAGTTACATTCTGCTATTTCATCTCGGTTTGCCAACCGTGAAGAAGCAACCCTGAGAAACAGGATAACGTATTGTATGAATATCGGCAAATTAGCGTTCCGTGCTACCTGTCGTATTTTTCCCATTACAACTGCGAATATTTTTGTTATTTTTCTCTTTGCAGTTTCATCCCTTGTTTACTTTCCTCCCCCCCTCTATTGATAGTTTTTTCAGCACATTTTTGTATTCATTGTACTCGAATGTCGATGTGATTTTCATTTCATATTTTTAGTGCTTTTTTTCGTTCACTTTTTTTTACTTGTTCATGGAATTAATCGAGGGGAAATAATAGAACAAAATGATTTACAGGGTAAAAAATTATTGGAGGCATTTGTGATTGAATTAAAAATGGATCATATTAGAAACACACACACATTGGGGACTCATTCTTCCTATCTGATATTCTATTTGATATTAATTAGTGTTTTTACGCAAAGAAGCATATCTAATAATTAAAAAAAAAGAACCAGTTTTATGTATTCAATGTTTATCTATTAATTCGTACGAGTTATGATGAGTATTTATTTCATCTTGAATGTAGTTTTTGAAATATCTCTTAATTTTTATTTCTTTTTTGTCGTTTCTTTAAAAAATTTATTTATTATGATTGTTTTTTCATGCTATTTTCTTTTAGTAAAAATGTTATTTTTTTTAAACTAAAAGAATTTTTTGTTTCATATATATATATATATATATATATATTTTAGTGGAAATTTTTAAATATTTTTATACGTGTATTTGTTACTTGTATCTACTCAACGCATTTGGTTTTAAATTAACATAAAAGCGAAAAATAATGCTTGGAAAATTCGATAACCTTTCCCTTAAAAAAAATAGTATCTCTTGATAACTTGTTCCCTTTAACTTTTATTAGGTGTAGTTGTTAATAACATGAACCAGGTAACATAGATTGACAGTGATATGGAACTAAAATTCTTTTATTGATTATTGTAGCTAATTTTCTTCAAAAAATAGTGATTAAATTAAATATCTACATAACCATTACTGTGATTCTACAAATATTTTATTTCATTAAGGGTTTTAAAACTACTGAGAAACAGTTTATGTCTAACAACTTTTTTTTACTTTTACACTAACGAATATTTAAAAATTTTACTTGGGCGAATTCGGTTGGTAATTTTTAGGAGCGAAATTTTTATTTACACTAATAGAAATGTCATTCAACATAATTTTATTTAAAAAAAATACCTAGATAATTGATTGCATATCTTGTGGAAAATAACTATTTTTCTTAAAAAATAATCTATTGTAATTAATGAGACATAATTAATTAAGCTTCCATTAAAACACAACGCCTTCCTGTTGGTGTGGTATGGTAGTTAGGAGAGAGGGTGTCAGCTCAGGTGTCGTTCTCACTACTTGACCATGGTTCAAAATTACGAGATCTGTCGCCAAAAGCCCTCGTGTAGTTTTGAACAGAGAGAGTGCGACGTTAATATTCACTCACTCACTCCATTAAAACACAAATTGAAAAATTCATAACATTACTACTTTTGTAGAATTCCTGCTGATATTTTTTGAGCAATACCACAGGAAATATCAGTGTTGAATTACGAATCATTAAGAAATCAGACTAATAATTAAATTTTTCGTCAAAATCCGGTTTGAATCGTCAGTCTGAGAGGAATAATAGAAGTTAACATCTGCTTTTGGGAAAAGGAACATATTTAAAGAAATTAAGATGAAAATTACACCTTTGATTGAAAATACCATCTCGGTTATTATCTGCGACTATACAGCTGAATTTTAAGATATCTTTAACTAATAAACTTTTTTAGTAATCTTTACAATTTTTACCTCTTGATTGATTTAGTTAGAAACCTTTTAAACGGAAACTAGAAGATGTTCATTACAGCTTTGCATAAACTTCAGAAAATGTACATGATCCAGCGGCGCACACAGGGGGAGGGGGATTCCACTGGGCTGCACTCCCCCTCATCGCCTTTATTCTTTTTTCAATTGATTATAATCCTATACCTAGAGTACGTAAAACTTAATCAAGTATTATCGTAAAATCCGGCGTATAACGCACACCTATACTTTCAAGATGAATTTTTTAGTTTTTAGGATTCGCCGTATAACGCGCACGCCTGTTATTACGAAGAAACCCAAAATGTACGTGTACAATGCTCTTGTTTATTGAAGTTATTCATTCGAGGTATTCCAACTTTTAGAAAAAAAAAATAACATGCTTCAAGAATTACAACCTTTTTAAAATTCTTTAAGAATGTCCTTTCTTTTAAATAAATAGTATTTCAATACATGTAGATGTCTAATTTTTTTAAAAACCTAATAAAAAAAGCTAGCCTTCTTGTTGCTAGTGTTCTCCAATTTTTAGGTTTCAAAATTAGGAGATCTTTTTCAAGGCCATCAATCCTAGATTTGGCCAGCCTTTTCTTCTTGCGCCAATTGGTTGGGCATAGAAGACTTTTTTATTGGTGCGGTCTTCGTCCATTCTGTCAACGTAGCCTGCCCATTTAATTCGATGTACTTTGATGAAGAAAACGATATCAGATTTTTTTTATATAAGTGATGTAGTTCTAAATTTGGTCATCTTTATCACGGGTCATAAAGCTAATTATTTATTCAATAATTTTGTTTTTACTGTTTTGTTCCCGAAGATCGATAAAATCAAAAGAATATGTTTGGCGGCGTATTGGAGTAGGATACGGGAATGAAAGACTTTCGACCCTGGAACCCACATCCCTCTTGAAGAATTCCTGTGTGCGCCACTGACGTAAGCTCGTCGGAAATGAGTTGATAGATTAGAATAAAACTTTTAAAGAAATGACAATAAAAGCAAAAGCGAGCCTAATTTTCTTTGGTTACTAAAATAATACCTATGATGATAAATCATCTATACGTTCAATAGAATGTGAAATGTATACGAGTATAGCATTGGGAATTTTTATGCATAGCATTAGGAGTTTTAAACTTTTTTCAATTAAAAAAGGATACTGCGCATAAAATAAATTTATGCACATTAATAAATTGAAATTAATACACAAAATGAGGCAATTAATAATTATGAACGTACGGTACATATTTACGATATTACCTAAATTTTCTAATAAATAGTACTTTAAATAAAAATTTCTACTATTTTTATTCAAAATTTTGCTTGGTAATCAACAACTTTATACAGAAATTTTTTCTTAAGAGAATACAATTAAAAAACAAGAGGTACAGGAACAAGCTTTTTTCCCCATAGAAGGAACCTAATATTACAATATAAGCTAAAAGATTTTTAAGCTAAATTTTTATTAACAATACACTCAGGATCAAGCTATGAACGCGACAAATAGAAGTTGACTCTCCAAACTTCCACACCACGTCGACCGGTACTAGGCTCGAATTCATGACACGCCGGCCACGAGTCTGTTACCTTGATCATTAGGCTACCGCGGCTACTTGCTAACTGCAGAAAAAAAATCTTATAGAGAAAATATTTCTTTGAAAGAATGCACACATACAGACCCCTTTTCTTTGAAAATTTATATTTGTATTTAAAATACTTCCCTTTGTTAATATTTTGCATTTTTTTTTGGCAGATTTTATATGTTTTATTTTAGGCAAGTGTTTTAATACATTCAATCCCACTGCAGGAAATTTTTTTTTCGTTCATTTCATGTTGACTAAAACGAAATACTTGATGAAATGAAAGTAAAAGAAGGTATTTTTTAATTGTTTGTAGAATTCTATTGAGGAGAACTTGATGAAAAGACGAGCAATAATAATGTTCTAATATACTTCGAATGGGTATTCCGTTAATGGGTTAAATTCAAAGTATATAATCAAAAATACTTTACTTATATAAAAACCGGGATCCTCAAGAAATATATATATTACCATATTGAATTAAAAACAAATTAATTTCATATTCTTGGCACTTAAGAGAAGATAGGAATCTGAAGTTTAGAACATAATTATGATTCTATAAATTTATCCTCAAAAAAGTAAAACGTTGCAAAATTATGGACGAATAATTATTATACACTCTCAAAACCAGAGATTCCCAAACTTTTTTGTCTCATAGACCCCCTTGCAATGTTTTACTGTTCGGGATGACTCCTGATTAATTAATATTGAATTTTTGCAAATTTAACAACTTAAATATCTTTTTGACAGCTGGCACTACTACTCCAACTTTAAAATAATTAAATTTCATACTGTAATGAAGTATAGTGTTTAAAATTTAAAAAGCAAGTGTTAATTAATTAAATTAAAAGTTAATTAATAAGTAAAACTGTTAAATAAAATAACTAAACAACAATAAAATGATTTTAATGGAAGGGATCAATCTCTAGCGCTGCAATATTAAATTTTAGACATTTGGTATCTCTCTCTCTCAATCATATCTGGTTTAACCTTAAATCTCCTCTGTTAATAATGTCAAGTTTTTTTTTGTTTGTTTTTTTTTGGAAATTGGCAACCACACTAAAACGACATCACACTAGGAAAAGCAATGAAAAACTTCCTCACGATATTTCAAAAGTCGAAACAAATAACAGTCTTGACTTTTTAAAGCCAAGATTGCTGACATCCGTTTCTAAACCTTAAGATCTTCGTTAGTGCTTATTAAGATCAGTTCCTATTGTAATGTGACATTTTTTTTCAATATGACCATATGAATTCATTGCCTAATGTGGTATTGCCATAGTCTAAGCATTCTCAAACCTGGTTTCAAAATCTGTATAAAAGGCATTTAAATATTGACCGTAGGTTAAAACGTTCTGACGGATTGTCTGTGACAAATTTAGAAAATTCGGAACCTCCAGTATTATAGTTCTTTAGCTTAACTCAAGAAAGAAAAGTTGAAATGGTTTTTGTTTTAATAAAATTTATGCTGTCACCTTGAAAAAATGCAAATTATTAAACTTCATTAAATTCAGTAAATAAATCGGTTAAATAGGTAAAATTTCGTTTCCACTTGATTAAAATTTCTTTGAAATTAAAGTTATGACGTAGTTTAATAAAAGTCACTATCATAGACCCCCACTTACACCTCATGGACCCCCAAACTACTTTTTGGCTGACGTGGACCCCTTGGAGGTCGTCATAGACCCCTGGAGGTTTGTGTAGACCACTTTGAGAATCACTGCTCTAAACATTTGATAAATCGGTGCTTTTAATAGTAAATAGTTTAATGTGTACAAATACAAAAATAATGAATATGATTCTTAAGGTAGCCGACTACGTTAGGAGTATGGTTTTGAAAAAGCGTATAAATGAGAGAATAATTTTTCTTTATATATTTTGCATCATTTAAATTAGAATATACATATTAAATTGTTTCAGGAATATCATTACAATAAAAAATTATTTAAACGAAATTTTTAGGCAAAAAATGAAGTAAAAGATTGACATAATTTCAAAACATTTTCCTTTAATGAAAAATGCTTCTATAATAATAATATTTTGCCTATATATATAGCTAAGACTTCTATAGAGTCTGAACTAAGATTTCATAAATTTATAATTTAGGAGGGAATTTATTCATATTTCAATACATCAGAATAGAGAAATTTTAACAAAAAGGAAGATTTCAAATAATCGAATAATTCAGGTAGCACTAAATATCCAAAAATGTATTCATTTTTTATTTATTATTTTATATGCTGTTTCAAATTATAGTTCCGAACGTATTCCTAAACCTTAAATGCAAATCGGGTTGCAATGAGTCGTTTTAGGCAGGAAAACGTAAAAATAATTGAATGACTACCTAACCATACAACAGAACATACGAGTATAGAAATATTATGTAAAACCCTTTTCTGTGCATAATTCTTATTCAGTACAATATTCAAATACATTACACAAAAATTTTAAGAATGCTAATTTAATTTATTACAAAGTATTTAACGCAATCTTTGATAAAAAAAATTCTGAAATTTAAAAAATCAAGATTTTATTATTATTATTATTATTATTATTATTATTATTATTATTATAAAAATAGCTACCTTGACAGCAGATAATAAAAGAGATTCTGATTCAAACTTTTATAAGAGCACATTGACTTTTTTTTTATAAATTTATATAATTTACTCAATTTTTTATTATTTCTTTATTGAAAAAAATATCTGAGTTAACGAAATATATAAACCTGCAACAGAGTTCAAGAAAACTAACCACCGATATTTTTTCTTTTCGTATGAGTAATGTGTTCAGTGGGTGCATAATTTGCTAATCATTCACTTCGTAAGCTTTCACCTTATTTTTTCTACAATGCATGATTTACTCTCTCAATGTGACACGCATAATGTGAAAAATATTCAACTATCATTATTTATCATTACTAACTTTCCACAAAACAATGTGCGTTATTTATTACCCATAAGTGAACAAAATTTATATTCTGAATATTTGAAATTAATCAGTTTGCCTTCGTTCTCTTGTATGGTGGCGAGAGAAAATAAGGCTTTTGTTTTCCAATGCAAATATAAAATATTGAGGGTGAAAGCTTCTTTTTTTAATCCGATTCCTTCTTTTGTCAAACATTATTCCATTTAAGTAGGAACTGAAAAGTAGGTTTAGCTTTTTCTTTCATTTCGTTAAAGTTTTTACCTCAATGATTTTAAGTGATATTGCTGATGAAATTTAATTCATCAGGAATTATGTTATTGTTTTATTTGATATGCAACTTTAATTGCTGAAATGGCTATAATTTATCCAACGCATTTGAATATGTAGTACAAGGATGGAAAACAATGTCGTACACAGACTATTTTCAAGGAAGGGACTATATTTTAAAAAAAAAAAAAAACCTAGGAGAAAGCACGGAGACGTATTATTTGTGCTAAAATTAAAAATCTGTTGGTTCATAGGAAGGGTTTGAATCCCCAATCCCCGCCGTGTATAAGCCACTGACGGAGAACCAATAGTTTTTTTTCTTTTTTATTCATTGATTTAGGGCCGGCTCTAGCAGTTTTACCGCCCCGGACAAAAATGAAAAATGCCGCCCTCTCTCAGAGCAAAAAAAAAAAAAGATAAAAGATTAGCTATTCACATAGACACACACCTATAAAACTGGAATAATTCTTGCGAACAAAAAAAGGCAGCATAACAATTATATATATTATTTTAAATCTAAAAAAATACAAAATCATTCGAAATTAAGAACATAAGTACCTGTTATTATTTGAAACCAATTTAATATTAGAGAAGGAATCGCCCATTTCAGCGGGTCAATTTCTTCGAAAAAAATCTACTGATGGTGGGGATCACAAGCGTTTATATTAACTTAATAGTAATTACACTCGAGAATAAAATAAAACATCTCATGTGGCTCTCTAGCCATCAAAAACTCCAATTACCACTGTCCCCTTTTGGATAGCTGACACCGGACATCGTATGGGTGAAAGGAATGTCCGCTATGGCCCCGCTCCGGGATGGAGAGAAAGTTACTAGAGAAAGATGTATAATTATATCAAATTTCAGATTTAACATATACTCCCGTCTAGAACCCTTCAAATTTCAATAGGAAAGTAAACTGGCATTTAACATTCAGTGTACAAAATAAGGAAATAAGATACGTTAAATAAAGTATCAAATTCCTACCTAATATTTTAGGAAAAAAATAAAAAAAATTGTAACAAGGGAAAAAAATCTCAAACTCGATCCAAATGCCGCCCCGGGCAGGGGTCCGAATTGTCCGGCCCTAGAGTCGTCCTTGATTGTTTGATTACTAATCTTGCATTCGGAAACAACAAGAGAGCTGTGGGGGACGAACCTCATAATTTTGAACCATGGAAAAGTGATAAGGGGGATTTTTTCTTCACCTCGACAGATTTGACATGACCCGCTACCCAATGTGTCTATATTGACATCAGAATTCGAAACCACTTTTCGATGAAAACAATCAACTATAAAGAACTATTACGTTTTTATGTTGGAAATCATTGAATATATTTGATGTGGTTGTAGTACTCGAGATTCTCTGGTCTCAAACTCGAGGTCAGAACTATTATTACTGAGGTACGTTAAATTATTTAAAGTTGAAATATCTGATTTTGTTTGCAGAATGAGGTGTTAATTTAGGTGTCATCGTCGTCATTTGATCATGATTTAAAATTACGAGTTCCACAGTAACATTCATGTTGTTTCCATGTGCATGATCAGTGGCGCACACAAGGGGGGGGGGGTGGGGGTCCTGGGGGTCGGACCCACCCAAAGCCCTTGATTTTCTTCCGATTGATTATAATTCTAAGTACATAAAATTTTAATTAAGTATTTGTTTTTAATGATTAATTTTATTAATTAATGCTAATTATTTATTCAATAATTAGTTTTTTTACTGTGTTTTGTTCCCGAAAATCGACAAAATCAAAAGGAGCATGATACAAGAATGGTCAACTTTCGACCCAGGACCCCCCTTGAAAAATTCCTGTGTGCACTACTGTGCATGATGCATTGCTATAATAAACAGTCCATTCAAAGTTTGATAGAAAGTTACACAAGTTTGAATAGACGTCACATACACTACTCATAGACACGGAATCTCTTTTCAAATAACTTTTACGTAAAAAGGGTCATGATCTCAATAAAATGTATCTTTAATTTTCAACTGGGATTTTTATTTTCACATAATCATACAGCTTTTACGATTTTTCTCCTCAGTTTAATTTGGGCAGTTCCTCTACTTTGGGAATGATAGGTTAAGAGCTGTCCTAAAAAGATTCTCATTACTTGAGAGAACAAGTCTTGTCTAATCTTCATAACATCATTAAAAGAATATATTTAAAAGACGTTCGAACTTTTGAAATGATGTGTTGATTTCTTATCACTCACAGAATTTGTGATTAGTTTGGATACTCAGAAGTTATCTGGAGATGCATCAGATATTTTGGAAGACTGAAAAGGTTTCTCGAAACAAATATTTTGAAAACATTTATCGCATCAACTTTATGGTCGGACTAAGCATTAACCCCTCTCTTCTCGCTAGGTATTTTCTAATGTTGTATGACTGTATGATGTATTTTTTAAAATTATTGATATCTGTTTCCTAGCAATAAGATTTCAATTGTATTACAAACATTCTTACAGCTCTCGCCTCTTGATTTAAAAAGGACATTTTCTTAGAACATTTTGATCGCAAAGTTAATTATAAGTCTTTTTAATAGAATTAATAACTGAATTTGAAAGATCCGTTGGTTTTTCTTTCAACGTTTCTCCAACAAATTCTGCTCTCTGGAAATCTCTTCTTTTTTTAACGTATTGATCTTTTTTATGGCATGACAACTTTTGTTTAATTAAAAATAATTATAACTCTATATAAGAGTACTAACAAAAAAGTTAAAAAGAGATCTAATTTTGAACACAAATAATAAAAAGATAGCAACTCGTTTAAATAAAAACAAACATTGCAATCAGTTAACTGTTGCCTATTTGTGAAGACCAAATATATCTATTAAAATATTTATAAAGTGAAATAAAGTTTACTAAACATAAAAAGAATTCGTTAAAATATTTTAAATGAATAAAAATCTCATTTTGCCGGTGAAAATCAACCTAAACCGGTTTCGATTTTGGCTTACTACCTCAAACAAAAACAGCTATAACTCTTTTTCTAATTGACTCAGAGTTAAAAGTATGATATTTTTAGAAAGCTTATTAACAGGCTACAAAAATAGACTATAAAAGAAATTTCGATTTTTTTTTCATGAAAATGATGATTCTAAACCAGTCGGGTATCTTAAGTATAATCTTAAACGTCCTGAATATTTTTTATTAAACTAAAGAAAATTTGCCTCTCTTACTGCCTCTTGCTTTTAGGGCACTCCAAACAGAAATGGAGGAGGAGAAATGAAAGTCGCACACACAGAGAATTATAGTGAAGGATATGCATAATGCAATTAGGAATTTATTAAAAAAGTAATTTATTATAGTAAAATCAAAAATGTAACAGTTTCATAAAATATAAATCTATTTTAATCTAAAGGACATTTCTACTATTATCAAAAAGAATTTATTTTAAAACAAGAACAAGTAACTGGCAAATACCATTGTAGATTTATATATATATATATATATAAATTTCAAAATGAAAAAACTTTAAAAATCTCATATTTAAAAATTTTTTAAAAAGAGTCGGTGGGCCGCAACTTACGTGTTGGATACCCCTGGATTAATATATGGCGAATTACTATAAGTGTATTGTCACTGCTTCATGTTTCTATTTGCATTTCCATAACATAGCAAAGAACTTCACGAAAAGGAAGAATAAATCGACAACGCAAAACAATATCATTAAATTATATCGCCAATTTGCTATGATTGCCTACTCATTTATTCAACTTTTGCTAGATACACCAATACAAGTAGGTAAAAAGTCGCTAAACTCAGAAGGAATTTCGCTTAATGTAATAGCCTAAATTTATATTAAAAAAAAGTATAATCCATATCCAATAATATATATCATTACTCGTCATTTTTTAAAACGAATCTTCACAAAAAATATAAACAATATCTCAATTTTTCTGTAGACCGTCAACAATTTTTTACGGATCACCGGTTGGCAATCGCAGTTCTAGACAAAACGTACGGGATACATTCCGAATCAATCATATCTTACCCTGTTTATTCCTTACAAATATGAATTTCAAGTTGTTGCCAATTTCTTTTCACATCGTTTCTAGGAAAATAAAAAATTCCAGGTTTTTTAGAGGGATAAACATTCCCTATTTTTCCCTCACCTTAACCTAACACATTTTAGTATGCAACTTTAACGCTCGAATTATCCCATAAACATAAAATTTATAAAAGCATCAGGAATCTGAGAAATTTTGTTTACTGCAGCACACAACATGACCTTCTCCCCGACTCCGAACGAATTCTTTCACAATCGCCAACTTCAAAGCGAAGAAAAAGGAAAGAAGAAAAATTTTTTTTTGAAAGGAGCGAATTTTTAAGGTGGGGTTTGTGAAAGCTTATGGAGGAAGTAAATACATCAAGGTGCGGCGAAAGGCTAGGCGTTTTTCAATCCTCAGGATCTGACTGCATTGGGTCATTGGATTGGATGCGATAGTAACCGGCCTTGACCGATCTCATTCACTCTAGTGATATACCCCCTCTCCCTTCGGTGCAATACAATATGAATGAGAATTTTTTTCTTTCACTTCATAAGAGAACGATTTTAACCTGATCCCGGTAAAAGATCGATCGTGGCATAAGGTTATGGGTTTGGTCATGGGCTAGGCTTAAGAAATTCTATTTCAAAAAATCTTTCTTCGGTAACGTATGTAAATAAGTTCTTTGAGAAATGGGGATGGGAAAAAGGATGTTTAAAAATATCTTGTTTCAGAAAGAAAGGGTTGTTTCAACGTATGTGTGTGGTATAATTAGTAAATAAATGCAGTTTGTAACCTAGAAAAATCGTGAATGAAAAATATAGTTTTCACATCTTTTTGTTTTTACCTCCTCTTCATTTATGTGGTTTATACCTATTCTTTTTCATTTAAATTTGCTAATATGTTCTGAACCATAATTGTATAAAAGCGTTTAAACAATATATATATTTTTAATATTTAGTTTCACTTGAATTATAGGATATAGACATAAAATTCTTTTTGCTATAAAAAAATTTAATGCAATATATTGGCAAAAAATGAAGAAAAAATGACATACTTACAAAACATTCTCTTTGTAAGGAAAATGCTTCTAAAATAATTTTTTTCTTATACATAGCTATGACTTTTGCACAGAACCTGACTAAGATTTTTGAAATGCATAATTTAGAAACTGATTTATTTATATTTAATTCAGTAATACCCCGAACTTGCGCGAAAGGTGTGACTGAATGATAACTGCGTTAAGTCGGGATATGATTTCGCAAGAATACATACATATAAGTTATTTATATTTGCGTCTAGAGACGAAAGAAATAATAATTTTTGAAAAATTTTTTTAATAAAATCTTAGAGCATACAAAATCGTAAGCCGAATTTATCTTTAAATAGTAAAATCTAACAAAGTAGCCTGACGGCTCAAAGATTTTTTCCCCCTCCTGTATAATTTCCTCGTAGTATGCTAATATTTTTTTTAATTTCTTGTTTTGTTGAAAAAATATGCTCACCTTTCGAGCACTCCTAAAATTTGTATATAACCCTTTTTTTACAATTAAACTGAGGCCTTCTGTCCAATTCCCAACTGTCATTCGATCTTCTGTTTGAACTGGGTCTGAAGACAGACTTTCTTCCATGTCTTGCTTTTGCTCATATATTTCTACATATTAGCTCATCAATTGTCGGGTTATGATTGTAGTAATCCAGATGTCCTTGAACGTCATCACTATCCACTTCTAAATGCTTTTGTCTGGCAAATTCGGCAAATTATTCAATCACATTACCTATTTTTTCTCCCTCATACAAAAGATTAATCGACGAGATTTGAAAATCGTGCCGGATTCTCGTAAGTCAAGGTAAAGTAAGTCGAAATATATATTACTGAATATCAGAGTACAGGAATTTAAACAGAAGACACTGGTTATTTCGATTGATAGTAATTCTGAAAATAATGCAAATTCTTCAAAAATCCTAGCTCAGGCTCTGTAGATGTATTAGCTGCGTATAGGTAGAGGTGGGGAAAGCTAAAATAGGACTTTGCCCTTATTTCGATCTTTAGCCGTCCTAAGTTTTCCTCGCTCATCTTTTTTGTTGTACTAGTTATTTCCAGTTATAATTATTAAACTAAAACAAAGTAAAAAATAATAATAAATAACTATAATTAATAATAAAAAGTGGGAGCAAAACGTCTCAAGGTATTAAGAAAAAAAATTAACAAAAATTCCTATGAGATAACGAAGACGCCCCCCCTTTACGACTTTGAACCACGAGATATTTAAATGTTCCACGAATAGTTTTGAAAATCAGAACAGTTTTAGTCACCTATAGGTCCTATATTATTATTTTTTTTAAAAAAAATACCTCAATTGAATAAAAAATTAAAAATAAATTTTTCTTCGGTATAACTAGAAAATTAAATTCACTATTAGTGAAAGCAGGTGTGTTTTGTAATACAAACAGAATTGAAAAGTGATTAAGTAATTTATGTTAGATTAAACAATGGCATACTCTTTGATGAAAAGCAGGTGTGGCCAACCCTAGGCACGGCGGACTTGGTACAGCGGCATGCGAAGACCGATTGAAAAATTTGAAAATGTAATAAAAAATATTAATTTTATTAAAAATGTGGTTGTCTCAGACAAAAACCTCAAAATTAATTTTAAACACACTACAATTGAATACTGAACTACAATAGAAAATTATCATGTAAAGAATATTCCTCCATTGTTATGTGAGCTGGTTTTCCAAAGGAAGTGCACTCGCTAGATTTTGCAATTTTAGATAGAATGTTCCCGGTGAGAGCTTCCTGCTCAAGAATGAAGACTGGCTATATGATTAAGCTTTTCTTCCCGATATTAAGGGATTTCTAAATAATTTATATTAAAGATTACAGAGAAAAAAATTGTATTTTTTCTATCCTACTTGGTCACATAACTTTTGTTAACAAATTTTTTTTTGTCTTTATCTCTATTTTTAAGAAAAGATTGATCACAACAATGCAGCAACTATCTACCAAAATTAATAATGCTCCGAGGTATAATTTAAAAATTTGATATTCATTTAGAAGGTTTCATTCAGTATTAGGTTGGATGATTTTCAAGATGATAAAAAAGTGCTGATTTTTTCATAAAGTCCTTTTGAATTTCTCTAGAAGACGTTAATTGTCCCCCCCCCTGAATTCCGAATCAGAATTATTAACCATCCGCACCTCACTAGACTAAAAAGCAAATTTTAGGATCCTATTTCTACCCAAGAGATTCAAATTATATTGAATTTGGGAAAGTTGAACCGGCAGACAATTTTCATAATTAACATGATTTGGCTGTCAGATACTGCTACAGTTTTAGATCAACATATGTTTGTGAACAAATGTTTTCTATTACAAACATACTAAAATCATAAAATCACTCAAAATTAGAATTGATACACACGTAAAATAACCCAATTTTGCTAGTATCTTCAAGAACTAATCCTAATACAGATGAATATGTTTATAATGTATTTCTAATACGTTTAATAATAAATTAGAATTAAATCTTTAAAGTTACTCATTTTCATTTTATACCAAATAAAGTTTATTAAAAGCAATGTAAAAAGTTTATTAACAATAAAATCTAGGTATTTATTATATTATTTTTAAATTTTCACTATTTAGACTTGTGTAGAAAAATTTGTTATTTGCATAAAAATCCCATAAGCCAATAAACAACATTTTTTCACCTTTTTTTACCTTTTTTTTGTTGCAAAGTTGGAAGTGGCATGCATAATGATTTAGTATCAGAAAGTGGCACTCTTATCTAAAAGGGGTTGGCCACCCTTGATGTATAGCGTACACAATGAAATTATTCCATTTTAGAATAAAAAAATCAATTTAACTGTCTCACACAAATAAAATTATATCTCTCTATTATTTGTAAATATAAGAAATAAAAAAAAGTGTTTGCTTAAAAAGGACAATAATATTATAATATTACACACTTTTTATTTCTATTTAAATGATTAACTTTTTTGTTTATATACTGCATCAACGCATACATAATGCTCTGTTGATATTTGCTTTTTATCTAGTAATTTTCCATGATACTTAACACTGAGTAAAAGCTTGCCGAAGCTGATATTGTATTGTTCTTAAAAGTTTTTTGCATAATTCGAAATGCTTAAATTTTTCCTTATAATTATGGCATATATATTTCTTTATTCAATGTAACCATCTTTTGTTTCACTGACTGGTTTCAGCTATACCTACATATTTGATGCTGAATACACTTTCTAAGAGGGGCTTTCCATAAGATGAAATTTCTTCTCATATTTTATTACTTTTTCTATGACTATTTATATATCCGTAAGTAATTCCCAAAATAACATGAAATTATGTATTTTTTCAATGTGCATACACTATAAAAAACAAAAAGTTGATATACTTTAAAATTTTTTTTTTATCAAATTCCTTGTAAAGTTTTTACTGAGGCAAAAAGTAGCTTCTAGTAAAGCCCTTACTTTACTGGAAACTACTGGAAAAGTAATTTCTATCCCTTCATTTTTTTATTATGAACCTCTTAAATAAAGGTAAACAGTTCATTTTTTATGAAAACCAAATGAATTGGAATGATTTAATATTATATAATTTCGATTAATTTAGTTGAGATTAAAATTAAACTCAAAACGTAATTCAGTTTAATTTTCTACAATTAATTTTTATACTGTCACTGTATTCTTAGACACATCTGAATGTGCTTATAAAATTGAAATACTTTGTTAAAAGATCTAATGCAATTTACTTACCTCATTGCTTTTAAAATTCGAATTCGAAATAAAAATTTAAAATTCATAAGACAAAATGCGTGCACCACTCAAAGTATAATGCGTGTGTGTGTGAAGTATTTTTATAAAAATTCAAAATTATTTACCCTTCGCATCGTCTTTATGATTATTCTAATAAAATAATCTAATACGATCGAAGGACAAAACGTAAGCATAAGCTTATTCTTCCATTTTAAATTTACACCTAAAATTGCAAGAAATATAAAAAAAATTTCATTGCTAGATGTATTTTCAAAATTGCATAAAAAATAATGTATACAATTAAATTATTTGATCTGCAGAAGATATTTTTTTAGAAGCAACAGAAGCCAATTAAATTTTCGAAAAGCAGAACTAACAAAAGAATTCAAACTAAAATATAACCTTAAAGATTCTTAACATAGATAAGCGATGTAAAATAATTAAAAGAATAATAAAATAATTTTTCATTTGCAGATGTGTATTCTCAGAATTGAATATCAAAGAATATTAAATACAATAAAATTATTTGATTTGCAGACGATATTTTTTTTAAAAGCTATAGAAGCCATTTAAATTTTTGGAGAGCAGAATTAACAAAAGATTTCAAACAAAAACATCACCTTCAAGATTCTTTAACACAGATAAACGATGTAAAATAATCAAAAGAATAATAAAATAAAATTTTATTGCCAGATATGTATTTTCAAAATTGATCAACAAAAAATATTGAATACAATAAAATTATTTGATTTCCAGACGATATTTGTTTGGATGCAATATTGGCTAACTAAATTTTTGAACGACAGAAGAATTTACAAAATATATCAAATATAAATAATCTTTTGAAGATTATTAAATACAGATAGAGATAAAGTGCAATAATTAAAAGATTCCAAAAATATAATTTTGCTTAATGATTATAAAATAAATAATAATATTAGAACTCCTGATGCGAAAATCGTTTGAATGAAGTTAAGTCTTCATCGAAAGATCATGAGCTTTTCATTGTTAGACAATCTTATCTCTAAAATTTCCTTGAGAATAAAGACAAATGAAGCATTAAGTGTTTACTTTTGATTTCAAACTAAGCCTTATCAGTCATTTTATCAGATGTCATAAAGTTTTATGTTTTATTTTATGTTTTCCCACGGTATTTAACTTTCTGAAAAAGGAAATGTGATGAGCAAGTGTTATCTTTTCTTTGAATTCAATCACAATAATTTGATTAAAATATATTATTTTAAAATATCTGTGTTGATTTAATTTATTTTCGAAATATTGCAAAAATGGGATTATTCTTAAAAACATTGATGTGAAACATAAGCATAAGTTCTTATTTTTAAGAATTATTTATTATATCTGCGGCAGTATACGTGTGTCATCTATTTTTTTTAAATATTTGTATGAGTTTATTAATTTTAAAAAATAGTGCTTCCAGTTTATATGATTATGCCACATATGCATATTTTTTGGGAAGTAATGATTTTAAAGACTCATACAGGCAAATAAAATACATTATTCCCATATTTGTCTTATTTTTATGATGTTGAATTATACTTACTGTATGCCTAAAAGTTGCTCAGTTTTACTCAATGGTTATAATGTAAATCTAGTTACTTACGAATCCACTTTCCTTTCGAGTTTTATCCAGTACTACATTTTTTTTCCCCATAAATTTTTCGATCTTTTCCCCTGACTTGTAAAAAAAATCGTTTGTTTTTTAGACTATTATAGATACGATCTACAGAAAAAGTCAAAAACCTTTGCATCAGTCAAATGTTTACAGTTGTGAACTCGTCATCAGTGAAGCCAAATGTTCGAGTCCTCATCAAACTAAAGATCTGTCTTGGACAGATGGTCTCGGTATTCTAGTGGTCGTGGTCACGAACTCGTGGCCAAAATGTCCCGAGTTCGAACATTAATGCCGTTGAAGATCCGCCGTATAGAATGGCTCATGTATGTTGAATCTGTCGTGGCTGGACTGGCTGGTGTGATGTGGTAGGTAGTAGAGGAAGGTGCCAGTTCAGGAGCCCTCGTCTCTTGACCAAGGCTCAAAATTACGAGATCAGACGCCAATAGCCTTCGTGTTGCTTTGTGTAGTGTGGCTTTAATAAACATTCACGGCATCTTTCTCACGTTTCTTCTAAATAGCGATGTATATAAACTATAAAATAGTCAAAAAAATTTGTAGGGATATTTTAATCTTTTTTAACTGTAACCAATTTCTTTTCCCCTCTAAAGGTAAATGTTTTTTTTAGCTATTACGTTATTTGAACTTTTGCAAAATGACAATGTTACTTATTTTATCGATTTAAATAATCAGAATTTGTCTTCTCAAAATGTTTCATCGTCATATACCTTCCTTGTACACTTCAATCTCAAAATTTTAAACGACCACTCATCTTTGCAAACTCTCTTATCTCATCTTCAAATGCGTTCAACAAGAATCAGAGATTTAAAAGAAAAAAAAAACAATTAGAAGAAAAATGGTCATCGTGATTGTGTGTGTGTTACAGAGTTGCCATTTTCAATTTGACAATCTCTCTACTCATAAATAAGCTTCCAATAAAAAGAATGGTAAAGAAGAAGAGAGAAAAAAAGGGCACACGGCTCCACTAAACCTCAGATTCTCAACTTGCGGGTCATCAGTTCAAGAAGATAAGTTTTTTTTCGTGTCTAACCTTTGGCGTTGAAAGCTGGCAACGTGATTACCCCTCGTAAGAATCTTGTTCAAGTGTGATATTTTCCTCGTATAAATAAATAGCCTAAGAGAATGATAGGTTGAGGGAATGCAAGAAGATGAAATGGGATTTTAAGTGGTTTGGTTTTCTTCGGGAGGTTGATCCAGATTTGACTTATCTGACGAGAGCGATAAATAACATTCTTGAAATTCGTGGGATGATCTTTCCGTGTTTGGGGAAGTTTTTTTTTCCCATTTGTGTTGTTTACTGTTGCCGCCAATTTCTGTTCTTTAGAAAGTAGGAATAGACATAACAAAATACATTGAAAAATATCCCATCGATTTGATTCAAAATTTTAAAAATTATTCGAAAAAAAATATAATAAAAGAAAGAAAAAAAAAAGGAACACACGCGTGTGTTTTTAAGGACTTTTAAATTTTTTTCGTAATGTTCGTAAATAATTAACATAAAATCATCAAGCATTGAAAACATCTTCTCCCATATCAAAATAATTTTAAGGAATGACAAAGAATTAAGTTAAAATAAAAAGGAGAAGAAATTTATAATTGATGGAGAGTAGGCTCTCTCTCTCTCAAAATCTTTTAATTCCAAGCAAAGAATTTCCTGTGGCATGTGAATTATGTCATTGCTTAGTCTTCATGAGAATTATGGTGCTGGAAATGGGATGCTGACTCAGGAGCCGAACTTACCATTTCACCGTGGCTCAAAATTACGAGTTTACATAAGAAACTTTAAGAAGAAGAAAACAACTTTACAGTATGAGCGGTAGGAAAAAGAGAGTCATTTAAATATCAAGGCAAATTTATTTTTAGATAAACTAATAACAACTGTTGACCAGAAGAATTTAATTTTTGCTATATTACGTTAAATTTTATTTTTTCATTCGTTTTTCAGCAATTCTTTTTTCACAGTAAATAAAAATTTTTAGATAGAAATAGCTATGGATAGAAATAGATGGAAATAGCTATGCGGAAAAGATGTTTTCTAAGATGCAGCTGAAGGGGAAAATAAAAAAATAAAAATTAATTTTTATGTTAAATATTACCATCAAAGTAGAATGAAATTTAGGTATTTGAGCTTTATTGATGGTGAAAAGTAAAAATAATTTTTGTTAAAGAAAACTCAGATATTTTAGTATTTTTTAACATTTATTGCAATGAGATCACACCTATTCCGTAGTTACAAAACAAAAACATCAGGTACATTTAATAGTTTTCTAAGTGTTGAATTTTTTTAAAAAAAACTGCGGTCGCGAAATTACAGTACATGATAAAGTGGAATTCGCAAAAATGCTTGGATCGGAATGTTTCGACGGTGAGGGATGATTGAGTCGCATTGTTCAGCAACTCGAGGGCTTTTGTGGTGACGGACCCCATAATTTTGAACCATGGTCAAATGACGAGTACGGCACCTGAGCTGGAACCCCCTCTCCAACTACCACGCCACACCAACGGGAGGACGCGTTTGAGCTCTCGACAGATTTAACGTGCATCGCTCCCCTACACGGCGGGTCTTTAGTGATACTGGCTCGAACTCATGACACGCCAGCCACGAGTCCGTTACTTTGACCACTAGGCTACCGCGGCCACTCGACCGTGAGGGGAGAGTGGGTAAGTGTGTGTGAGTAAGAATTATATTGAAGTCGCACTATAAAGTTGAACGAGGTCTATTGGTGATGGACCTCGTAATTTTGTGTGCGAGGAGAGTAGTTGAAGTTATGAAACGTGTATTGCGATGTACTACATAAGGTCTTTCACACTTTATGAAAACGATTTTGTAATTCACTTTCTCATTTGCATTTTGAAATAAAACTGTGGCAACTTCAGAATAATAGTCTGCTAATGCTTCCTTTTGATTGGAATGAAAAATAAAACATTTATTTTAAAATTGGGCTCTTATAAAATTGATAGATGTCTCGAAGGCTACGTAACTGCGTTTTCCGACGAGAAATATTCGTATCAACAAATTATAAAGCTGTGTAAAAACTCAGTCATTGCATTTAAAAAAAAGGTATTTATAATATATTAAAAATAAAATTGAAAGGAAAAACTGTCTAGTGGAAAGTAAAAAATGAAAACATATGACCACGGAACCTCACCCTAAGACAGGTCGAACGCAAACAACTATCAAGAAAGTTAAATCTCTGCTCCTAAAAGAAAATTCTCCGACCCAAGGATTGATTGCATCCAAACTAGGAATGTATTCCACACACACAGCAATGTAAGTAATAAGATTTAAAGATTTAAAGAAGAAGATTTAAAGATGAAGATGAAGATTTAAAGCTTAAAAAGATATTTAAACCTGAAGGTCATCTGCTTTTACCAAAACATATTGATGAAAAACAAACAAATTGTAGAAAACTATATGAAAAACACCTGTGCTGAAAAATGGAAATTTGTGGAAACACACGAGGAGGCAGGGGTATATTTAAGCAATTGTAATAAAAGAAGACCACACAATTTTCTATTACTCAACTGACGGGCATAGTAAAGTTTTCTCAAAGGGATTCATGATAGTTGCAGGATTTTCTAATGACCGTAAATTAAAAGTAAAAAGTAAAGTTAAAAATTAATTCACTCTACAATCAGCAGAATATTTTAGAACCAATTTTTGAAGAAATTCCAGCCTTGGAAAAGACATTGATAAAGTTGGGCTTCATATGGACAACGCTTCTAGTCATACGTCTAAGTTAAATGTCGCTTATTTAGCAAAGAAAGAACCAGAAACACATAAATAAAGTGTAAACCATTTGATGAACTACGTGTAAAATCACTCTATTCTCCAAGGGACTTTTGTGCTTTCAGTTTTTTTAAAACGAGCCTTGGGAAAACGGCATCCAAGAACATTGAACAAACTTTGGAAAACGGTTCAAGAAGAATGGAGTTAAATTTACATGACAGTAATAAAAAAAGAGTTTATTTTTTATTAAAAATTCAATCTAGAGCTATAGTCAAGAATCTTGGCTATCAGACAGAAATAAATTGCCACCGAAAATACTGTATTTTTTGATAAAAATTAACGACCCAAATCATTTTCATGATGAAAGTATGAACAACCCTATTTAATCACTGTTCAGTGCTCATTTATCAATAATCATCGCTTTTGATTATTTATATTGAGAAAAATAATTTTATATTGTGTCTAAAATTCTTTGACTAAAATAAAGTATTTTTCCATTTTTTTAGAAAATTCAACCTCTTTTTTTTTGGCAATATCAAATTTTGAAATTATTTTTTAAAACTTTTTTTCTGTTAATCTCCATACCGTAGAAACAACTTTTCCATTTTACCAAAACATTTTCTTATAGGATGTTTATACAGCCTTCTCTTCAATGTCAAGTTTAAAGATAGGAGCATCGTCCCAGAATCAGTAGAAGCTACCAAGGTTGCAACTTGAGAAAGGATAATGAACTTCGCAATGTCAATACTTATTTCTTTTTCATATTGCCCTTCCAGAATAGAGAAATGCTTATTTGTAAACAAATTTTAATATTTTATTTACCGAGTGAATTTTCAAAAACTTGTTAACAGATCGCTTGGACATTCGTTCATTCTTGAGTAAGATTTATTTTGTTTGGTTTCTTTGTGTATGGGGGGTGCGGATTGTTGATTTTTTATTTTATTTTTTGTGAACGTAAAAAGGTTGTTTTTGATTTTTTTTAAAAAAAAGTTACTTTTTTTAATGCATTGAATAAGTTTATTCTTTTAATGGACTAAATTCACGTGTGAGAGAGAGAGTTACATGATAACTCAGCCACATGTTTTCGACCAATCAGTTCATAAATTAATGCGACGTCATAATTATATCATAAATATAATCACGTGTTTCCAGCCAATTAGTTCATGTGCTTCACTGATGTAAACTTTTGCTTTTTGCAGAAACTTTCTTTTAGAAAGTACATATTTGTCAATGTTATAATAATGCACATAGTGAAGCAAAATGCACTTAATTTAAAAGTGTTCGTATAATGTAAGTATTTTTTTTTAATTTTGAAAACTGTTTGAAGAATTTTAACACGTGAACTCTTAAACCCAATCATCAAATTTTAAATGTTATCTAAACTTTACAAGTTGAACAACTTATGCCAATTTTTAATCAATGGGAAACACGTGATTGCCGTTATCATGTGACCATCATGAATTTAGTCCATTCAATTAAGAGTTTGTGTCATTTGTAATATTAATGCACAGTCGGACCTCCATTTTACGAACCTCTATTTTGCGAACTTTTCCTGGAACCAAGAACGTTTTTTAATATTTTCTTCGTAAAATAACCTCTATATATAAATAGCTCCATTTAACTCTTTATCTACCGACAGTTCCACTCACTTTAAAAATGCATAGAATAACCCTTTTTACGAATATTCTGACGATACTTAGCAGGAATATTCTTTGAAACCCACTCCTTCAAGATATATGGCAGAACGGGTTCTATTATAAGTATTTTAGCTGGAAAGGCGAATAGTTTTAGAGCAGAAATTACGTTTTCAGCTGACGGCGTTTTCAGCGGATTGTGAAGACTCATTTTTATCACGAATAAATAGTTAATGTTAAAATTGAAGTGTCTTTTTTTGGTATGTTAATGAAGACCTTAGCAAACGATTTGACTATTTATTTTAAGTAAACACTGTATATAATTAATTTTACAGTTGAATATCTTTATTTAATTAATTAGTTCTAACGGATTAAATTTCCCAAAGTTAAGTATTTTGTTTATGTGCATCCCTTAATTTTCACTGTAGTGACCCCCCAAAAAAAAAAATTATTGCCTGGAAAAAACTGCAGTAAATCATAATGCGGTAGATAAATGGTTAACGAGCTTTTTCGCATGCGATCCAATTTGTTTCCTACCTATCTTTAAAATATTTGTCAACATTTCAAATTCTCTCTTTAAATTCTTTTATGGTTGGTGGACTATTGAGAACGAATTAGTACTTTTGAATCATGGTCAAATAACAAGGGGACAACTGGAAAAGAAATTATACTTTCCAAATTTCCATAAGTTAACCTGAGGACTTTAAGCCTCGAAAGATTTAACGCACATTACAGCCACTCTACATGATGGTCTTTGTAACTACCGCACTCAAGTGATGATTGATGAGTGCTTGTAATGCCACACATTGAAACTACACGAGGGCTATTGGTGACGCACCTCATAATTTTGAACCAAGGTTAAATGATGAGGACAATACTTCAGCTGGCACTCCGTCCTCCAAATTTCCACATCGCCTCAATTTGAGGATTTTGAGCCTGCATACCAGGAGTACTTAACCTTTTTTCCCGCCAGGCCACATACATATGCCAGGCATTTCACGCGGGCCGCAACATCAGGATAATGGGGGGGGACACTATAAGACAGTGATCCGCAACCCCTGGTCCGCGGACCAGTACCGGTCCGTGGAGCAAATGGTGCCGGGCCGCATAAAGAACTTTAAACTATTGCCATTTTATTTAAAGTGGTGCATTTCTCTCGGATTTGCGCAACTTTCCACGAAATCACGTTATATTCCATGTTTAATCACTTTTATTCATTTTTGGTGTAACTATATTTTATTCTGAAGGCATATTTAAATGTAATTAAATTAAAATTGTTAAATCAAAACAATCTAAAATATAAACAATCAACGTGTCCCACCCTCAGTGGGCCAAGGTAAAATTTTCAAACGTTGACCGGTCCACAGCGATAAAAAGGTTGCGGAACACTGCTATAAGAGACCAAAGCAAAACTAATAAAAATACTAAATCTCATTTTTTTGAGGGGGGCTTTTACTTTTACTGTAGTAACCTTTTTTTTATCAAACACACAAAAATATTTATTTTAATGCATCTTTTTTCGAGTTAAGGGGTACTTTGGATTTCTTTTCATTCGTGACTAAGCCTTTTGTTTATATTCTACTATCACAAAAAACAAATTGATAGACTTGATTGCTAGAAATTCCTGCTAAATTTTAAGTATACTGTTCTTAAATAAGTAAGTTTCTTACTACAATGGGCCATGGCTTGACCATTCAGAAAAGGCCGGTGGGCCACATGCGGCCCGTGGAACGAAGGGCTTAAGTAACACTGCTTTATACGGTGGGCAGTTTAATGGGCATCAGTCTTTTTACACCGCCGGTTTTCAGGGAAACAAAGACTCAAACCCTCTTGACAGAAACAATGTCCTTCACGAGTTTACAATCATGACTACTCTATTATTGCAACCGCATAAAGGAATCGTTAACTTGAAACTGCTGTTGCGTGGTCTCATTGATTCTACTCAAACAGAGTATTCATTTAATCCAGTGCTTCTTAAACTTTCGATATTGACGACCCAATATTCAATCGTAATTTTCATCGCGCCGCCCTTCCATATAAACAACAATGCATTGAATTCAATAATACTATATTTTGAAGCTAAAGCTACAATATAACTTTGACCTCTAAAATACTACAAGCGCATATATACGTCTCATTCAATCGGTGAGTTAAATGCCCCGGACGTATATATACGTCTCTATGAAGTACGATCTTTTCTGTGCACTGCTATCCATAAAATTATTCCGAAGGCTTTGGAATGCAATAAAATTACCTTGATAGTGTTTGCGAAGGGTTTACTTACATCAGAAAATTTCCTTATTTTTATTCCTCCCCCTCCTTCCCTAATACATCACCAGACGTGCGCCTACAGGAAGAATGGAGGCATTGGAGAGCGAATCACATAACTTTTAATCGGCAGTTAAGAAATTATTTATAAACCGTATAAATTATCAAGATAAGTGTTAGTTTTTGCATGTAATTTTATATATGACAAGCTTTTGGGTAATTATTAAACTTGTTCTTAAATTAGTGTTCTTAAATAAATTACAAAACACATTGCGCAGTGCTGATACATTTATAAGTGCATTGTGTCTGTGTAAATGTTAATTTCATTTTTTATTATATCAAAATATATTTTGTGTTTGCTTACTTTCAGTAAATTAATATATTTTTTAAAAATAATCCTTTGTTTACACGATTTCTCAATATGCTAGAGCTCTCCTCGTAGAGTTATCACTCCCCACAGCTTGAGAATCTCTGATTTAATCATTTCTTTTTTAATATGTACATAAAATATAGAAACCAATTCGGAAATTCCTAAATACCGATTTAATTATATTTATAAGGCAAAAGAGAGAATTGAATTCTTTTAGACTGCGCGAAGCTAGCAGTTGGGTGAAGAAATCCATCCGCAGAAGTTAAAGGTTTAAAAAAAAAAAGCAACATATTTTCAAAAATTATAGGTAAAAGCTATATATGTGTATGTGTTACACAGATGTCATTCAGTGAATACGGGGAGCTAAGTTTTTCTCCCAAAACATTTACGCAATTTCTAAACATAACTATTTCCCTTCATTTTACCACACATATAATAATAACATCGTTATTATTTTTCCCCATTGTTATTTATTAGATGAGAGACTGTCGGAATTCTACTGCCGCTTTTGTCGAATTATACTTGTAACAGTGGGGGGAAGCTAGGGATCTGGACCCCCCCCTCCACACAGATTTTTTTTTTCTGATCGATTATAATTCTAAGTATATAGTACTAGCCATTACCCACCCGCTTCACTGGGTATTTCACGATGTTGTATATATGTGTACTGTTTACATATATATTAATTATTGATATCTAGCATTAAGAATTCGATTGTATTGAAAAATATATTTATAGCTGTTACACTCTCGCCCCTTGATATAAAAAGAACATAAATTATAATATCTAATATTTCTATTTATATCTATAATAGAAGGAGAAAGATTTTTTTCGCTCACTTAACCTAATAATCAAGTGGATTTCCACCAAAGCAACTTTCAGTGGATCTCTACTCCATAAAATAAACATACGTGCTAAATTTCAAGTCTAAATCTAACAGAGAAAAAACGGAATTTTTATCATCAATATCTCGTTGAGAGCACTCTTAGAGGATTCCAATACAACAAAAGAATCATGCAAACCAAATTTTATTCTTGTAGTCTTAGCCGTTCGAAAACGGGAATTTTGTCTATCAATACGCCTCAAGAACTCTCCCCGCTTCCCCCTGGAGTTGATTTCCGTAAAACCCATTCTTAGTGGAACTTTATTCAACTAATGAAAAAAGTGCTCAACAAATTTCAAGTAAATGAGTTAAATTCAAAAACAGGACTTTTTCTATAACACGCCTTAATCCCTTGCAACCCCATTCCTTTGGGGGTCCGTTTTCCCAAAAATCTGTGTAAACAGAAATTTATTCCATGAACGGATCATACCTTCTAATTTTCAAGCAGGTGTTTCTATTAGTTGAAAAGCGGAAATATTTATCTATTACGCCCCTTAATCCCCCTCAGTTACCCTTGGGGATCAATTTTCCCCCAAACTATTTTGTAGCGGATCTCTACACCATGAAAGGAATTCGCTTATACCAAATTTTAAGACTGTACGTCTAATAGTTTAAAAATGGAAATAATTATCTATAACGCCCCTTAAGCCCCCGCAACGCCACTTAGGAAACGATATTCACAAAACCCATCTTACGGCATATCTCTACTCAGTGAATGGAATCTGCTTACTCAATTTCAAGATCTTACGCCTAATAGTTTAAAAAAGGAGTTAATTGAATATAACGCCCCTTAATTCTCCACAACGCCACTTGGGGTCGATTTTTATAAAAACAATTCTGTAGGGGACCTGTACTCTATGAAAGGAATCCGCTTATCAAATTTCAAGACTGAGCGTCTAATAGTTTAAAAATGGAAATAATTATGTATAACGCCCCTTAAGCCCCCGCAACGCCACCTAGGAAACGATTTTCACAAAACCCATCTTATAGCGGATCTCTACTTAAAGAATGGAATCAGTTAACTAAATTTCGAGATTTTACGTCTAATAGTTTAAAAAAGGAGTTAATTGCTTATATATATAACGCCACTTAATTCTCTACAACGTCACTTGGGAGTCGATTTTGACAAAACCCATTCTGTAGGGGATCTGTACTTTACGAAAGGAATCTGCTTACTAAATTTCAAGACCGTACGTCTAATAGGTTAAAAATGGAAATAATTATGTATAACGCCCCTTAAGCGCCCTCAACGTACCTTGGAGGTCGATTTTCGTAAAAATCATTATGTAGGGAATCTCTACTTTATGAAAGAAAAAAATCTGTGTACCAAGTTTCACGACTGTACATCTAATAGTTTAGTAATGGAAATAATTATCTATAACGCCCCTTGGGGTTCGAACTTTGCAAAATCCGTTCTTAGCTGACGTGTACTCTATAAGGGAAACCTACCTACCAAATTTCAAGTCTGTAGGTTTAATAGTTCCGGAGATATCGTGATTATTCAGTGAGTGAGTGAGTCGCTTTTCTCCTTTATATATGTATATTGATAAAAAGTTTAATTAAATATTTGTTATTAAGGAGATTAATTTTATTAATTAATGTTAATTATTTACTCAATAGTTAGTTTTTTACTATTTTTGGTTCCTGTAAGTCGACAAAATCAAAAGGAGCATGATACAAAAATGGTGGATGGTCGACCCTGCTCCTCCCCCTCCCCCCGCCCTTGAAAAATTCCTCTGTGCGCTACTGACTTGTAGAGACGCAAAACGATCACTCTCCTAATCTATTCAAATAAATAAAATTGAAGTGTCTGTTTGTAATTTCAGCTTTTTACTAAATGCATTCAAAGGTGTATACGGTACTTGTATCAAAAAATTAATTTTTAAAATTTTTGTCTATCTGTCTGTTTGTTCCGGCTAATCTCTGAAACGGCTGGACCGATTTTAAAAATTCTTTCACCAATGGAAAGCTACATTATCAACAAGTAACATAAAATGTATTTTATTCCCGTATTTTTACGGGAACGGGAACTACGCGAGTAAAACTGTGGGGCGCTGCTTACTCCCTGCCAAATTAAAGATTATGCATTTTGTCACAAAACAGGAAATTTTAATAAAAATTTTCTCACATTTGTAACAAGTAACTGAAACATAATGTAATTTAATATCTTTACAAAAAGCAATTTGTAAGCGGCTTTTTGTTAAATCTCAAAGGTTTATTACGTTACGTTTATTCAATGTCAAACTCAAGCTTTGAGAAATATTGCCAAGTTTTGGCTAAGAAATTCTCTACTTCGACAATCCCAGAAATTTCAATGCAAATTTTCTCCCACTTTTTATAGAGAGAAGCGACATAAAATTTTAGCAAATTGCGTGATATTGAAAGCTCTATGGTATTGTTAAATGAGTTTCATAAAAAGTTTTGATTTATCGAATATTTAATACTTTGAATTTTTCTTTTTAAACTAATTCCATATAAAGCCATATTTTGCACAAAATATTTCACTTGCACTTAACCTAGATATTTTATAGGGAGATATTACTATGAAAACATACACTAGATATAACTAGTGTATGTCTAGATATTACTAGACATGTCTAGTGTATGTCTAGATATTACTAGGAAGCCGTACAACGCCAATCGCGGAATAAAATTAGGAAACTTTACGCAATGCTTATATCATTTTGTGGTCTTTCTAATCCTCAAACCCTTGCAATACTGCTTCCAGAAAGTATTACATAAACACACACGCACAAATGTATTTATGTATGACTATGTAGAAACTACGTAGTAGCTTAGATTTGAGAAGAAAAGCAAAAGTTAAAAAAGATCAACAATACGCTCAAGAAATCAAAAAAAAAAAAAAAAAAATACAGTCCTAAAGCAACACAACCAACGGAATTCTATCCGTAGGCAAGCCGAAACTTTCAGTCAAACCAAATAATCACTTAACGAGCTTTTGTGAAAAAAAGGCATCGGGACAAAAGGCAAGTTTCTTGGAGCAAACCTCCCCAAAAATTACATTAAAAAGAAATTTATCTTCGGTCCATTGTACCTGTTGGCCTCACAACGCGTGCTTCGGGACATGTTTGGGAAACGAGAGCGGTGCAGGGGGGCCGTTCTGAATAGGGCGGAGGGAGAGCGAGAGTGAGAACAACTTAACAATGGTCCTGGGAAATCAGAAGCAACTTAATCGGGCAATTTGTCGATTTTACAGAGTTCCCACGATTTGGAAAAACGCTTCTCCATTCTTTTTCTGTTGTTCACAGCGACAATTGTTTTTGCTCTTTTCTTCTTCTTTGTCAAATTTAGTGTTTAGAACTCCCCCCCTTTTCTCTTGGGAAAGTAAAAAAAAAAACATATTGCCCACAGGGCATTTCTTCAAAGGGTTCAAAGAAAGAGTAGATAAATATGTGTTGATAGTGTAGGAAAAAGAGTTTGGTAAATGATTTTTTTGTCTCTTTTTTTTTAAATCATTAAAAAAAATGTGCAAAAGAGCTTATTTTTTTCTTAAAATGATGCTTAAACTTAAAAGATTTAATCAGTTACAAATAACTGGGATATAAAAAAATTGGGGGGAGTGAAATTATTTCCTAAATAATCTACTTATATAAAAAGAAGGAAGGAAAATAATACTTATATTATAAATCAAGATAAATTTACGGAAATGCTTTTTTTTTCTTTTATACATATTTTTATAATTTTTTTCCCTACGTTAAAATCTTAGCATTAGTCAACTAGCAGGCTTATGTTCTTTGATATTGTACTGAAATGAAAACTCTTAACTCAAATGTTGAACTTCAAATAAAGAACCAACAACGTTGAAAAACTGAAAAAAAAATGTATTTGTTCTTTAATTTACGTTTATCGATAATTCTTGGGGGAAAGATCCATCACAAAAGAGGTGGGTATTGATCAGATCTAATAAAGCAGTGGAATTTTAATCTTCCATTCCAAGCTGAAAACTAAATCAGTAAGAAAACTGTAAGAAATAAGACAAATAATATGTATACCTAAATTAATCAATCTAATGATATTTTTGTCATTTCCTAAAGACGAGAAATTATCGTCTGTCTGTTTAAAACTGTGCGGCGAATCAGTTTTTCATCCGAATGGTGGAGCATTGCCATGTAACTCTTTATCTACCACATTATGATTTACTGCAGTTTTTTTTTTCATGCAATATATATTTTTTGGATCTCTACATTAAAAATTAAGGGATATATATAAACAAAATATTCAACTTTGGGAAATTTAATCCGTTAGAGCTAATTAATTAATTAAAGATATTCAACTGTAAAATTAGTTATATACACTGTTCACTTAAAATAAAGAGCCAAATCGTTTTCTAAGGTTCTCATCAACATACAAGTAATATATAAAAAAAATTTTCAGTCAACTCCTACTTAGATCAACAAAGAAAATTTTTATTTTCTTAGGTACTTTTTATTAAATAGTTACAATTAATATAAATATGTATATACATATGACAGAATCACAACATTAAGTGATAATTAATTTTTATTAATTATCATTAAAGTATCGTATTGTCATCCAAAACAATCGGGTATATAAAATCAGCTGAAAACGCTGTCTGCAATAAAAATATTCGCCTTCCCCGCTAAAATACTCATAGAATTTGTGCTGCTATATACCTTGGAAGAGTGGATTTAAAAGAATATTCCTGCTAAAAATCGTCAGAGTATTCGTAAAAATGGTTATTCTATGTAATTTTAAAGTGAGTGGTGCTTATAAATACTGTTGGTAGATAAAGCGTTTAGAAAGAGTACTTGAGTGTAAAATTAATCAATGGTGTACACAAGGGCGGAGGTTCAGGGTTGAAACTCTCTTTAGTAGTTTGTGTATGCCTCTGGAGTTAATTAAAGAAAAAATTTTTAATGTTTTGTTGAAGCTCTATTTCAGTCTCACTCCCCTTTCTAATAACCTCTAACAGAATTTTACTATTTTTCACTAATGTTAGTTCACTAACTGAAGCATTCCTCCGATTGAGGAGAGCAGAAACTTAAATTTTTGTTCGTTTAGGGAACCAATCGTTAAAATGACAGCTGGTTAACTCCTAGTAACAAGACAAACAGGAAGATTAAAAATAAAAATACTCCTTACTCAAATTGAATGCTATCTGCATCAAGCATATTCTAAGAGTGCTGCACTTATATTCATTCCATTTATTAGTCACAAACAGTGGGACAGCACACAAGGGAGGGAGGCTCGGACCCCCCTCCCTTAGCCCATGATTTTTTTAGATTGGTTATAATCCTATGTATATAGTACGTAAAGTTTAATTAAGTATTTATTATTAGTAATTATAAATTTATTAGTTAATGCTAATTATATATTAAATAGCTCATTTTTTAATTTTTTTTTGTTCCCGAAAATCGACAAAATCAAAAGAATATTTTGAACGGCGTATTGGAGCATGATACACCGCTCCTTGACCCCCACTCCTTGAAAGATTCCTGTGTGGACCCCTGGATATTATGTAGTTTACAAAGTATATTGAATGACGAATCTCTATTTAATGAATTTTCAACATAACGAACATTTTTTTACAGATTTAACGACTTCGTTAAAAGGAGGTCCGACTGTATTATAATTATATGCTTACACATGCAAATAATATTAATAAATTGGAAGAGACTGTGATAAGTAACTCAAACTCAAACTCAGAAGCGCAACAGCCCATGAGAGCCAAGGCTTACTGTGCCCATTCCAGTATATGTGACCATTGGGCGCTGAGGTGCATGAGCAGATGTCCCAATCAGGTGTTTAGTCTGAAGCAAAACCCCCAGTGTTTTAGTTCCCAAGCAAGCTAGGTACTCATTTATCGACCCATTGAAGGGATGAAAGGTTGAGTCGACGTGATAAGTAACGCGGTTATTGAAATTTTTCTAATGTAATGGTACCTTTGAAATTTCGACGTTTCATTTATCATTATTCGAAAGTAGAGGTCGGCTAGTTATCTGCGGCTCGTTAGATTACTTCTTCTTTGTATAATTAAAAATTGACGACTATTAAAAATTATTACATCTATTATTTTTCTATTCTGTAAATGTTTCCGATAACATGTTCCGTTTTTGATAAATTGATAAATAAATCACAGTTTGTATTTAAAATGATTTAGCAAACGATATTCTAATGTTTTTACGGCAAGAATTACATACACAATTTAGATATTCTATATGCATCTTAAAAATGTAATAATTGAATTTGATTCAGTAAAAATAAAATTAATTCATTCTGAAATAAGAGATTAGATTTCTATGATATATTTACATATTTATTCTACCAAAACTATCGTGGCTTTCATTCATTCTTTTTTTTTTTTTTTTTTTTAATTTCTAGACTTCTGTCCCAGTGAATGACAGGATAAATTAAAATAGTAATTTTTTTGTTTCGATTTTCTGAAAAAACTTTTACATTTCGGACGAATAATATAAATAAAAATATAAAAATTTTCAAAAAAGTAAATGAAAGAAGCGATTTTACAGAATCTTTCATTATTTTTGGTTTTTTAAAGTGTATCAATATAAATACAGCAGTGTAGATTTAAAGACTAAAATAAGAAAAAATTCATGGAATTTTTACATTACGATCAAAAATTCGAAATGGCTGGGAAATGGGAGAATACAGCGATAATCTTTGTTTTTGAAGTGATTTTGTAGTCAATGCTCTCCAATATTTCATGCAAAGAAAGGTACGTTTGCTCTGCTCTGAAAAATTTTTAAGAAATTGTTCATATTTTTCAATTCTGACTCTATTAACTCACACTCTCTATATATATTTATTTATCTTGTTCAAATTTTCAATTGTTAATAAAATACTTTAAAAAGGACTCAATTGAGCCAAAATATTACATACATGATTATTTTGGATGACAATACTGTAATTTAATTATAATTAATAACAATTAATTAATTTAAACTAATTATTCAAATAATTACAAGTACAGCTACGTTGGCATCTTTTTTGGTGACTTAGCGATCCTTGATCCTTTTGGTGACTTAGCGATCCTTGATCCTTTTGGTGACTTAGCGATCCTTGATCCTTTTGGTGACTTGTATCAAAACTTGAAAAGGTTTTTTTTCTCACATTTTAAAGCGCTCATTTGAGCTGAAATTTTCTATACGCTATTGTTTTGGGTGACAATACTATAACTTAATTATAACTAATTGTCTGAAACTAATTATTTAAAGAATTACAGATACAGCCTCGTAGGTTTCATTTTTAGCGACTTGTGTCAAAACTAAAAGATTTTTTTTTCACTCGCTTTAAAGCATTCAGTTGAACTGAAATTTTATGCACACGATTGTTTTGGATGGCAGTACATTACTTTAATGATAATTAATAAAAATTAATTGCCACTTATGGTTGTGAATCTGTCATATGTGTATATATATTTATATTAATAGTAACTATTTAACAAAAAGTAACTAAAATAAAAATTTTCTTTGTTGATCTAAGTAGGAATTGACTTAAAATTTTTTTTTTATATTGCGCGCTTGTTTACTTTCTCTTTCCTTCACATACGAGTACAATTTAAACATAATATAACATGGAATTGAAAAACTTACAAAGGCATTTAGACATTTATCTTTTGGAAGCAGAACAGAAATTTCATCTGGAACTTCAGCTTCCATCTGAAGTCATTCTTTAACTATCTTTTATACTCCTTCTATGTATTGTTAAGTAACAAATAACTCAATCTCTATTGATCAACAATAGAAAACAAAATCTTTTCTTGTACTCTATTGTTGTTGATGTTATTGAATTTTTCGCAGTTATTTGTTGAGTAAAATGTTTGCGTAAGATACTTTTTGACTGCCTTTAGATATGGAACTCATAAATCTCTGAGAATTTTATGAGTTAAAAGGTAATGTGAAAGATTCGGTTCAAACTTTACAAAAAAAAAAAAAATTTTTTTTGCTTACACTGTTCTCTAGAATACATAGGAGCATACCAGTGGAGCACACAAGGGGTGGGGTGGGGGGTTCGGGGGTTCGGGGAAAATGTATGTTCATCAAATGTTTATGAGCCTTTTTCCTGCTAGTGTTCTCCAGTTTCTAGTCCTCAAAACTAGGAAATCTTTTTCTAAAAGACTTTTTTAGTAGTGCGGTCTTCGTTTATTCTGATAACGTTACTTACCCATTTAATTTGTTGTATTTTGATGAAGTTAAATCATTTATATATGTACACTCTTAAAATTCATAAAAATAAATGATAAAAAAACTTTTAAGTTCTGTCTTTTTACTGGTCGTCAAAAAAGAAAAAAAAAATCTCCTAGAATGCTTAAAAAACAGGCCGTCACTTGGGTAAACCCCTTAATTAATATTTCCATCTTTCAGTTGAAAAAGCATTTCTTTTTGGAAAACCCCGTTATCTCGCCATTTTGCGCGGGGTTCAGACGTTATTTTGATGCTCCGCCGTACTGATACGGGAACAATGCGATGTATCGGCGGTGACCATTGTGTTAGTGGCTATCATTCAAAAAACTCGATAAAGGGCACTTCATCGATAAGGGGAAGGACGAGTGAGGAGATTTTCGCTTCTTTTGACTTTCTCACGGATTCCAGGTATTTTTTCTCATGCACTTATTACTCCTCGCAGCCCGAAAGTTAGATGTCTTTGTTTGCCTTGTCACAAACCAGATCAGGTGTTATCTCCGCCGCATTTTGTTTGCTGAAAGTGGGTAAAGTAAACGGTTCCGATAAGATATTCTTCAATTGTGAATTAAATTTGCAGTCACATGTGTTCTTCCGAACATGTGTGACATTTTATTTTTAGCTATGTTTAATTAAAGAGTAAACAAGTAATATATATATGAAAAAAAAATTTTAAGTTAATTTCTACTTAGGTAAACAAAGAAAAAAAAATTATTTTAGTTACTTTTTATTAAATAATTACAATTCATATAAATATCTGCATACAGATGACTGAATCTCACTATTGAGAAACAAAATAAAAAGCGATTTTCCATTTTCCTTTCTATATAGGGTGTTGGACTAGTTTTGTTTGTTACTATTTATTCATTTTTTAAATTTAATTGATGAAATAATACTTGAAAAAACTGTATTAACATCAAGTGTCATCCACTACAAGTTTAAAAAAATGTATTTTAACTTGAATGGATGAATAGAAAGTACGTTATTAACGATTAAAAATTTGAACAATATATATATATATATATATATATATATATATATATATATATATATATATTGTTATATGTATATATATATATATACACATGTGTGTGTATATATATATATATATAGAGAGAGAGAGAGAGTGAAATAATTATAGGAATTGAAAAAAGAATCTTTTTCGAACATGGTTAATTAATTTAACGTGGGGAGAAAAAAGAGATTTAAAACTACGCTTTTATTTCGTCTTACGATCTCCCGCACTTATGCCAACAAAATAAATAAATTAATTAAAAATCAAAATTTTCAGAGCTTTTATGCCTACAACTCCACCAGTACATACCTATGGGCATATGTAGCAGAAAAGCGACTCACTCGCCATGAGATCACTCGTCATGACTATTAAACCTACAAACTTGATATTTGGCAAACGTGTTTCTTTTCTTGAGTAAAGGGTTTTTCTAAGGGGTTTTAAAACAGGATTTTTTTGGGACCTTATTGATAATAATTCTGGTTTCTTAAACTATTAGACCTACAGATTTGAATTTTGGTAAACATGTTCCTGTTGATGAGAAGAGATGCAATAAGAATACAGTTTTGCGGAAATCGACTCCTAAGGGAGCGTTAAAGATAAAAATCTCTGACTTGGAACTACTAGATGAATGAACTTGAAATTAAACTTAGAAAAAGTGTTTCTTCTTTTGAGTAGAGATCCAGTAAAAATCAACTTTGTGGAAATCAGGATGTGGAGACGCTATAGATTTTTTTTTAAAAAAAATCACTTTTTTGAACTATTAGACTTGAAATATGGGAACCGTGTTTCTTCTGTTGAGTAAAGATCCAGTAAAATTAGATTTTGCGGAAATCGACTCCGAAGAGGGGTTGCAAGGGCAAACATTCCTGTTTTTGAACTATTAGACTTAGACTTTAATTTTAACGAACATTTCTTCTGGTGTGTAGAAATTCTATAAGAACGAGTTTTGCAGAAATTGATTCCCAGGGGTGATTACGGGGGCATTATAGATAAAATTACCGTTTAATCCAGAAGCGAGGCCTATAAAAATATTATTATAAACAAACGAAAGCTTAATTCTGAACAAAATATTGCTGCACATGCGGAATATAATAAAGCAGTCTTGCCACTGTTACCAGTTAACATATAGTGCGAAATTCCCATTTTTCCCAGTGATTATTAACGCCACTTTATTCAGCAACACTAGGGGCTTTTGGCGACGGACCTCGTAATTTTGAACCATGGTTAAGTGACAAAGACGACACCTGGCTGGCACCCTCCTCTCCTAACTACCACACCAACGGGAGGACGTTTGAGCTCTCGGCAGATTTAACGTGCATCGCTCCTCTACACGGAGGGTCTTCAATGGTACCAGGCTCGAACTCTCGACAAACCGGCCACGAGTCTGTTACTTTGACCACTAGGCTCCCACGACCACCTCAGTTTTTTGAAGAAAATGTCGGAATAACATTTTACGATTAAGATTATTTGGATCCTGATGTTATGGAGCCGCCCATCCGTTATAGAGTTTAGTGAACCTGACTGCTGTGCCGTAGGGCCAGGGCTCGAATCCCGGCGAAGGCAGGGATGTTTGTAAATGTATAGTTCCTTTGGTAATTTAAATAGCCATCGAGCCGCAAATCCTCAATTGAGGTTGGTGGAAGGGGAAGAAAGATGGGAGGCCCCTGACCACCCCTAGGGTGTTCTCTCTCAAAATTGGGATGGAACCGAGCCAAATCGTTCTATCACCTGTATAGTACTCAAAGCTTTGGCTAACGACAGGCGCGAAAATCTAGCCCCTTACCGCGATGAGTTTCATGGGCTTTGATCTGATGTTACTGCCGATCAGGTGATATAAGTAATAACAACATGATGCTATGGTGGCCTTGTCGAGAATGAGAAGAACGCCCCCCTTCCCTCCTGAGGCCGAGGCATTGAGTGCAAGCTCAGTTAAACCCTGCCTTATAACGCCCCTACTTATAATTTCAGTTTAATTGGGTTAATATATGGGAATGAACGCAAGTGTGAATTGCATATTAGTGAACATGTCAGTTTATGAAAACCACACTGACTTCGATACTGTCAGAATTTTAAAATGTTTTACTCTCCTTGAATAATAAACTTTCTTCTATAATTTTAGTTAGAAGCATTTTTTATTCCATTGATAAGGATAAATTTATTTAAGGGGAGTTCGAAACCTCTCTATACCGACAATGTTAAATTGGCTGTTTTCGATGTACCTTTTATCAAAATTGTATGTACAGGCTTGAAATTTTTCTTACAATTAAAGCATATTTTCTCATTATAATGAAATGAGTTTTTAGCTATATAATTTTAAATTTTTTAATAAGTTATAAAATATTTTATCAAACATAGTGAAATTTTTTTGACCCATTTTTCCACATAAAAAAAATTTGTAACAAATAAATTTTTGAGTTTTTTACAAAACGTTCATTTCAGTGTATACTAGCTATCATTATAAATATGTCATAAAAAACTTACAAACCTGTGAGCATTATTTTCCCAGAAAAGGTACATCGAACATCAAAAATTTACAGTTTGAGATAAATGAGCTTTAAAATGCATGATTACTTTTTTATTAAAATATTCCTCCCCGTACTCAAAATGATCTACATTTTTTTGAACCTCATCATCCTCTCTCCTTTTTTAGTCTTCTTTCCTAACTTCCTTTGCTTTTCGTAAACACGTGTATTTAGCCTTTAACAGTCTGTTTGTTGAGGCGCACCATTGCATTTACCGTGTAATTACCAGGCTCAATATTGAGCTAATGAGTTTTCTTAAATTTCTGGTTATGATACATTTCCCATATTAAATGATGAAATTGCATCCTATGTACCCAATGATAATATATACTTCTGTTTATACAAATATTTTCTTCGGGACACGAGACCCTACTACGTTGCTTACACTTTCATTGGGATTTTGTATACCTCCATATAAACCTTTTTTAGCAATTCTAGATTAAATATTTTAATTTCCATCATTCTCATTCAACTTTTAATCAAAAACAAAATAATTTGTTTAAATTTTTTTTGCCATTTAAATGGGCGCGGCCCAGTTTCAATGATTATTTAAAAATAGGTTTTAAGGGCTTCTAATTACCCTAGAGGTTAAAGTAAGGTATTTTTAGAAAGATTAAAATCTATACAAGCTGAAGATATAAGAATCTCAAAATTGTCATTTTAAGGAAATTTTAGGTTTCCAACACTACCTTATTTCACAGCGGCACAAATAGAAGTTCGTTTAAGGTATCCGAATACCCTAAAATCATGATTTTCTTTGAAAAATGACATTTTTTTATGATTTTATTTAATAAGTCATCTTATTAGTTTTATAAAAATACCAAGTTTTTTACTTTCCATTCACTAGAACAAAAACTAGAAGGGTTTTAGTAAAAGCAGATGCCATAACTTTACGCAAGATGTCAAACTGTAAATGCATTTTACTCGAAATGTGTTTTTTTTCTTCGAAAAGCTCAAACGGGGGCAGCGATTGCTAAGAAAGTTTTGAAAATAATTTGCTGAAATTTTTTTGTGTATGTACTGTATAACAGTAGAAGTGTTTTGACCTTCATATTTATCAATCATTGTTTTATTTCAAAATTTACAGAGTTTTATGTGAATATAATCACTGTTTTTTAAGCAATTTCATATAGTAGCTAAGATAAAGTGCTGTGGTTTTTGTAAAAATTAAAATATCTCTTATCCTGAAGGTCATTTCAAAAAGGAATAGCAAAGTAACACATCAAATCTGAAAAGTTTAGAAACTGCTCATTTAATATTTGTACAGAGCGGGCCCCGTTTATGTAATTTTTTGTCAATTTGTACCCATTTTTTCCCATTTTAGTAGCAATAATTTATTTTTCTCTTCTTAATTTTAGCCTTCTGTTCTTAAAATGTTCTAAATAAATCTAAAAACCACAAGAAAATCTCCATAACTCCATTTTTTTTAAAAAAAATTGTCGCAAGTAGTTGGATACCTTAAGCTTGATTTTGTGATTGTTGTGAATATATAAAACGAATCCTTATGGTTTTTAGAAGCAAGCAGAATGTCTCCAAATATTCATTTTTCCACAAACAGGTACTACACCTGTGTATTATTTATTTTTATCCCATCCCATATTGCTATCCCACGCAGACAAAGCGTTTTCCGACAAGTTTCTTTTCATTTCGCCTTCCCTAACCGGAAACTACGGTACACTTTTCCAATGGCAGCCAGTTATTGAAATGGACGACAACAATATTATTGTGTCTCTCTCCCAATGCAAAAGTGATGCGCACAAAACCAGAAATGCGTCTAACGCACAACACGTAACTGTTCCTCACGAGTAGCACAAAGGCCGCTTCGACCGTATCGGAATGTTGGGGCAGGGGAAGTTGATCTTTTACACGGTATTTTGAGAAAAAGTTTTTTTTTTCTTTCTGGAAATCACATACGACAGTCGTCTTTTTCCCACGGTGGTGTTTATTCATCCTCACCAGTAAGGTTTTTTGAAAGTGAGATGGATGTTACCTTGAGTTTAATGATGCATTAAATTAGAAAACGCAATGAGAAGGGAAGCTTTCTTTAAGATGGCGGGAAGTTTACATGTTTACTAACATGAGAACGTACTGGTAATAATTATAAATGCAGATCATTACAACAGCATTTAAAAGATTATTGTTATGGTTAAATTATTATTAGAAATTTTAAAAGAAGAGGAATGTCAAAGAAGTTTCACGTAAATTATCGCTTCGTGGGAACGGAAAAAATTTCCGAATAAATAAAATTCATTCAAGTATACTTAAAAGATTTTATGAATAACTACATCACACGGTAATAAGATGTTGAATCAAAAATTAATGCAACAAATTACAAATCCTAATTCTAAAGTCTTGAACTCTTTTTTTTTTGAATGTGCAGATACTATTACTATAAAATATAGTAAAAGATTTTATTAAAAAAACGTATATTTATTACCCAATGAAACAATTATATATGTATTTTTTAATGAAAAATATTTAATTAATCAACCAAACAATATTTTGAGAAAATGATAATTAATCGAAATGGGTTAAATTCGTGTAATGTCTTGTCACATGATATCTAAAAAGTGTTTTTTTTTCAGGTATAGAAGTTTAAGTTGGCATTACTTTCCAAGATGGCGACTGATTTAACAGCTGTCAAGTGATTTATTCTCAGTTTGGTTTGGCAATTCATCAAAACGATCATCAAGCAAGGCGTAGATTCGTCGAATGGGCCCCAAACGAGATTGCCGTTGTTCCCGATTTTCATAAGCGAATTTTGTTTAGCGATGAAGCGCACTTCTGGTTGAATGGCTACGTCAACAAACAAAACTGCCGCATTTGGAGTGAAGCTAATCCACAAGTGTATGTCGAAACACCGTTACATCCAGAAAAACTGACTGTTTGGTGCGCTTTATGGACTGGTGGAATCCTTCTTCAAAAACGATGAAGGCCACAACGTTACAGTCAATGGTGATCGGTATAGAGCCATGATTACTAACTTTTTCATTCCTGAATTGAACAATCATGATGTCCAGAAGCTGTGGTTCCAACAAGACGGCGCAACATGTCACACAGCTCGTGCCACAATCGATTTATTGAAAGACACGTTTGGTGACCGCCTAATTTCACGTTTTGGACCTGTGAATTGGCTTCCAAGATCTTGTGATTTAACACCGCTAGACTATTTTCTGTGGGGCTATGTAAAGTCATTGGTCTATGCGGATAAGCCACAAACGCTTGACCCTTTGGAAGACAACATTCGCCGTGTTATTGCCGATGTACGGCCCCAAATGTTGGAAAAAGTCATCGAAAATTGGACGTCCAGATTGGACTACATCCGAGCCAGCCGTGGCAGTCATATGCCAGAAATCATATTTAAAATGTAATGCCATAAGATTATCTTTCGAATAAAAAAAATTCATGTCAATCGAATAATACATCGTTGTTTTATTGCAATTTAAGGTTCTATACCTCTAAAAAAGAACACCCTTTACAATTACGTGTTTCCAGCCATGTTCCATTTCTATGATGTCATAGTCACATGATAAATGCAAAGTGTTTCAACCGAATCAGTTTATGCGCTACACCAAGGGTGTCCAACCCAAATGACGTTGTGGGCCACTTTGGAAAAACATTATAAACTCGCGGGCCGCACATAAAAATATGTACCTTTATATCAGATTTGGAAACAAAAACATTTATTGGAGTGAAAATTTAAAACAAAAGGATTTATTATTAATGTTTTCATAATTTTTCCTGTATTCAGACATAGATAATATAAGAATTTTTATATAATACAGTAATGAAATGAGATCAAATGATGTTTAAAATATTACAGTTGGCATTTTCTTGAAAATTACGGTGTTCCTTTTGAATTGATCTTTCGTTACTCATTGTTGCAATTTGATTGTGCTGTCATTCGCAAACGATTAAGTATGCATTCCCCTTTATCTTAACCACCCTGAATACTTTTTTTAATCTTTAAAAACCTCTCTGACAGCCTCTTACTTTTTGGGCACTCCAAACAGAAAAGGAGGAGGAGAAATGAAAGTCACCTACACAGAGAATCATGTACCATCCATAGTAAAGGATATGCATAAAATGCAATTCGCGGATTTTATTAAAAAAGTAATTTTTATTATAGTAAAATCAAATGCAACTGTTTGATAAAATATGAATGCAAAATTTAATCTAAAGGACATTTCTATTATGAAAAAGGATTTATTTTAAAACAAGAACAGGTAACAGGCAAATACATTGTAGATTTATATATATATAAATTTCCCCTCAAATAAATTTCAAAATGAAAAAAAACTTCAAAAACCTGATGTTTAAAATTCTTTTAAAAAGAATCGGTGGGCCGCAACTTATGTACTGGCGGGCCAAAATATTAGCCAAAATATTATATTTAAATAAGTTTTTTTTGTCAAAATCTCCTTAAAACAATTTTATGTATATATTCTAATCTTAGCGACACTAAATATCATTAAAATTATCCATTTATGCGCTTTTTTAAAATCACGGTTCCGAACGTAGTCGGATACCTTAACAATATGTAGGCAAAATATTACTATTATATCAACAATTTCCATAAAAAGAGAATATTTTGAAACTATCTCATTTTGTAGATAAAAAAATTAAAAATTGCGCTTAAATATTTTTTTTTTGTTGTAATAATATTCTTAAAAAAATTTCATACGCCTATTCTAATTTAGGTGACGTTAAATATCAAAGATATTCATTCATGCGCTTTTCTTAAATCCAGATTTTGAGCATAGTCGGATACAGTGGCGCATACAAGGGGTCCGCCCCCCCAAAGCCCTTGATTTTTTCCCGATTGATTATAATTCAAAGTATATAGTGCATAAAATTTAATTAAGTATTTGTTGTTAATGATTAATTTTATTAATTAATCTAATTATTTATTCAATAATTAGTTTTTTACTGTGTTTTGTTCCCGAAAATCGACAAAATCAAAAGGAGCATAATACAAGAATGGTGAACTTTCGACCCTGGACCCCCCTTGAAAAATTCCTGTGGGCGCTACTGGTCGGATATTATTTCTTAATGGAATTTAAAAATTCAAGAAAATTCTTTTACATGATGTATAATCTCTATTTAAAATCAAATAGCTTAGGAAAGATAATTGACGATAAGAAAAATATATATATTCCAAGTCTTCCCCTCAATTATTCTCTTTAACTCTTTTTTTTTAATTCTCTATAATTTAATTGTACGGTCCATCCTTTTCACACATCATTACGAACGCAGTATGGGTCAACCCATTCCAACAAATCACCGATCGCAGAAGATAACCCGAAGAATTTCCTTTTGCCACGGTTCAAACTGCTCTTAGTAACCTTGAAGGGCACGCATTCTACCGCGAAACGGAAACAACTCACAACCCTCTCTCCATCCCCAAAGGCTTCTGGAACAGAGAGAACGAAAATACAGCGGCTGACCCCACTTGACAAGATCGAAGACCTCTAACAGCCACCTTTAAGCTCTCGACCAACGAAACAAAAGACTGGAAGGAAGAAAAAAAGAACGATTCAACAAGGGGGTGGCGAAATCGTAATCTATATCCTTTTGACCTTCCTGTCACCGCATCAAAATTTAAAAAAATAAAAAGCCGGGCCGAGTAGAAAGAAAACGACGACGAGGATGAGCACGAAACCATGGTGTGGGAGTAGACGCCCACCCACGCAACAATACCTGGTGAAATGGAACTTGGACAATTGGAGCTTGCTGACACGAATTTCCTATGTGTTAATGCCATTCATTGCTCTGTGACAAGCGAAAGCACGCTCTTCCCATACCTTTTCGCGTTCCCAGGCATCTTTTTTCCTATGCAGAGGCCCTTGATAAGTTCCGAGAACTGATTATGTGCCCGGCCGGAAAAAGAGTTTAATCGAAATTGTGTTTCTCGGTGGCGCTCTCACAGGAAACATCCGTTTTTTTCTTTCTCTCTCTCTCTTAACCCGATCGGATCGTTAGATTCTAAAACAGGGGTGGAGAACCTCGACCTCCAAACAGGAGCCATCATATTATGCTACTTTTTATCCCAATTCAGTACTTTCATCTCTTTAGATATATTTTAGGAATCCTAATACAGGGATATACAGGTCTGTAATCCGATGGATTATGGATTTGAAGGTCTTTTTCACAATTCCTACAATTAGTTCCAAATATATATATATATATATCTTGTTCAAATTGACTAGTAGTTAATAAAATTCGTTCTATTCATCCATTTAAGTTAAAATACATTTTTTTAAACTTGAAGTGGATGACACTTGATGTTAATACAGTTTTTTCAAATATTAATCCATTAATTCTATTTAATTAATGAATAAATAGGAACAAACAGAAATAATAGTCCAACAACATATATAAAAAGGAAAATCACTCGTTGTGTCTCTGTAGCGCAATGGACAGCGCGTTGGACATCTCATCTAAAGGTCGTGGGTTTGAATCCCATCTGGGATGACCTAACTTCTTAGAATGTGATTTGTGAACGAATAAATAGTAACAAACAAAAATAATAATCCAACACCCTATATAGAAAGGAAAATGAAAAATTGCAAGGAAAATCGCTTTCTATTTTGCCACTTAATAGTGTGATTTTGTCATACGTATATTAATTTTAACTACTTAATTAAAAGTAACAGGAATAAAAAAATTTTCTTGACTTAAGTAGTAATTGATTTTAATTTAATTTTCAATTACTTGCTAAGTTGTCGCCCAGCCAGTATGGTGGCTATGTCCCTCGGCTTGTAACCGAGTGGGTTCGGGTTCGAATCCCGAGTAAGACATGGTTGTATCTTCTTTGGGAAAGAAGTCGGTCTTTCACCTGAAATGGATTCCCGTCTCGAAAGGAAAAGAAGCGCACCTCATCTTGTTGTATGCTGAGATCATCGTTTGTAATAAAAATCTGTTTTCTTCTGTGGTTGTGTAATATGTTTCTGTTCATCAATCTCACGTCTTTCGTATGTATCCCAGTAATAAGCACACGACAACAACAACTTGCTAAGTTGATCGTAAATTGGAATAATAATATAGATCTATCGACAGTATCTGTAAAATTTACCTACTTAGCTCATATTTTGGGTCACACACACACACATATATATATATATATATATATATATATATATATATATATATAAAATTCTCGTGTCACAGTTTTCGTTGCCATACTCCTCCGAAACGGCTTGACCGATTTTGATGAAATTTTTTGTGCTTATCCGGTATCTATGAGAATCGGCCAACATCTATTTTTCATCCCCCCAAATGTTAAGGGTGGACCACCCCTAAATTTTTTTTTTTATTTTTCAGACAAAATTTTTTGTTTTAATTTTTTTATGATACAGCATACAAAAATACCTACAACCCTAAATTTTCACCCCTCTACGATCAACCCTTATTTTTTAATAGCCATTTTAGTTATTTAATCATTTTTCCTCTCCGGTCGAAAACTGATCAATCGTCATTTAATTAGTTATCCCCGCCAGATGTCTACAGGTGTCATTTCTGACCCAGTAAACAGCACGGAGTAGGGATGAGAACGAAGCCGGTCTCCTTTCTTTCTCACTCCCTACACAGTTGTTGGCCATCATTATTGTTTATGCATCAAGTGTATTAGTAACGTTGACAATTATTATTTTGCTATCTCAGTGTAACGCTCATATTAACTTTTAATCATTCCTATTTTATAAATAATAATTAAATTATCAATTTTGAGTGTATTTTGCTCGATTAGTTAATCAAGTGATTTTTTAACCTCAAAAGTACTCAACACGTGACACGAACTTCCAATAACAACGGATTTTGTGTTGTAAGTATACTTTTTTTTATTTATATCGAAAATGTTGTTGATCTTATAAAAATGTAAGTTTAATTTGATTTTATTAAAAACATTTAATTGAACAATTAAGATTTTCATAGTTTCCAAAAAATCAATCGTTATGAATCTTTATTATGAAATGTCAATGGAAATATTGGTTGTATGAAAAAAATTATAAGAGACAATGTTTTCATAAAATTTAATTTTTACTTTCGTTTGAAAAATTTTTCCATTAAACTTATATTTTTGTTATAATTACATAAATTAAAACTAATCATTTCAAAACTGCTACAAAAATCCTGGCCCTAATTATACTTTTAACATTTTTCATCATTATATAATTTCATTAATTCTATTTATGTATGTTTTGTACAGTGAGCAATGCCAAGAAAACGCAAAGGGGCTGATTTGAGCCGCAGTACAAGTAAAGCTCGAAACTTGCGAAATAGCAGATCCGAAAGAACAGAAGAACAAATCCAGCAACAAAATACTGATGCACGTGTCAGAATGGCGCAATTGCATCAAGAAGAGCCAGAAGATACACGAGCTGAACGCAATGAAGTCAGAAGATTAGAACAACAGCAATCACGCCGTTTCACAGTCAATAGACGAAGAACAAATGACCAACAACGACAACAGGTACATCAAGCATTTATATCTGATTCATTCCTGCGTCTAGCATTCCAGTATGAGCCCGATATTGAATATTATGCTCATTCAAAAGTGGTAATTGGTGCTATGGACAAGGAATGTCCGCATTGTCATGCTCTGAAATTCAAAAATGAGCCAGCTGGGATGTGTTGCGCGTCAGGAAAAGTGCAACTACCTGAAATTGAAACACCACCTGAACCATTGAACGGCTTACTTATCGGCACGGATCCAGATTCTAACGTGTTCCTGAAGTCAATTCGAAGATTCAATTCATGCTTTCAAATGACATCGTTCGGAGCAACAGAAATAATTCGAAATACTAATGCAAATGGTCAAGAATTCAATTCTACATTCAAAATCAGAGGCCAAGTTTATCATAAAATGGGCTCACTGCTGCCAATGCCAAACGAACCACATAAATACTTACAAATCTATTTTATGGGCGGCGAGGATTCCGGAAGCGCACTTGCCAATCGCGTGAATGCACGTTGTGATTATAATAACCTTGATTCACTTTATGCCAGGCGCATCGTCAGCGAGCTAGATGCTCTTTTGAACGAGCACAACGAGTTGTTGAAAATATTCAAATCACATATGCACCAATTACAAAGCGATAATTACGCTATCGTCATTAATCCTGATAAAACACCAGCTGGAGAGCATATTCGTAGATTCAATGCACCCGTTCTTGATGATGTTGCTGGAATCATGGTTGGCGATTGTACAGCTGCACGAGAAATTGTGATTCGTAGAAGAAATAATATTCTTCAGTTCATTGCTGACACACATCGTTCATATGACGCCCTCCAATATCCGCTAATATTCTGGAAGGGACAAGACGGATATTGCATAAACATAAAACAACGAGATCCCGTATCAGGTACTTCCTTCATTATTAATTTGATCATTAATCATTTAACAAAACAATTAAATTATTGAACGTAATAAATTTAAATAAATTTTTATGAACAAATATTACAGGAGCTGAAACAAACAAGAACGTTAGCTCAAAGGATTATTATGCGTACCGATTAATGATTAGACGTGGCCTGGACAACGTCATTTTACGATGTCGTGAGCTTTGTCAACAATTCATGGTCGACATGTACGCGAAGATTGAGAGCGAACGACTACGATACTTAAGATATAATCAACAAAAAGCTGCGCGCGGAAGAGTACATTCATTTGCGAGACGCTATCAACAACAACAATGTTTCAGGCAAGTTTTTGTACAAGGAATTGAAACTTACTTTTAAATGCTTGTTTATTAACGTCGCATTATTAAATTGGCCGCAGTAGCCTAGTGGTCAAGGTAATGGACTCGGGGCTGGCGTGTCATAAGTACCGCTGAAGACTTGACGTGTAGAGGAGCGATACATGTTGAATCTGTCGAGAGCTCAAACGTCCTCCCGTTGTTGTGGTAGTTGAGAGAAGGGATGCCAACTCAGGTTTCATTCTCTTTATTTGATCATGGCTCAAAAATACGAGGTCCGTCGCCAAAAGCCTTAGTCTAGTTGAACAGTTTGCGACGTTAATATTCACTCAATCCCACTTTTTGACAACAGGAGGGCTAATGGTGATGGACCTAATAGTTTTAAACCATCCGAAAGGGATGACATTGAAGCATGACATATTTAATATACATCAGCCGGTCTACGCAGTGAGTCTTCAGTGGCACCACACAGGAATCTAACCCGTGACACGGTGGTCATGTGCTCTTGACCATGCCCACTAGGTTACCCAGCTGTACAAAAAACAGAACTTATCCAACCTAGCGTTACAGAAAGTAATTTAATCGACAGGCAATCGAATCAAATTTAAATATAAATAAAAAAAAACAAGAAAAATAAAATTACATTAACTTTGCTTTTCTTTAGTGTTAGTATTAATGTATCTACTATTACTATTGTTAACATTAAGATATGCGTATTTCTTTTTTATTTTATTAAAAAATAATTTAAGTTTTTATTTACTTACTCGTTTTTCTGTTTAATGGGACCATACTCTACTCAGGGCCAAGAATCTTAAGGGTGTGTGTTTTTGTGTATTCCACACTAAATACACTTGAGTGACACAAAGCATGCAAAATAGAAATGGAGTATACGCAAATAAGTTATTGTGTTCTTGTGGTACACAATAAAAGGACTGTAGGAAGTCCATTGTACGCTTTAATGCAAAGGTTTTTAACCTGAGGTGACCGCACTCATCCCTAGGCATGCAAAACAAAAAAATTTAAAAACATATAAACTAAACTGAAATAAAAAAAATGAGATACTCTTATATTAATATTTTCCCAAAAGTCTAATGTGATAAAAAAAAATATTCCAAATATTTGTATAATACAAATTCATAAGAGTGCTGATCTTTTTTAAAAAAATTTGTGAATACCCTTGTTCTTATAGAGACGTTGATTAAAAATATAATATCAATCAAAAGTGGTTGATTGAATGATTTTAAATATTGCCGCAATAATCTTTTTATTTTAATGATACAGTTCCATTTGTTTGTTTGTTTTTTAAATCGTCAATAATATAACGTAACCTAATAGTTTACTAGAATAACACCATTAGTCTTAATGCGATTAGAATGGGCAATTGGATTTTATTGGCATTACTGCCAACTAAAACTGTGTCCTTGGTAGCCGATTGATTATGGTCAGAAACATGGGTCTGACATTTCCAAGCCATGGGTTCGAGCTCTGGTGCCCCGAAATACCCGCTGTGTTGAAGGGTTGGTGTAATTTAGATCTGTCAAAGCTCAAAGTCTTCACGTTGGTGTGGAGTGCAGGTTTGAAGAGTGGGATGCCAACTCAAGTGTCGTCCTCTTAACTTGATTAAACTAAACTCAGTGGCGCAACAGCCCATAAGACCAAGGTCTACTCTGCCCATCTCAGCATACATGACCATTGAGCGCTGAGGTGCATTAGCAGATGTCCCGTTTAGGTGGTCAGTATGAAATGAAACCCCCAGTGTTTGGTCCCCAAGCAAGCTTGGTACTCATTTATCGACCCACTGAAAGGATGAAAGGCTGAGTTGACCTTGCTCAGCCCGAGGAGGACCAAAATTACGAAGATCGTCGCCAATAGTCTTGGTGTTAATAAGAGTCGAGTCAAGCCTTCTATATATAAAAAGAAATACTTTTTTTTAATATTTTTCATAGAAGAATCGCATTCAAGTAGCATTATTTAAGCTTGCATATTGTACGCATATAACAATTTTAAAAAATGTAACCAGTTATAGATCACATATGTAAAAACTAGTTTTTTCTTTTTCCCATTCAAACTGGATATATATAACAAGTAATAAAAAATAAGCCAATTCCTACTTAGGTCACGAAAGGAATATTTTATTTTAGTTACTTTTTATTAAATAGTTACAATTAATATAAATATGTATATTCATAGGACAGAATCACAGTATTAAGTTTTAAAATAGAAAGCGATTTTCCTTGCAATTTATCATTTTCCTTTCTATATATAGTGTTGGACTATTATTTTTGTTTGTTACTATTTATTCATTAATTAAATAGAATTAATGGACTATCAGAAATGGTCATTATTGTTTGCTCTGCTAAATACAAATTATTTCATTCTAATCGATGCATTAGTTTGAAGAGAAAAAATTTCCACACAAAAATTACATTCATAAATTCAAAATGACTATTGGTAAACGGAGGCTTTTTAAAGTTAGTTCTTCTCACTTCACAAATTCTTGCAAAAGTGTAGCAGAAATTCACTACTTTTAAATAATAAATGGTTCGCAGTTGCATATATCATATTCTGTAAGAACCCAACTATAATATTTATGTTTGAAAAAATTAAGTAAAAATTTTGAAAAAGGCTATTAAAAGTTATCGTATTGATGTATGATACTGTTGAGACTAGAGGCGCACACAGTTTTTCAAGGGGAGGGGGTCTCCAAGGTCAAAAGCTCACCATTCTCGCGTATCAGGCTCCCCAACACATTCTTTGATTTTGTCGATTTTCTTGAACAAAAAACAGTAAAAAATAATTATTGAATAAATAATTAGCATTAATTAATAAAATTAATTACTATTAATAACAAATAGTTAGTTAAATTTTACGCACTATATACATAGGACTATTATTTTTGTTTCTATTTATTCATTTTTTAATTTAATTAATGAATTATTATTTGAAAAAAAACTGTAGTAATATCAAGTGTCATCCACTACAAGTTTAAAAAAATGTATCTGAACTTGAGTGGATGAACAAAAAGTATTTTATTAACGATTGAAAATGTGTGAACAAGATATATGTATATAAATATATACTTATTGGGAGAGTGTGAGCTATTGTAGGTATTGACCAAAAGAAGATAACTGATTTAGATATCAAAGACCTTAATTTAATTAATTTGCACGAAAAGGGTATTCACCTCCATTCTAAAATGTTCTTAGTGCAGCAATGCAGGTAACGAGAATATTAGTCATCTTAAAATCTGCCAGAAATATGATGCATTCCCTAGGAATACATTAAAATTGTCTTGGAAATTTTTTCAAGTTACTTTGAACACCATTTCTGACTTGAAGACAAATCACTGACATCACAAACTAAAAATTAATTAGAAAACCTCCTATATACTCTTTATTTATATATTTCTAATATTTTATTACAATACGAATATTCCATTTCAAATTTTAATTGCAAACATATATACAGTTTTATGAGTATATATTTAATAATGCCAAACCAATTAGCCAGCAACATGAATTTTTTTAAATAATATTAATATTTACAATTTTTGTGATGATATTACATTATCAAATGCGTTACATTAAGAGTTTCAGGGGTGTTAACTTCGTCTTGGGGAGGGAGTGAAAATACAAACGCTTTACAATTAGATATAATTCTTTGAAATTAAAATTAAATGCCTCAAATTTCTTACACATTATTTATAAAGGAATAAGGTTTCAAAAGAGTACAAAATGTTTAGAATACAACCATAATTTAAAAAATTATAAGCATTTGAAAATAAGAAACGTTTCTGTAATAAATATTAAGTAAATGTTACGTTGCGTGCTATTTTCTAAAATAGTAGCCTTTGATGTATAAAACTTTATAGAATTATAAAATGCATCGTACTCTTTAAGCCCTACATAATTTTAGTATATATCTTTTGTATTTCAAAATATTTGAAAAATATTAAAATTTAAAAAAAATTTAGGTAATTTTTTATTTTTTAAAAAATATAATTTATTATTTTATTTATATAAAAGTAGCTAGAGTGTAATAAGAATACATTTAACTTTATAAATCGACTTATTAATAGTAATTAGAGCTACTATTTTAGAAAATAGGATGCGCAACATAAAACTTAATTAATATTTCTTACAGAAATGTTTCCTATTTTCATATGCTTATAATGTTTTAAATTATGACTACATTTTTAACATTTTACACTTTTCTGAAGCCTCATGCCTTTATAAATAATGTGTAAGAGATTGGAATTATTTAAAGAATTATAATTATTCAAAGAATTATATATATTTGCAAATTGTTTATATTTTCAGCCCCGAGATGAAGTTAAGACCCCTGAGACTTCTTAACTAGTAATTAAGTACAAATAATTCTGAATAAATATTCCCTAAATTATCATAAAAATAAACTTGGGAATAACACACATACGAATGATTTCTAGTTATACCTTTGTGGTCTTTAGTATATATAAAAACAAAATCCTGTTTCTTCAATAACCACACGTATTCTTTTTTTATTCGCAATAAACCACAATCCATAAATTGCCAGAGAAAAGATTCGAAACAGAGTGAGCAATTTGTAAGTTAAATTGACCATCGTTTGTCGGTCTTTAGTAGAGCTTAATCTCGGTTAATGTGAAATTAAAACATAGTTTTTGAAGAAGACTGACAACATAAATGGATAATTTGGTTATAAATAAAAATAACAGAATACTTTTCCCCCTCTTCTCCGTTCCACTTTCTATTCTTGTTCTTCTTTTCTGTTTCTTATTTTATAATTTTAAATCTCTGAAAAGTTTAATTTAATAGTAAATTATTAACCCCCAACAGGTTATGTGTTTCGGCTTCTGAAAATAATTGTACCCAACAATTTTGCGAATTGAATTAGTGCAAAAATTGGTTCTTTCTTTCAATCAATCATCCTCTCTACCCCTCCTCTATATCCATCTCTCTCTCTCTATATATATATCGCTAGCTGGTATACCCGTTCTTCGCATGGGTGAATTGAAAAATTAAACAATACAGATTGAAGGATAAAGAAGTTTTTAATGAGTTAATTTTACGTGAATTGCAAATTATTAAAAAAAAAAGCCTTTTTACATATCTCAGCTGAACAAAGAATTATATTTGTTAAATTTTAAGTCTAATAGATGATATAAAGGATTTTTTAAATTTTATAACGCCCCATGACTCCCTTGTGGGTGAATTTTTGAAAACACCTTCTTAAGGGGACTTGGCACCCTTTGAGCAAACTTCTTTATTTACGCATTTAAAAATTATATTTTAGCATTTTATACAATGTTTCTATTCTAGAAAATGTTACCAGATGAAAATTTTCATATATTATTCACACAATTTTAAAAATTTTAATTTTTTGAAGAAAATTGGGAAAATTTTAAAATCCTACTCTTTTTGTAAAAATTAATTTTTTGACCTGAAATTTTTTTATAATACTCTTATGGATGATCTAAACAACTTTAGGGATCGATTTTAGAATAACTTCATTCGTTTTCGAGAAAAAAAATAAAATGTTGATATACAGGCTAAAAATCAACGAAAAAGCCAACATGTCTTACATTTTTTTTTAAAAAAAAGTATTCAGTTTATAACAAAACGGATCCCTAATTTTATTACATGCTTTATTTTCAACGCGCAAGAAAAAAATGGAAGTGATTGGTAAATAATTGTCGAAGGAGTAGCATTTTGAATGCACTAAGGTTTCGAAAAACACAAACTGAGAAAAACAGGTTTAAAGTTTATAATTCTGAAAAAATAATTATTATAAGCTTAATTAAACTTAAAATACCACTTTAAGATATTAGTTATACGTTTTTCTTTAAAATAATTGCATTTTCATATTTTTTCAACCCACACATTTTTATAAATGATCAACTTTTAGAGAGTACTAATTGTCCATGAAAATTCAAGAAAAATGTTAAAAATTTTTTTTTTTTTCTGTCACGACAGAAATTTTAGCTGTTTTTCTTCTTATAATATTAAAGTATTACATTTGAATGAAAAATATATCAAGAAGAAGAACTGAAATTATAAAATTATTAATATAAAATGCCTTAATTTAAAAATTTTACATGCACACATTTCACAAGGAAGAAAAATTACATTATTGTATTGCCTCGGAAATATTCTGCTTTTGATACTACACATTCTTTTTATAGTTATTATTTCTATTTCTAAAATAGATTTTTTTATCATAAAGCATTTTTAGCTTTTTTTTTTCTAAAAAGGGGTGTGGCTGAATTACCTAATTTGTTTTCAAATGAAGTTTTAGTCAACTTCTAACTTTCCGACATGCACAAGTGATATATCAATCGAAAGATAATAATGCAAAGAATAAGATTAAATGAAAATAAAAAAAAACTATAGGTTTGTGATTTTTAGGGTACCAAGTCCTCTTAAGCCGATCTCTGTTCAGCAAAAGTAACATATTGTTACAAATTTTGTGTAACGAATGCTTAAGATAGTGTAAATAATTTATATCTGGATGTTTAATACGTTAATATTTCTTTCTGTTGTACTTATTTTTTGTTAAATTTGTAATATTCGCAAGCAATGCCGTTTCTTACATTATAATGGCGATTCAATGGAAACATAGCGAAATGTTGGCGATAAAACCAAGTTGGCATCCTTTTCGGAGACCCTGTTGGCAACTTGGCAATTGATTGAACGGTGCAGAAGTTGATATGCTGTAGCGTCACCTAGTGGAGAGCTGCAACAAAGATGATAGTTCAAAAAACCTTCTCCCCCCCCCCTCCAAATACATATAAATATATACATGCCAATTTTCCTAGTGATCAGTTGAACGGTGTTGGAGTGAAGTGAGGCCATATATACAAGCATCCATTTTTATGTATATTGATAATATATACAAATATCTGTGTGTGTGTGTATTCAATAACATACCCCTTAGTTGAATTTATTTGAACTTTTTTCACGTCGTACTCTGAGGCATTCGGCAACGAACCTCGTAAATTTGAACCTGGGTCATGCGACGAGGATAACACCTGAGCTGGCACTCCACTCTCCAAACTTCTACACCACGCTAACCAGAAGACTTTGAGCCACGACAAATTTAACGTGTATCAGCCCTTCTACTCAGTGGGCTTTTAGTGGAACTAGAACTCGTTCTCACAATTCGCTGACCCTGAGTTCGTGACCATGACCACTAGACTGCCCTTTTGTAGCTAAACTGTTCTTTGCAAACTTTCATGTATAACATTTTATTTATTGATAGATTTTTAAGACAATGAAAATGATAATATTCTTTAAGTATGTAGAGCTACAGTAGTTTACAGTGGATGCTCATTTTGTTGAAGGCAAGCTTGAAGTTCTGGAATAGCCGCAACATTTATATGAGAATGTGCCTAGTAGAACCTAAATTTTTATAATGCTTTTTTACAATGCCATAAAATAAGTTTTTTGGCCTATTTGCGCCTTCAAAAGTTAGAGATAAACCTAAGGATAGTTTTTATGGCTTTTAAAATCATTATTGTCAATTTTAAAACGAAGAAGAGAGACAAGAACTGAGAAGAGAGTATTTTATAAAATAGAGTATGATGATAATGATAACGAGGCTTTTTGTATAAAAAAAGAAGAAATTTATCTTGGAGGCCTTTTTTTTCAGTTTATTTAAAAATGTGTTCATTATTTTCATTATTTCGTAACAGATATTTTGGATTTAGCGTATCTACGTATTTCAATGAAAACAATAAGGCCACGCAATGAAAAAAACTTAAAGAAAAAAATAGTGCATAATCTTAAAATATATATTTTTAGGCTTAGAAAAAATTTAAAAATATCATATAACATGTAATTTTTATGTTTCAGTATCGACTCTGGAAGGAAGACGCACAACTATTAAATAAATTGTACCCTATTTGTGTGGCTAACTCTTATATAAAAATTATTGTAATATATCTTTATATATAAAAATCTTCTGCGCGTGTGACTAAACTCCTGCTAAACGGCTGGGCCGAATTTTTTGACCGATTTTGATGAATTTTTTTGTGTAGGTTCAAGTGCATTCGAGAATGGTTTAGATTCACAATTTGGTCCGATGTCGCAATTAGGTAAAAAAAAAATATTAAAAAAAACATTAAAAACATTCAACTCTCAATATATTCACCTGCATTGTTGTAACAGCGTTATTGTTATAAAAATGACGTAAGTTGGCGTTCAGCCAAACCGGGTCTTCATTGTTACAAAAATGCAGATGTATCATGCTTTTTAGTATTTTTAATTAATATCTTTTCAAATAATCTTTATATATAAAGGGTGTTTTTTTAGAGGTATAGAACTTTAAATTGCAATAAAACAACGATGTATTATTCGATTGACATGGAATTTTTTGTATTCGAAAGATAATCTTGTGGCATTACATTTTAAATATGATTTCTGGCATATGACTGCCACGGCTGGCTCGGATGTAGTCCAATCTGGACGCTCAATTTTCGATGACTTTTTCCAACATTTGTGGCCGTATATCGGCAATAACACGGCGAATGTTGTCTTCCAAATGGTCAAGCGTTTGTGGCTTATCCACATAGACCAATGACTTTACATAGCCTCACAGAAAATAGTCTAGTGGTGTTAAATCACGAGATCTTGGAGGCCAATTCACAGGTCCAAAACGTGAAATTAGATGGTCACCAAACGTGTCTTTCAATCAATCGATTGTGGCACGAGCTGTGTGACATGTTGCGCCGTCTTGTTGGAACCACAGCTCCTGGACATCATGATTGTTCAATTCAGGAATGAAAAAGTTAGTAATCATGGCTCTATACCGATCACCATTGACTGTAACGTTGTGGCCTTCATCGTTTTTGAAGAAGGATTCCACCAGTCCATAAAGCGCACCAAACAGTCAGTTTTTCTGGATGTAACGGTGTTTCGACATACACTTGTGGATTAGCTTCACTCCAAATGCGGCAGTTTTGTTTGTTGACGTAGCCATTCAACCAGAAGTGCGCTTCATCGCTAAACAAAATTCGCTTATGAAAATCGGGAACAGCAGCAATCTCGCTTTGGGCCCATTCGACGAATCTACGCCTTGCTTGATGATCGTTTTGATGAATTGCCAAACCAAACTGAGAATAAATCACTTGACAGCTGTTAAATCGGTCGCCATCTTGGAAAGTAATGCCAACTTAAACTTCTATACCTGGAAAAAAAAACACCCTATATAATTCTTCTTTGCTTGCGTATGTGACTGAACTCCTCCTAAGCTGCTGGACCGATTTGGATGATATTTTTTTGTGTGTGTTCAAGAGGATTCGAAAATGATTTAGATTCACAATTCGGTCCGATATCGCAATTAGTTAAAAATGCGCCGAAAATATGTAAGGGCGCGCGATTGTTCATAAAAAAAATCTTGTGGCCACTATTTTGAGCGGCCAACTTCAAGGTGAAGTTGTGTACTTCTACCACAGATACCAATGATTCTTTCAGACTCACCTACCCATTCAAATGTTTGCAATTTCCAACTCGTTTGGCATTTGCTATGACCATTAATAAGTCACAAGGTCAAATAATGATAATTTGTGGCTTATAGATTTAAAAAAACCCTTGCTTTTCGCACGATCAATTATATGATACATGTCCGAGGTTTGGCAAACCATCGCATTTGTTTGTCCCCCCCCCTTTTCCCTCAAGGATTAACCAAAAACATTGTATAGTTAATGGTATTACGATAAATTTATTGTTTGTGCATTTAAAAAATATACCTATTGTGAAAATAGCTGGAGCTTTATTCTTTTTACCCTTTAATCAAAGCAAGTTTAAGTTTCTATTCAGAATAGCTTTTATATTCAACTTAGTTCGTAGTAAATACATACTCACACGCAATCGATAGGTCGAATTGTGGTAACCAGTGGCGCACAGAAGGTGGGGTCCGGTCCCCCCCATAACCCTTGATTTTTTTCCGATTGACTTTAATTCTAAGTATATAATACGTAAAATTTAATTAAGTATTTGTCATTAATGATTAATTTTATTAATTAATGCTAACTATTTATTCAATAATTATTTTTTACTGTGCTTTGTTCCCGAAAATCGACAAAATCAAAAGGAGCATGATACAAGAATGGTGAACTTTCGACCCCCCTCTTGAATAATTTATGTGTGCGCTACTGGTGGTACATGTGATGTTGTCAGGAATTGTAATAACTTTCTTTATAAAAAATTTCATCAAAACGGTCCAGATTGTTACAACTTATTCAAAAAAGTTTGTAATTCTTGGATTTAAGACTTGTCGCCTGTCGGGACCGCTAGTATATTATATTTCCTTTCCTAGGTAATTTCCTAAGATTACTGAGATGTAATATGCCGTAAGTTACCATATATTTATTATTTTGGATTTCCTTAAAGGTATAAAAATATATGTCATTACACACACATCAAATTTTTTCTTTAATTACAAAAATACCAATTAAACACAAATCAATAAGCTTACATCAATTACTTAAATTGGATTTTTAAGGCAGCGATATACGAGTTAGTAAAATTAGCGAAAGTTATCTTCTTTCGTAATTAAGACATCACGTTTTCCACATATATTTTTCAGCTAAAATTTTCGTTTATCAGGAACGTATTAAAATTCCTCATTTTCTAGTATATACAATTATCTCAGCAAACAAAAAATTCTCTGGTATTATACGTTATGCAATATTCTTCTCATTTTTAATATTTATTATATTTTCTTTTTTCTTGCTCTTTTCAATTCATTTTTAAATCGACGGACACATTTAATAATTGTGTATTAAAATATATCAATTCAACATAGAATATACTGGGTTAAGCTTAATTCTTTGAAAAGAAATTAATCTTTTTGAAATACACAATGTTCAATACATAAAATGTGTTCAAAACAACATGTGTAAACAAGTTCAATACTTCCATCCTCAGCGGCTCCACAGCCCAGGGTGAGCCTTGGCCTTCACAAAAAGCCTTATTCAGGCCAGCCTTTTTCTTGCTAGTGTTCTCTACTTCTTAGTTCTCAGAACTAGGAGACCTTTTTCTAGGCCATCAATCCATCTAAGATTTGGCCTGCCCTTTAGCATTTGCAGTCCTTTATTTCTGTACAAAGACCGGATATTCCAAAACCCTATTCTCAAGTCCTTTAAACATTTTCCAAGTCGTTTCCTAGAAGTCAGTCCGGATATATTTTCTTCTTGAGATTTCGTAACAAGATTTTTGTATGGGGTAGAGTCGTTAGCCCTACGGCCATCCCCCGAACCTGGAGAACCAGTCCCATTTTAGTCGCCTTCTACGACATGCATGGGATACGTTGGGACTATTTTTTCACACCCAGTCACCAAACAGGTGACATAAAAATGTTACTAATATTAAAGCACATTTTTTTTTAAATAATAAAAATTGAAAATTTTAACTTAATACAAATTACATGCTATTAAATCATATATATTGCTTTTTAAAAACACTTTTTCACATTGTATTAGTAAAGTTTCACATAAATGCTAATTAGAAGTTAAATTAAGACAGTTTAAAATCTTCATTTCATAATGAAGCAATTTGAATGCTGTTTCTTATTATACGTAAAAATACAAGGCGTGGCTATTAAATAACGATGTTGGTGCTATAAAAAATTTTATTTTGATTTCATACATATTCGCTAATTATTTCTTTCAATATGCACCCCTCTATCCGTATACCGCTCCATGCAAATTTTCCGTTGTTCGAATTAGTGCTGGAAGTCTTTTCGTGAGAACTCCTTCAGAGGACTTAAGGTATCCGACTACATTCGGAACCGTGATTTTAAAAAAGCACATAAATGGATAATTTTCATGATATTTAGTGTCACTTAGATTAGAATACATGCATAAAATTGTTTTAAGGAGATTTTGACAAAAAAATTTATTTAAATATAATATTTTGGCAAAAAATTAACTTAGAATACCTTTTTTTCAAAATGTTCTCCTTTTGTGAAAAATGTTCTATTAGAATAATATTTTGCCTGTATATAGCTCAGACCTCTCTACAAAGGCTCAACTAGAATTTTTGAAATACATAACTTAGAAGTGGGTTTTTTCATATTTTATGACTGTTGTCATAAACAGAGGGGAGCAATTTTAAGAAAAAAATGCGAATAATTATTTCAATAGGTGGTAACTCTGAAAATAATGGGAATTTTTCAAAAATTCTAGTTGAACCTCTGTAGAGAGGGCTGAGCTATATACAGGCAAAATATTATTCTAATAGAAGCCTTTTCCACAAAAGGAGAACATTTTGAAAAAAGATTATTCTAAGTTAATTTTTTGCCAAAATATTATATTTAAATAAATTTTTTTGTCAAAATGCCCTTAAAACAATTTTATGCATATATTCTAATCTAAGTAACACTAAATATCATGTAATTTATCCATTTATGCGCTTTGCAAAATCACGTTTCCGAACGTAGTCGGATACCTTAACGCTTTCTCTTTCCCAGCTTTAGCGAACTCAAATTATGTTCCTTTTAAAGCAGATTTCAGCTTAAGAAACAGATAGAAGTCGCATGGCTCAAGATCCAGCAAAAAACAAAACAAAAAACCCACATATTCTAAAAAAATTGTTCTAAAACTGGGATGATGTACTTGGCTAGAAACCTCCTGAAAAACAATGCAAAATGAACCGGCGCATTGCCTTTGTGGACACCCATGACTTGTTCCTCAACAATTCTGGTCGTTCCTTCCTTATTCTTTCAAGGAGTTCAGCAAGAACGTGAAAATACTAACATTTATTAATAGTTTGACGTTCAGGAACCCAAAGAAGGTACACCATCCCATGAATATCAGAAAAACGATTATCATCGGTTGGAATATTGAATTTGGTCATCCGAGATTTTTTGGCTGTTTGTGGATGGGCTCTATCTGTTCATGGATTTACACTTCGTTTCAGTATCCTAAGTAAAAAACTACGACTCCACACACGTTATTATCCTTTTTACTAATTTTTGGTCATAGTGTTAGTGTTAGTGCCAACTATTTTGAGAGCATCTTCTAATTCAAATGTGAGAATTTTAGGCACTATTTCGGTACAGACTTTTTCTATGCAAAAATTGTTATATAACATTTGCCCCGTAAGTTATCTTTGTCAATTCCTACCGTCTCAACAACCACGCGAATACTTAACTGACGATTAGATTGAACCAGATTGCCCATTTTTTCAATATTGTCATCCGTTTTTGAGGAAGATTCGGGCGTGAATCATCTTTTACATTTTCTGGGCTATGTTGAAAACGCTTAGACCACTCAAAAACATGTGCATACGATAAACTTTCATTGCCATGCACTTGTTTTTATGAGCTAAGTTTCAGTAGCGTTTTTTGAAAGTTTCATGTGAATTTTCACAATAATTCGTCGATGTATTGTTAGACTTATCACTTTCTCTGCAAAAAAACAAACAAACTCTGAAACGAACGAAGATTACAGCTATACAGATTTGTTTATAGAAATGAGAAGTACTAAATGTGAAATAGAGAAGGCTTCAGGCTAAATAGCTGTCGGTTGCTGGCGTTTGTCTCATGCTTATTTCTTCCATAATAACCAGAAACGTTTTAAGGCATAGGCCAACTGGGCCCGAGCCTAGGATCTCTGTCACAATGGGAACCTCGTCTCGCTTTCGATTTAGCCTTAATTTCAACGGTCAAATGTTATTTCCAGTTGTATTCTCCGAAAAATTGGGAATTTCGGACAATATATCAACTGTCTACATGTGATGAGCGTCGTCTATGTACAGGCCTAAGCCTACCACCATACACTATCATTACTCATTCAGTTAAAAGGCGGCAGTCGGTCGAGCCGGTTTATGCGATTGTAAGGCATGCACATTTATTTGCTTCGGGTTATTGTTTGTACGAGTTTTTTACAACATATGCTATGTACTGTCTACGTTTAAGGGTCATAGGTGGGACCTACATTTTTGTAATGCCCCAGGGCCTACTTTTGCGTAGGGACCTAGGGCCTCAAGAAGTCTTAAGACAACCCTGGTAACAGCATCGGTCTCGTTATTTAATAGTCGCACCTTGTATTAAGCATAAGCATATACAGTCAAACCTCAGTGTAACGAACCACTATACTGCGAATTTCTCTGCTTAGCTAACTTTTTCCAGGAACCAAGAATATTTTACTATTTTCTTTATAAAATAACCTCCAAATAGCGAAGTGTGTTCTCTAACGAACTTTTTCTCTTGGGATGCGATTTTTTTTCTTCCTATTTCTGGACAACTTTTACGTTATCCTCTCTTATAGCCCATTTTGTGGGGTTCAATGGCCTTGAATTAGTTTCACCAGATACCTAAGTCACCTGGAGCAATGAAATTGTCGTAATTTTTCAAACGAAAAACTCAGGTAAAATTAGCAGATTTTATCTGTAATTAAATGTAAGGATGCATACGTCCTGAATTAAAATTACTGATTATAAATTAATGTATGCTTCAAATTACTTAAATGCTTAAAATTAGAACATTTCGTTAAAAAATTCATATTTTTTAAAGCTGAAAATACAGTATATTCCTGTACAATGTTTTTTCCCCCTTGTTTTCCTTGCGTATTTCTTTTTGATAGGTGAGATCTATAAAATGATAAAAAGTGTTAAAAATTATTTTTTTTAAAGTAATACATTGTATTTAACTCAGAATCAGTGGCGCAACAGCCCATGAGAACCAGGACCTACTGTGCCCATCAAAGTATACGGGACCATTGGGCGCTGAGGTGCATTAGCAGATATCCCGATCAGATGGTCAGTCTAAAGTGAGACATCCAGTGCTTATGTCCCCAAGCAAGCTTAGTACTCATTTATCGACCCCAATGCAGTAAGGATGAAAGGCTGAGCCGACCTTTCCTAGCCCGGGAATAGAATAGGGACCTATGGTGTGAAAGCACGATACGCTACCACTCGACCACTGAGCTTTCAACATATAGTATTTATGAATTAAAAATTTGGTTTTTGTGGTCTTTAATGTATATTAAGGTATCCGACTACGTTCGGAACCGTGATTTTGCAAAGCACATAATTGGATAATTTTCATGATATTTAGTGTCACTTAGATTAGAATATATGTATAAAATTGTTTTTGACAAAAAAAATATATTTAAATATAATATTTTGGCAAAAAATTAACTCAGAATAATCTTTTTTCCAAATGTTCTCCTTTTGTGAAAAATGCTTCTATTAGAATAATATTTTGCCTGTATATAGCTCAGACCTCTCTACAGAGGCTCAACTAGAATTTTTGAAATATATAACTTAAAAGTGGGTTTATTCATATTTTACGACTGTTGTCATAAACAGAGGGGAGCAATTTTAAGAAAAAAACGCCAATAATTATTTCAATTGGTGATAACTCAGAAAATAATGTGAATGTTTCAAAAATTCTAGTTGAACCTCTGTAGATAGGGCTGAGCTACATACAGGCAAAATACTATTCTAATAGAACCTTTTTTCACAAAAGGAGAACATTTGGAAAAAGGATTATTCTTAGTTAATTTTTTGCACAAAAATATTATATTTAAATATAAACTCATTTTGTCAAAATCTCCTTAAAACAATTTTATGTATGTATTCTAATCTGAGTGACATTAAATATCATGAAAATTATCCATTTATGCGCTTTTTTAAAATCATGGTTCCGAACGTAGTCGGATATCTTAAAAGGTGAATCTCTATTTAACGAATTTTCCATGTAACAAACTTTTTATCGGGATTTAGCGACTTCGTTAAATAGAGGTCCAACTGTATATACATGTAACACAACGGAGAAAGTTATTACGTAGTCCATGTTGTTGTTTTAGTTATGAGCTTTTATTCCCTTCAAAGAGACATCTTAGTTAACATCCAATTTTTATTAATGATCACACGCACATATAATAGTTAATGGACAACAGCATTTGGACTTCACAATAAGCAGACTCGAACACAAAAACAGACAAAAGCTACACAACGAAGACAAGCAGATAAAAAGAAAGGGACAAAGAAACTCTAGCTATTTAAATGAGGCGCAAAACCCGCATGATTTTTTCTAACAGAGGCTATGATTGGCGGAAAACCACAACTCGATAATTTCTGACACAATCTTACTTTTAAAAAATGCAAGCTGTGTTAATTTCTAAGATTCGGTTACGATTAAATCCCGGTTATGTGGTCAAGCTAATTTAATATTTAAACGCAGATCCTGAAGAACAAGACCATTAAAAATTTTAAAAAGTTATTCAGGATGAAACTAAGATAATTATTGCACACACACACACACACACACACACACACACACACACACACACACACACACACACACACACACATATATATATATATATATATATATATATATATATATATATATATATATATATATATAAGCATGCAAGAGCGTGTTTAAAAGTGTTTTTTAGCTTTTGTATCCAATTATTTATTCCTAAAGTGATTAAGAGAAAGAGCAAAAGAGAGAAAATGTGAGAACCAAAAAAAGAAAGAAAAAAAAAAAAAGAAAGGGGGGGAATGTTCAACGCCTGGTAATTGGATAGTTTTGCTTTAGCGTGTTGTCTATTTTGCTTAGATGTAAAATAGAACTAGTTTTATAATATTAAAAGGATGAAAGATTATTCTTAGTCACACACAGTGTGGGTGTGAGGAGGATTTTTAATTTTTACCATAGAGAATACCCCTCGGGGTTTTCGTGTTTTTAGAATGTAATTAGAGAGACCTGTAAAAGAGGTCTGTGTACTGTTCTATGAAGATAAAACTTAATTAAAATAAGTGAAATTTCTTGAAAAATTATTTCGAATGTAGTCAGATGTATTTAGGTATTCCTAGTGCTTTATTTTTTTAGAAACTTTTCTTCTGTTTCATTCTATTTTGATAATAATATTTCATTTTACTTAATTTATAATTCGATTCTGATGAGTTCTTTCAATTTGTGAAATTTAGCATGGGAAGTTTAAAAGAATTTTGTTATTGATATTAAATAATTCTTCTAAATTGATCAAAAACTGAATCGCAACAAAAAAAAATATGAATTTTACTTATTACTCTACATGATTATAAGTTGTGAAAAAAAAAGAAAATCTTCATAAATATTAACTAAAGAAACGAAATGTGTTCTTAAAGACAATATGTTTACAAGCTATATATTTAACAATGAAATCAATGTTAGTACATATCGGGTTACGTTAAAACTTATAGGGAATGGAATTACTTTCCCTCGAAAATACCTTCATAGTGCATGGTTCTCATTTGAATCAAAGGTATACACACATTTTTGATCAATAAAACTTCACACAAAAAACCATTAAGATAAAATATCAAGATATTTCCAATGAATCACATTTAATCTCTCGGTTATTACTCACAAAATTCTCTTTTTTTCCATCCTCCCACAAGAAATTTCCGTATTTCCAATCAGAAACAAAAGCCCGCCATCGTGGGAGAACGTTGTGGGTGCCATACGTACAGCAGCGATAAAACGCTGCAATTCCAGAGCTCTTCCGCTGTTTTTCCCACAGAGCCCGAACTTTCCCAGGCCACCCGCACGCGACCGTCGCACGTTGCGACTGGGTTCCCACTACCCTCATAATGACCTTATTTCGTCCTGGATGCGACCAGATCAACATCTTCGGTGTGAGAAAAAACAATGGGTCGCCGATGTCATCAAGGTCGCAGTCAGAGGGAGATGCAAATGTGGGAAAACTCCTGTCGGTAAAACGAAATTGAAAAGTGGTTCGCCGAATTAAAGTTCACTCACGCTGGGTTGAAAAATAGAACCTAAATTCTTGATGATTTCCTTATAAAAATAATCCAATTCTAGAATTATATTCTGATTTCAATATTCAAAAGAAAGAATGTTTTTAGTATGTTTCTGATTTTTTAATTTGAATGAATTCCCTTATTCCAAAGTATCAAATGTTTCATATTCCCCCATCGGTTCAAGCAGAGTTTCTCAACCTTTTTGTTTATTATTCCCCGTCAAGTCTTTTAAAAAGTCTTATGCTTCCTATATATATAACTCAGAAGATAAATGTAAACTATTATTGTAAGCAAATTATTATTTTTTTTTAAAACCTACTATGGAAAACTGAAGTAAAAAATTTAGTGAGATCCTTGCGCTTGATGCTTATTGCAAACAGATTTTATGCCGGGTTCTAATTTAGTTAAATTTAGTCTCAAGTCTCCTCGTTTTGTTATATCTAGCCTATTTCTTGTTTTTAACAACATATAATTTATGGCATTAAATCCACATTATGTGGGGTAACATACGCCCCCGCATCGGAGGGGGGGGATTTTAGGGGTCCCAAAGTTTGACAAACGCTAAGTACGTAATCCATTGTAAGAGTCACCTTGGGGCCAAAACCTGATTTTGCAGGGGGAGCTTTTAATATGAAGATGTTAAGTTTAATATATGAAGACGGTAAGTTGAATATGAAGATGGTAAGTTTAATATAAAGATGGAAATGGTAATATTTCTCTTTCACATTTGGTTGGATTTGGATGCTTGATTTCGATTTCTTCTCAAAGCCATGCCGTCACTGATTTTATATTAAGTAACGGTTTAATTGACGCATCGTTTTGCATTTCTGTAAATTCTTCTTGATACAGTAAAACTGAAATATCAGAAATATCTACTAACGTTGGCTGCGTCATCCCAGTTGGTAAATTATTTTTTTGTAAATCACAAAATCTTTCTTTTAAATCAGCTGACAAAATCTTCTTAGATGATTGAAATACTAATATTTATAGCTGTATCAATTACTTCACATTTTTGGAGCCAATAAAACCTAAAATTTTATCCATAATTGACTATATTACTAATAAATAGATCTTTTACGCTCTAAATGAGTCCTTTTTCGAAATTGCACCCTCACCCCCCTTTAAGAATCAAATTGTCCCCTTGTGGGACGTAGGCCCCACGTTGTGAAATACTGGGTTAAAGTGTAGAATAGGAGATCCCTTGGTGAAGTCAATTTTTTGGCGACAGGAATTGGTCGCCAAGCAACTTTTATTTTAATGCATTACTGATAATTTTATAAATATATATTTTTTTATTTCTCATCAGTATTTCTTTATTTTCATTGATAAATTCCACTTCGTAGATTCTTGGAAAACTTATCGCTAAATGAAATTACTTGGTGACCGATTCCGGTAGTCAAAAAATTGGCTTCGCCAAGGGGCCACTTATTCTACACTTTAACCTCTGTCTTCTATGTGTTTTAGTTTTTAAGTAATATTTAACTTCACTTTAAAAAAAATACCGTGTGTATTATACAGTATTCATAAAATTTTTAATGATTCAGTTTGATGAATGAACATACGTGTAAAAGTCGTGCGAACTTATTTTAATATTAAGATATATTATCTATTTGAAATTTATTCTAAGTCTATATCTGTTCTAAAAAAATATGTGACAATAGTCTTAAAATTTAAGGCTCTCCACCTAGCGTGAGAAGATAAAATGGTTTTTTTAATTCCTGTTTATCAAATACTCTGAACTTAACTCTTTTATATCGAGTGGCGTTTTTCTTGAACATACAGTGAAAATCGTTTAACTCGAAACTGAAGGAGCTGAAATATTTTTTCGTGTTAAAGGATATTGGAAAAAACAACAACAAAAAATAAAAAACATATATTTTACAAAATTAAGTTTATTAGATAGATACGTATACATTTACATAGATATGTATATGTACATGCATTTAATAAAATCTAATAGTAGAAAAAAGGAGTTTTTTATTTATAACGTAACACCCAAGGAGGTTGACTTATCTAAACCCCCTTCTTATCACTTTAGCTCAGCAAAAGCTATATGTTTTCTGCATTTCAAGTTTATAGGTTTAGTTATTCATAAAAGAGAATTTTTTTAATATCAAATGCCCTCACAACCTTTCTTGGATGTCAACTTTCGCAAAACCCTCTCTCAGAGGATCTCTACTCCTTGAAAGAAACATGCCAGCTAAATTTCAAGTCTAGGTTTAATAGTTCGAAAAAAGGAATTCTCTCTTTATCTATAACACCCCTTTTACCTTCGCGCAACCCCCTTGGGATTCAATTTTTGTGAAAACGTCATTTGAAGCGGTTTTCAGCTCCTTGAAAGGAATATACCAGCCAAATTTCAAATCTGCAGATCTAATAGTTAAAAAACGTGAATATTTATAAAGACACTGATCCTTTTGTAAACCCTTTGGAGGTCAATTTTGGCAAATTCGTTTCTTAGCGGATCTCTACTCCATGAAAGGAATATGCCTGCCAAATTTTTCTAGTCTGACGGTCTAATAGTTCAAAAACGGGAATATATTTATCTGTAACACACATTAATCCCTTGCAACGCCCCTTGGGGGGTCGATTTTCGCAAAACCATTTTTATAATTGATCTGTACTCTATAAAAGGAACTTGTCTACCAAATTTCAAGTCTATAGGTCTAATATTTATCCTCAACACCAATTAAGCTCTAGCACCACTCCTTAGGGATCTATTTTAGAAAAACCCGTTCTTAGAGGAACTCTATTCCATAAAAGGAATTGGCCTATCAAATTTCAAATATGAAGGTTTAATATTTCAAAAACGGGAATGTTTATCTTTAACGTCCCTTAAACAACCCTTGGGGGTTGATTTTCACTAAAACTACGTTGTAGTGGGTATCTACTTTATGAAAGAGATCTACATGTTCAATTTCAAGACTGTACGTCAGTGCTTCTCAAACTTTCAGTACCGGCGACCCAATTTTCAATCATAATTTTTATCACGCCTCCTTTATAGAATAATAATGTATTGAATGCAGTACTAATGCACTTTGGCACTAAAGCTACAATACGATCTTAATAATAAACCATACTTATTAACAAGATAAGGGTTAAATTCTGTGTATGCTACTTTTAGGTAATATTAAGTAAATTACTTTTAAGTAATAGGATAATTATATTATGTTATTTTTCTTTCTCTAATTTTTAAATTGGAACAGATTGCAAAATGATATTCAGTTAAAGATTCCCTTCATCATCCATTTCTAAAAGTACAAATGTCATTAGAAAAATAGTCTAGTTTATGTTGCTCTCTATCATATTCATCACATCAGGCAAAGATTCTCGCAAACGTTCACGTGAGTCTGGGCAACCTATCGGACGTTTGCGCAAAACACGTAAAAAAGCTGTACCCCGTACAATTCCAGTCAGTTTCGGTCGCATCGATACTTCTATAGCTACCGAATATATCTTGAATGTATATTTTATAATTTAAGCGTTAGTTGTAATTCATGGTATTAAGTATTTACGGCATATAAATATAAATCATAGATATATATTTTTAAGTCGTAGCGAACATTCGATGATAATAAAGTATCAACAAGTACACAAACGAGCATGGTTCCGAAAATTAAATTGAGGAAATATTCTCAAGAATACTTAAATTTTGGATTTACCATTACTGAAGTGAATGGAGGGAAAAAAACCTGTGTAAAACTTACATGCGTACTTACTATGTGTTAAAACTTACAAATCTGAAGAACAACATGGGGAAGCTGTTTTTAAAACCATAGAAAATCATTTAGCCATGTTGGCATAGAATTTTAAAAAGTATTTTCTTGTTGAGGACAACTTGATAGCAAGTTACGAGTGGGTTAGGGATCCATTTCACAATACTTCAGAAGGGCTCTCAACACTGCCGAAGAAGAAGTCTTCATAGATTTCACATCCAGAGGTAAAATTAAAAGGCAATTTTTAAATAAGTAGCTCTATAATTTTTTTTGGGGGGGAGGCAGAGGTGGATGATGAATTTTCTGCACTGAAAACAAAAGCATTTTGAAAATATTACTATTTTCAACAACATACCTTTGTGAAACCGAATTTTCTGCTGTGGCTGCTTTGAAAACAAAATAGATCTCAGCTAAATATAAAAAAATAACTCAGAGTGTCAATTTCTAATACTAAGCCTTACTTAGAAAACCTTTGCACTGCAAGACAAGCCCATGGAAGTCACTAATAATTATTAAACTTGTTTTTAATTTAGTATTAAAAATTAGCATAAAAGACCTTGTGCAGCACTAATTCATTCAAAGTAAACTGGCTGAAGTATCCGCTCTTCACACGAGTTCATTTTTAAAAAAATAATCTATTATTCTTGACATAATAGCTGAATTGTAAGGAGAGTAAAACCAAGTGCACACGACAATGAAAACAAAAATATAAAATCATTTTTTTTTAATGAATGCTCGTATTGTAACTAGTTTTAAATGAACTGTAATTTTAAGACTCACAGAATCAGCATTTAGAGTTAATGTTAAATAATGAAAAAGGATATAAAATTCCGATGAAGAATAATTGTGTTATTTTTAATACTTAAAGCGAGAAGACTTTAATATGTTTTAATCCGCGTGAGCAGGCGCGCACTCGATACTTACGTTAATGGTTGCCCGGGGTGACTCAGTCTCCCTAATCCTTATTTTATAATTATTTTTATTGTACACGATAAAAATCGTAATTCCAGTGAATAATTTAACTAAGAGAAAGAATATTTACATACTTTCAAAGACTTTTCAGTTTTTTTTTTTTTGATAATTTGTGAAAAAAATCCAATAAAACTGAACAAAATAGATTCAAATGTGCATGACCTTAATAAAGGATACAAATCACAGACACTCTTCTCACTAATATTACAGGAATGTTATTTGCAGACAAAACTGTCATATTTTGTTTAAGTTGTCGTAGTTTTACTATCCTTTGATAATCGACAAATAGTATGTTGAACTTTTCTTGCTTTTGTCTTTTTGACAGGGTGAAGTGTGCCTTGTGGTACACTTACGGCTTCACATTTTAGTTGATGGAGTTCTTTAGAAAAGCATTTGAAAATTTTTCCTTTCGATTCATGTTCATCGCTTTTTTCAAACTAACTTTAGCTATCAGGACTAATATGCATATTTCAACAGGCTCTTTCTTCCCTTGCTTGATCAGTTTCAACTTCCTTCAATAAAAATCACAGATGCCCCCGCGCGACAGCTCCCGGGTTAAAAGTGTATTCAGTATAAAAATACGAATGTTCTAAAAAGAATTATGAAACGAATATTATGTTTTGGGATAAGAATTATGTTTTTCATTATGCTTTATATGTTTGAAAATACTCATAAAAATAAATCTTGGTCAAATAATCCTTCAAAGTGTGCTCTCTCTGTGCTTTTCTAAATATCATAAAACTCTTTTACACAAAAAAACACAGCAGAAATACATTATTTACAACTTCCCTTGAAAATCAAACACATAAGGGAGGGAACGGAACAAACCGTACCAGTAAGTTCGAAGGTCAAACAGTTGATAAGCAAAAACAGGTATAAATTTTTTATCTTTCTAAAATTTTTTGATTCTGTGTCTGGGTTTTGGTTTTTTCTCAGAAAGAGTAGTATTTTAGGTTTAAAAAGAAAACGTAATAAAATATTCTCATCGTGGGATTACATCAAATCAAACAAAAGGGTTTTTTTGGTTGTATGATCAGACACAGCTAATGAACTTTTATTTTTAATGACATAATATCACCAGATGATATATATATAAATTATATCAGTGTAAATGTGTATTTTTTTATTATGTCAGAAAGTGTTTTGTTTTTCTTCATTCCAGTTAATTTTTTTGTAAATCTTTAATTTTCGATATGCTCGTACCCCCCCCTCCCTTGTAGGGTTATCACAACCCCCTCAGGGGGGCGCCCCACAGTTTGAGAAACGCTGATGTACTTCTAATAGCTTAAAAATGGAAATAATTATCTATAACACCCCTTAATCCTCCGTAACGCCACTTGGGCATCTATTGGAACATAGTTTTACTAACTCAGAAACCTTTTTCCGAGAATGCATTCAACCATTCCCCTAAGTTTAATCGCAATCGGACGAACGATTTAAGAAGGCATAACAGACATACATACAAACATTCATTTTTCAATTCCTACTATTAGTCCACACTCTCCCTCTCTCTCTCTCTCTTTATATATATATATATATATATATATATATATATATATATATATATATATATATTGTTCAAGTTTTCAGTCGTTAATAAAATACTTTTCATTCATCCAATCAAGTTCAAATACATTTTTTAAGCTTGTATTGGGTGAGTTAATATTAACGTCGCACTGCTCAGCTACACGAGGGCTTTTGGCGACGGACCACGTAATTTTGAACCATGGTCAGATGACGTGGACGACACCTGAGCTGGCACCCCCTCTCCAAACTACCACACCACACCAACGGGAGGACGTTTCAGCTCTCGACAGATTTAACGTGCATCGCTGCCCTACACGGCGGGTCTTTAGTGGTACTAGGATCGAACTCATGACATGCCTGCCATGGTTGGATACCTTAACCACTGGGCTACCGCAGCCCTTTAAGCTTGTATTGGATGACGCTTGATGTTAATACAGTTTTTTCAAATATTAAACTATTCATTATAGTTAATTAATTGATTATAGTTTAAGAGATATATTTCAGTCGATATTATTATTCTAGAGGGCAGTACCATTGGACAAAACAGCTTTTGTTAAATGTGTGATGAAGACTTAACCTAAATAGTCATATTCAAGTTAGACGTCAGCATTCCTTTTACACAGGTTTTAAGATAAATTCTTACCTATTATATTCAACTTTTATTAAAAAATGTAATTACAAATTTAATGTGGTTAAAAAGTTTCTAATGTTAATTTAAAAGGGGTGTTTTGCAACTTAACATAGAGAGAGAGAGAATTATTCTGTCACACATGCATATAAAGGGTGTTTTTTTAGAGGTATAAACTTTAAATTTCAATAAAACAACGATGTATTATTCGATTGACATGAATTTTTTTTATTCGAAAGATAATCTTGTGGCATTACATTTTAAATATGATCAAGCAAGGCGTAGATTCGTCGAATGGGCCCAAAACGAGATTGCCGTTGTTTCCGATTTTCATAAGCGAATTTTGTTTAGCGATGAAGCGCACTTCTGGTTGAATGGCTACGTCAACAAACAAAACTGCCGCATTTGGAGTGAAGCTAATCCACAAGTGTATGTCGAAACACCGTTACATCCAGAAAAACTGACTGTTTGGTGCGTTTTATGGGCTGGTGGAATCATGGGTCCGTACTTCTTCAAAAACGATGAAGGCCACAACGTTACAGTCAATGGTGATCAGTATAGAGCCATGATTACTATCTTTTTCATTCCTGAATTGAACAATCATGATGTCCAGGAGCTGTGGTTTCAACAAGACGGCACAACATGTCACACAGCTCGTGCCACAATCGATTTATTGAAAGACACGTTTGGTGACCGCCTAATTTCACGTTTTGGACCTGTGAATTGGCCTCCAAGATCTTGTGATTTAACACCACTAGACTATTTTCTGTGGGGCTATGTAAAGTCATTGGTCTATGCGGATAAGCCACAAACGCTTGACCATTTGGCAGACAACATTCGCCGTGTTATTGCCGATATACGGCCACAAATGTTGGAAAAAGTCATCGAAAATTGGACGTCCAGATTGGACTACATCCGAGCCAGCCGTGGCGGTCCTATGCCAGAAATCATATTTAAAATGTAATGCCACAAGATTATCTTTCGAATAAAAAAAAATCATGTCAATCGAATAATACACCGTTGTTTTATTGCAATTTAAAGTTCTATACCTCTAAAAAAACACCCTTTATTACCTGTTATTTATATAGATTAATATGAATGTAAACCTGCTATTTAATATGTTTTTTATGAGTTTATTTTAATGAGAAAACAGTTTACATATATTCAGCCATAACTCTATGCATAATGCCACAGAAAAGATCTAACATGTATGAGCACATCCGAACACTTAGTAGTTTTTTAAGCTTTTGGTAGCAAATAAGAAATATAAATGATTATTTTTAAAAAAATCGAACTATAAACCAAGAGATTATATTTCAAAAGAAACAGACAGGAAAATTTTAACATCTTACTTCATCAACAACAAAAAAAAAGAGTAAAAGAATTTATTATATGGTTAAAGTTAAAGAAATTTTTAAAACACGCGAAAGAAGAGTTTAAAAAGAAGTGAAACAAATCTTTTAAAGAATCGTCATTACGTTTTGATTTATATTCTATGTCTAAAAACTCCCTAGAAATGATCGAACACTGCGGAGAAGGATAACTATTTGTTACTCATGGGAAGTAAGAATTATATCAATCATAAAGAAAAAAAATTAGACAAAATCGAAGAACAGAAAAACTTTTGAGGAAGCGAAATTCCTCACGAACGCTCGCCGAAACACGTTAAGCGTTATTTTATTCATATTAGTCGCCTCAATTCTGCGTTGCTAGTTATCTTAACACTTGGGGGTCATAAATACGTGATTAAATTTGAAAAATATATCAAACTAGTTTGATAAATCTACCTTAAATGTTCAATTAGTGACACTTATCTTATCAGTAAATTATTACGTACTACAGTTAAGGATTGATACAATGTGTCGTAATTTATTATAAAAAGCAATATTGTATACTATGGCTGCAATTTGATACTTTTACGGTACTACTAAGGCTTCTCAATTACACTTATTTAACTATTGGATAGTTAATGTGATCAGTATGCAAATACTGGGGAGTTAACTAATCTAACGTATCTAATTATCTTTGCTAGCTGCTATCATGCGATCATGTAGTGTCATAAAGGTAACTTAATTGGATTTGATTCATGCGTAGTGAAATTGATCGTTATCTTATTTTAATAGCAAGAATGTACTACGTAATCAGCATTAATTATTGACTAGTTACTCGATTTCACTTGCACTAAACAAGTCTTAGCTTTTAAGAAAATATATAAAACACAAAGTACAGTTTTATATTTTTTTTCCTAATTATTAAAAATGCGGTATATTATCAGAAATTGCCACATAGATTAAAATCATATAAAAATAGTCCAAAAAACATAAAATCATAATTTGTATATTCATCAAGCAAGTTAATTATACGTAGGTGGATCCAAAAAAAAAATGGTTACAAGCCGCAGCATTTGAAAACTACATATTGTGGTGAAATTTTGTTTCCCCAGAGAGGGGACAAATGGCGCTATTTGTCATTGAGGTTTGAGGGGTAGGTGGTGAAAGTTCCCAGACGGTTCAGACGATTGAAATAGAAGCACTATTATAGGAAATTGGCCTTGTTTGGAAGTGCGAGTTGTGATTCGATTTTTATGGGCAAAGAATGTGTCCGCACCTGCAATAAGCAGACAACATGTAAGGAAATTGTGTCACTCTTTTCAATCAGGCAGACAGGATGTCGAAAACCACAATATGACAGGAAGCGGTCGGCCAAGTTCTTCAACGACAGAAATTAACACGGCACGAATTGAAAAATGATTCAAAATGATCGATGGGCAACTCTGCGTGAAATCTCGTCAAAGCTGGGACTGAGCTATGATAGCGTGGAAAATATCGTTTCTGAGTGAGTGAGTGTTGATTTTTTTTGTTTTTTTGGCGCAAGAGCCAAGTGTGGCTATACTGCGCCACACATTTGTTTATATAATCTGTGATCTAGACGGGAAAGGAAAGAAAGGATAAAATATCGTTTCTGATGTGCTGCGATATTCCAAGACAGTGCTGTGAAAACATCCGCTGAGACCTGAATTCCACCAAGACGGGTTAAACAAGGTGGTTCTACGTTCTCTGATAAATGCCTAAATAGACCTGGTGATTATGTCGAAAAATAATAGGCACGTATGCCTCTTAATTCCCTTTTGTATTTTCTGTCTATTGTTAATAAATATTTTTTTATTCGACTTGTAACCTTTTTTTTTTTGGATCCTCCCTCGTACTTTTTATATCAATCATAAGAACTAATTTTCGTTTCATGACATGATACAAAATCAACATTATTAATGCACAAAATAAAGTTTATAAATAATTGATTATTCAGAATTGGCTAACATGACTTTTACTAGGAATATAGCAATTAAGGTATCCGACAACGTTCGGAACCGTGATTTTGCAAAAGCGCGTAAATGGATAATTCTCATGATATTTAGTGTCACTTAGATTAGAATACATGTATAAAATTCTTTTAAGGACATTTTGACAAAAAAAAATTATTTAAATACAATATGTTGGCAAAAAATTAACTTAGAAAAATCTTTTTTCAAAATGTTCTCCTTTTGTGAAAAATGCTTCTATTATAATAATATTTTGCCTGTATATAGCTCAGAGCTCTCTACATAGGCTCAACTACAATTTTTGAAATATATAACTTAGAAGTGGGTTTATCGCTATTTTACGACAAAAGAGGGGAGTAATTTTAAGAAAAAAACGCCGATAATGATTTCAATTAGTGGTAACTCTGAAAATAATGTGAATTTTTCAAAAATTCTAGTAGAGTCTCTGTAGAGAGCTGTGAGCTATATACAGGCAACATATTATTATAATAGAAGCATTTTCACAAAAGGAGAACATTTTGAAAAATTTAAAAAAAATTATTTTAAGTTAATTTTTTGCCAAAATATTGTATTTAAATAATTTTTTTTGTCAAAATGTCCTTAAAATATTTTTATACATAATCTAAGTGACACTAAATATCATGAAAATTATCCATTTATGCGCTTTTTTAAAATCACAGTTCCGAACGTAGTCGGATACCTTAATATGTTCATTTTAAAATTGTAGAAATTCCACCCTATATATTTATACAGTAATACCTCGGCTTACTCTACCCCAACCTAAGCAAACTCGGAGTTACGCGATTTACAAATCTGGTCGATTTGTCTTTTGTTTGAGGGCTACACAACTCGCTAAGTCTCTCTCTCGCTTCCCGTTCAGCTTCTTTGGACATATCGCGCGGAGTCGACACTTAGCTATATTAATTTATTTTGTGTTATTTATTTCTTATCGACGGAATGTCTATTTGTTATTATTATGTTTTAATTGTTATACCATGTTTGTTATACATGATATAACGACGCAGAATTATATCTCTGTCAAAGACTTTTGGAAACAATTCAATGTTTTAGATGCAGTGAGAATCATCGGACAATCTTGGAGTGAAGTTTCACAAAAACTTTAAATGGCGTCTAGAAAAGACTGTGTCATTTTTCTCATCACTGAATCTCACATCTTTGCCAGAGCCTGATGAAATTGGCAATGTGATTGAAGACGACTGAGTGCTGGATTCCCACATCAAGATCTGACAATGAATGAGCTCATAGAAATGCATGAGCAAGAGTAAGACACTGAAGAACTTGAATCTGTGTAGACCCAGTTCAAACAGAAGATCGAATGATGGTTGGGAATTTGACAGAAGGCCTCACTTAAGTTGAAAAAGGGTTACAAATTTTAGAAAATAAGAACTCCAATGAAGAGCGTATTTTTTCAGCAAAACAAGGAATAAAAAAACTGTTAGCATGCTGTGAGGAAATTTTGTGTGAGAAAAAGAAATAAAAAATCTTTGGGCCGGCGGATTACTTTGTTAAATTTTATGAAACCTGTGTGTGTGTGCTATACAACAAAATAACTTAGGTTTGCGATTTTGTATTTATGTTACCTGGGATTTTATTAAACTTTTTGTAATTATTAAATTTATCTCAAAATGCTAAAGAAAAAAGGAATTACAAAAACGTTTCTATAAAGTGTGAACGACCTCTGTATACTTAAAATTCCAAAATCCTCAAATGAGAATAGTGGCAGGCAATAGGTTAGGTTAAAAACCATTGCCTTTTTTTTTTAAAAAAAAACATATTGATCATCAGAGAAACGAATTAAAAAGGTCTAAAAATTCATAAGATTTGCTAATAAATAAAAATGTTGAGTTTCTTGAAATTAATAATGAACAGTTTTATCATATTTAATGTCTAACTTAATTACTGTACTGTCATATTGAAGAAAGTTCTTATATAATATTTTAGTTAAAAATGTTATTTAATTAAGCAACTCAATTCTTCTATACATAAATGCATTATTAAAGCCTTGTAGCTGCTATCAACAAAATACAGTAAAAATCGTTTAACACGAAACTGAGGAGACAGGAATATTTTTTCATGTTAAAGGATATTGCAAAAACAAAATGCACTCAGGAACATTGAAAATAGCGACCCAAGAAGAAAGCATCGGATTGAAATGAAATTTAATACACATAATGACACAGATGTGAGATTCACTTGATCTCAAAAACAAGACAATTAAACGAATACAGGGTGTGCAACGACACAAATACTGGGCAACTTCAATAGCGCGTTGGACCACCTCCAGCTGTAATACATGCCGGGACGCGGTCCGGCATTGAGTTGATTAGACGCCTTATGTTGTTCTGAGGCCGATGGACCCACAAATCTTAAACAGCCGACTCTATATCATGTACAGAGTGACACGATGGCATCTGCCGTTTTACCTGATCCCACACGTGCTCTACAGGGGACAAATCGGAGGAGCGGGCCGGCCATGGAAGAGTCTGAAAATGACATAGGAAGTCTTGAGCAACTCTTGCTGTATGCGGACGAGCATTATCTTGCTGGAAAATTGCCCCTGGGAGAGCATTTAGGAAAGGTCCTACATGGGGTCGAAGAATATCATCAACGTAACGTTGGCCCGTTAAGGTTCCACGCATCACAATTAAAGTGGACCGGCTATCATAGGCTATGGCCCCCCAGACCATTACACCAGCTGTGCGGGCAGAGTGACGTAGAACAGTGAGGGGGGAATTGTACCGTTCACCAGGGTGCCTCCACACCCGTACACGGTTATCATCTGTCCCCCAAAAAAACCGGGATTCATCACTAAACACAACCTTTTGCCAATCTGTGACATTCCACATTGATCTGGCTTGGCACCACTGTAGACGCAGTTGCCGATGTTCCGGTGTTAAAGGGAGTGCACGGAAAGGGGGCTTGGATTTAAGATTTGCTTCTGAAAGGTATCTGGAAATTGTTTGTGGAACAATTGCTACGCCTACGTCTGCTCGTATCGTTGAACGAGCCACTGTGGGGTCCACAAGTGCTTGCCGCACGATCCTTCGATCCTCTCTCCTCGTGGTCTTCCTGGTCGCTCCAGACCCGGTTTTCCGCGCGTGAGTACCTTCTCGTGTCCACTGCGCCCAACAATTTCTAACGGCACACTCCGAACGATCCACCTGGCCAACAACACGGCGCGTCGATCAGTCTGCAGTTTTCCTCCCGATGACTGTCTCTTAACTGTCTCTACTTATCTCTACTCACAAATAATTTTCTAAGGTCTTCATCAACATACAAAAACATAAGACACTTAAATTTTGACAAACTATTTTTTCCGCTAAAATACTCATCATGGAGCCCGTGCTGCTATATATCTTGGAAGAGTGGATTTCAAAGAATATTCCTGCTAAGTATTGGTAGAATATTCCTTCTAAGTTGGTGTGGTGTGGTAATTCGGAGAAGAGGGTGCCAGTCAGGTGTCGTCCACGTCACTTGACCATGGTTCAAAATTACGTGATCCGTTGCCAAAAGCCCTCATGTAGCTGAACAGTGCGACGTTAATATTCACTCGTTCCAAAAAATACAGTACAGTAGTTTTAATTATTTTTATACTTAAAAATGCAATATCTGCCTATTGAATTAAAATTATAGCGTTATAATTAACTACTAACCACAAACAAATTTTGAATATTTGTCCAAATGATGCAGTGTGAAAGAGAAAGTTTATTTACTTTAAGTATCAGAACTGATAAAAGCATTTATTTGGAAAAAAGATCAATTTCTTGCTACCAAATGTGCATAATAAAATGTTAAAAAAACATTAAAATAAAGAGAGATTTATAACAACCCCTCCCTTCAAAACTTAATTTGATTCTAAAACGAAAAAAAATAGGCATTGTATTAGAGGAATTAATTAGAAGCGAGCACCTTGCGTAGCCAAAACAAAAAAAGGTGTTTCACAAACAAAAGGCTTTTTTGCAGCGCATACCAGAATTGCTAGCAGATGACAGAATTTTTTCCTACTTACTTGACAAATATCGTTATATTTTGGACACTTCATACAATATCTTTATAAATTATAGTCTATGCTATAAATTATAGCCTATGTGCTATTCAGATGTATAAGCTATATTACTGTAAAGTTTCATTAAAATCCATTCAGTAGTTTTTGCGTGAAAGACCCATAAAGAATTCACAAACTTTCGCATTTATAATATATATTAGATTGAAAATTTGAACAAGATATATATATATATATATATATATATATATATATATATATATATATATATATATAGGGAGACAGTGTGGTAATACACTGCTGGACAATTGCTAAGGACGGATAACACTGTCATCCATAGCAACCAAAAAATGAAAGGAAGCAAAATTTGGAAAATTAGAATAAGTGCGGGATATTAGTAAGAAAAAGTATGAGTATGCAAATTTTTTTTCCACGTCTGTTCATCACGTGATAGCGTTCATAAGAGCTTTAAAGGTTTTGACGTGTTTCGACAGTTGTTGTTTCAAGTCAAAGTTTTACAGGAAAGATTTAATAGACGAACTTAAAATTTTTGGCATGTCTTCCCGACATCACATAGATGATTTTATGCGTGGCCGAATTATTGGAAAGATCGAAGAAGGGCGAAAAATAACAGATGTTGCCAGGGAGTTCGACATCGCTCACAGCGTTGTTTCACGGCTGTGGAAGTCATTTAAAACTACTGGAATGTGTAGTAAACGGCACGGGGTAGGTCGTGTTAGAAGTACGATGCCCGCAGAAGACAGATATATCGTCCTATCAGCAAAAAGGAACAGGCGCACCACAGCTCAGCAGGTGGCAAATCAGTTTCTTGCTGCCTCAGGAAAGCAGATCTCCCGAAAAACTGTTGCCAGACGTTTGAGGGGAAGAGGACTATACGCACGCAGACCTGTTGTGTGTGTCCCATTGACCAGACAGCACCGTACTGCCAGTTTGCAATGGTGTCGTTAGCATCACAATTGGACTGAACAGGACTGGGCATGCGTACTATTCTCAGATGAGAGTAGGTTCAGTCTGTCATCGGATTGTAGACGCCAACTGATCTGGCGCGAGAGTGGTACTGCTTATCGTCCAGAAAATATCCAGGAAAAGGACCGATATCCGACATGCAGTATCATGGTGTGGGCCGGCATCATGATCAATGGCCGCACGCGCCTACATGTGGTTGCGAATGGGACTATGACGGGCCAACGATACATTGATGAAGTTCTACTTCCTCATGTTCATCTTTTCCGTGGTGCTGTCGGTGATAAATTTGTTTTTATGAACGACAACGCAACATGTCATCGAACACTCGCTGTTCAGGATTGTCTAGACAGCGAGGGTATTCAACGTCTCGTATGGCCAGCGCGTTCTCCAGATCTAAACCCCATTGAAAATGTGTGGGATGCTTTGGGGAGGCAAGTTGCAGGTCAAAACTATCCTCCGACAAACAAGAACACCCTCATCCGTGCACTCACAGAGGAATGGAATAAATTGCCTCAACAGCTGCTGGATAATGTTGTGCAAAGTATGGTACGACGTGTGGAATGTTGCATCCCACTCCACGGTGGACATATCCCGTACTGATACCTTTCTTTAAGGTGCCTGCTGACTTTTAGATGTATTGTTCCATTTCTCCGTACGCAGATCAAATGAACATTTTTTTTTCTTTCAGATGTTTCACAGCTTTTGTACTTTCCAGAATAATAAATATTCTTTATTCTAATGTCTGAACAGTGTGGCAACTATATTTTATCCTACTAGGCCTCATGTCTCGCTTAATGTTATGCTACATAGCAATTTGTGATCCGTCCTTAGCAATTGTCTAGCAGTGTAGTAGGAATTGAAAAGTAAACAAAAAATAAAACAACTAAAGATCCTACAAAATTATGAATTAATAACAGAGTGGTTCAAAATAACAACAATAAAAAAGAAACATGAATGTATACGAAAAATATTGCAAAATCATAAATTTACACAGAATTATAACAACCATTAGATTTTTGAAATGTATTTGTCATTATTTAATATTAGCTTGGAGACCCAGATGCTGCTTCCATCTTTCACTGACCTTCCCCCAGCCGAGCTTCTGAATTACATCAGGACCGGCTCTAGCAGTTTTGCCGCCCCTAACAAATATGGAAAATGCCACCACCCCCTCTCTCCAAAACGAAAAATTATAATTAAAAAAGATAAATAACCAATAAAGCTTCAATAATTCTTGTGATCAAAAAGGCAGCATAACTATATATATATATATATGTTTAATTGTTAACAAATACAAAATCGCCCATTTCGGCCGGCTAATTTCTTCAAAAAAGAGTCTACTGATAGTGGGGATCACAAGCGTTTATTTTAATTTATAGTAACTACAATCAAGACTAAAATAAAACATCGCCTGTGGCTTTCTATCTAAAGAAAACTCTTATTAACCCTGTCCCCTTTTTGATTGTTGATTCCGGATATTGTATGGGGGAAAGAAATGTTCTTTGTGAGCCCACTCTGGCTTGGGGGAAAGTTACTATTGAAACATATTAAAATATATTCTGTAACATATATTCCCGCCTTGAATCCTTCGAGTTTCAATGTAAAAGGAAACCGACATTAAACATACAGAATACAAAATAAGGAAATGAGATACGTTAAATTAAATACCAAATTCACACCCAATAATACTTCAGACAATATATAGAATTTTTTGTGACAGAAAAAAATATTTTCCAAATTCGATCCAAAAATGCCACCCTTAAAATCTGCCACCCCGGGCAAGGGTCCGGATTGTCCGGCCCTAGAGCCGCCCCTGATTACATACATACACAAAGGAAAGAAATACCAGAGAGTTTGTCAACAGAATTATTTAGTACTCTTTAAAATTCTATTCTGCTTTTTCTGCCTAGAAATTTCAGTTTTATTGTTATGTTTGATTTGAACTAGTTCTTGATCATATGAACCATTTTTTTCATATGAAACAATGGCAGTGATTCTCAAACTTTCAATACTTACGACCCAGTAATTAAACATAATTTTCATCGCACCCCCATCAGACAAATAACAATGTTTTGAATTCAATATATAACTTTGACACTAAAGCTACAATACTACACAACGACTTTTTCTTAAGTGCTACCGGCGTATATAAACGTATCGCTCAGCCAAAGCATTAATTACCCCAGACGTATATACACGTCTTTCTGAAGTACGATCTTTTCTGGGTTCTGCTATCGATAAAATTCTTCCAAAGGCTTTCGAATGCAATAAAAGGACCTTGACAGTGCTTGCGAAGGATTTACTCTTAGTTCAGGAGATTTACTTATTTATTCCTTTTCTTCTCCTTCCCCCCAATACATCATATACGCTCGTCTACGTGGAAAATGACGGCCTTGGGGGGCGAATTGCGTAACTTTTAAGTGGTAGTTAAGGGATTAATTATAAAGCGTACAAATTATCAAGATAAGTGTTAATTTTTGTGTATAATTTTACATTTGACAAGCGCATGGGGTCACTGGTTATTATTAAACTTGTTCTCAACTTAATTCATTGCACAGTACTGATACATTTATAAGTACAGTACAAATGTTAATTATATTTTTTATTATGTCAGAATGTATTTTGTTTGCTTTCGATAAATTAATAATTTTTTTTAGAAAATAATCTTTTTTTCTCGAATTTTCAACATGCTGCGCCCCCCTTGCAGAGTTATCCCGCCCCCTTAGGGGGCGTGCCCCATTGTTTATGGTACTGAATAAATGTTTCATTGTAAAAATGGTTTCAATATTAAAAAAAATCCAAATATAATAAGCATTGTTCTATAACTTTTTTGTATTCAATTATTTTATACATTTATTGTGCTTCGATTTGATGTTAATAATACGAACATAGAAAGAGCAATTTTGTTAAGAAAAAATAAGCACGCTACCCCAATAAGTATAAAAATTTATTTTCCTTTTGTGGTTGATTTTTTTTCTCTTTTTCTTTATAAAGAAAGACAGAGGAAGTTAATGGGTTTCAATTCATACAAATATAAGAACTCTTGAAATAAGTGAAAATAATTCTGAAGCAATGAGGAAAACTGGATTCATTTCTGACTGATATTTGCTGATTCATATGTCAAATGAAAAAAGATGTAATCCATAGTATAAAAAATGTAAATGATGAAAAATGATGTACATGAGTAAAGTATCACTTATAATTAGAGACAATTTTAACTATTTACGTAAATAAAGAACACACAAAAATCAAGGCATTTTTATACATCCCAATAAATTAATTATTACGGTTGCAAATACTTTTGAAATGATTCATACAAAGCAAAAAAGATGGATAATTCTCCTTAATTTGAGATGTTTTATGCAGTACTTGGAAAATATTACCTACAAACTAATTTTTTCATTTTTATAAGTCATACTATCTCATTCGTGACGTCGAAATTTCTTCTTGAGACCCTTGTGTAAAATATATAAAAAATTAAAATAAGCTGCAATAAATCTCGTATAGCTCATCTCATCTCAAAGTACTTAAATTTGTTTGCCAATTTTTAATAGCAAAAACAATATAACTTTAGAATCTTCAGTCAATGTTAAAAAATACAACAAAACAATTTTGCATCTCCAAAAGATTTATTGATCTCTAGCATTGTTAATGATTTAATTCCCCAATAATTGCAAAGAAAAAAATGTTTTAAAAGCTGAAACAATTTTTTAAATATTTAAAAATTAGAAACATAAAAATCAATAAATTTAATTAAAATGTTTACAGTGAAACTTTACTGCACGATTTTTTAAAAATCGAGCATGATCAATATTTCGAAATTCAGTTTGTTCACATTCTAATTAAGAAAAACCCTCTGTTATTAATACGCTTTTTAGGGGTTTATATTGATATATATATATATATATATATATATATATATATATATATATAATAAATTTTTAAAGAGAATTTTATAGGATTTCATAGCAAAATTAAAGTAGTTAAATTCTACAGAATTCTTGTTAGAAAAGTTCTTGTTCAACAGAAATGCTTTTAAAATATTTAAACATATCTTAAAAAGAGTAATTAATTTTTATTCTAGCTGCAATTATTTTTAATTTAGAAGAGTGGTGGTAAATTTCATAGCCACAATATTATTATTATGCAATATCATTATTGCAATATTATTATTTTGATTGATTGATTGATTGAATATTAACGTCGCACTGTTCAGCTACACGAGGGCTTTTGGCGACAGACCACGTAATTTTGAACCATGGTCAAGTGACGTGGACGACACCTGAGCTGGCACCCCCCAATATTATTATTTTACTACCATAATATTATTAAATACTTTAAATTACAACATGATAGTTCACTGTACATAAATTCAATTTTATTTCATAATAATTATTTATAATCAAAATTTCTTCTTAATTTTATATAAATGTACATACAAAACCAAGTTGTATACATATGTATTATATTACATTATATTACAATACAGTTTATATTATATTACATTATATTATATTTTATATAATATAATGCATTTTATAATGCATATATATATATATATATATATATATATATATATATATAGGCTCCGAATAGGTTTAATAATTTATAATTTATTCGTATGTATCATTAAAAAACACAAAAACTATTTTCAAATTTCAAAATCTTTGAATATTTTATTTCATGAAATAAATTATCTCATCTAAGCAAATTAATCATTTATTTCTTTATGAAAACCTGATTTGTTGTCTATTAAACCTATTAAAGAGACATTATTTCCTGTTCATTAAAGAAAACATTTTCAAGGTATGTATTCTTCTTTTAATAACGGAAGGACATTGTACCAGTTCTCCAAAAACCGAACTTGAGAAGACAGCCTTATATATTCGATTACATCAGATAACAGAAAAAGAAAAAAGAAATCGAACTCGAAATCAAAACAGTTATTTAGCACCCGAGGCTACCGACGCGCAAACAGACGTTCGATAATTATAACACCCAAAGTCACCAAGAGCCTTTGCATGCTATGACTAACCGGGTGGACAGATCATTCAGTCTGGTTGACCTCGGATGGACCACGCCTAATTACTCTAGATTTTAATCATTTATTCATCCCAACTTCTGCCTTTGAGGTGCTTTTAAAATACAAGTTTGGTGTTCACGTGAATCTTTCCAATGTGGCCATGAAAGTTTTGTTTCTTTCTTGCTGTTCACATGCTCAGCATTTTCCCTAAGAATATTAAGTGATGTCCATCAGAAGATCTAGGTATAAATAGCTCCCTCTTTCTGTGGATCGTCACTTCGCTCATCAAGTGATTTCTGTTCGTTCCTCTTCGCACAAGGAAAACCTCTACAAACTCACCATGAGATTCGTAAGTAACTTTGTATCTTTCTGTAGTTAGCAATATTCTAATAGTTTGAAATTTTGTTTTGCCATTCTCGCTTTAAACCTTTCGAGACTAAACCTTTTCAGTGCAAATTATTCATCTCAGCTAAACTTAATTCAAATTGATATATAATGCTTCTCATAATAATACGATATTCCTTTAAAATACAGTGGACCCCTATTTAACGAATTTGCTAAATCCCGGAAAAAAGTTCGTTATATGGAAAATTCGTTATATAAAGGTTCATCTTTTAGTGTACTTTATAAACCATATAAAAAAATTTAAAATTCATTAACACAATATATTAAAAAATAATTATTCACACTTTTTTTAAAGTAATATATGTTTATTCTATCTTACCCATCAAAAAAAGAAAGAAAGAAAAACTGCAAAGAAAACAAGAACTACATTTTCGAAAATAAGAAAATAATTTTATATTAAAATTAACGAATTTTAAGGACATTTTCTAATTTAAAGCATATATGTAATATTAAACATACACTATTTTATAACTAGAACACTAGCCAACTCCTCTTGGAGTGAAAAGGGATATCAAAGATGTTTCTAGTGAACTGGACACTGAGGGTTAAAGGTTGCACTTCTTGGATGGAATGTCCAGAACTCTATTGCTTTCGGCGAGTTAGGATGTAATAAAATCAGTTCAAGATTTATGAGCTCTATAAAATGTGTTAAAGAGAGAATAACTTGAAATGTCCTGAAATACTTTTTAAAAATAGGGAGAAAAAAATTGAATCACAAAAGAAAAAGTTCTTTATATAGAAAATGCACTTCGCTATAGAGAGGTTATTTTACGAAAGAAATCGTGAAATGTGTTCAAGGTTCCAGAAAAAAAGTTCACTGTACAGAAAAATTCGCAATATAGAGGTTCGACTGTATTTTCTACTGAAAATGTATAACTTTCTGAAATGTAAAGTTAAAATTTTGTAAATATTCTTGTGAAACTTTGTGTGTACGCTAGTTTTCGTTTTCGATATTAGATCTTTCATTTATGTGTGTGAGCCTTATGTTTTCTTTTTCTAAGAAATCGTATATTTTTTTATAAAAGCAAAGTAAAGATATTTATGGTAATAAAGGTGAACTAATAGATATTATAAGCGCAAATTGTTTTCTCCAGGGCCAGTTTATCGATTAAGCGCTTGGGTTGGGAGCTCAGAGGCCCGGAGAGCTGCAGAAGGGCCCGAGTAAGCTGGACTTAACCAGATATTCTGGTTATAAATTTCGATCTTCCAGTACTAACAAGGCCTATAGATCTGCTCCCGGGGTCTGAAACGAGCTTAAATCGACACTGTGTGTGTGTGTGTGGTTTTCCCTACTACTATCAATTTCCTTTTGAAAACTTATAATGATGTTCGAAAACAATATTCAGTGTTTGATATAAACTTATAAAAAAGTTAAATAGTCTAATAAAGAATTTGAAGTATAAAGAAAAGTGAGACATGTTTTACTAAAAATCGAGATGGAAATTTAATTTTATTTTACAGAAAGTACACTAGTACAACTTATTGTAGTTCAAGTGAAATATTTTCGAATTCTCAAGTTTCTCAGGGATTCCTTTTTAAAAAGATTTTACTATAAATGATTGAATTAAAGAATCAACAATGATGTGTTCGATGTTTTTTAAATACAGAAATTGAAATTTATAGAAAGAGATTACAAGTGAAATATAAAGCTGAGGAAAGTCATATAATGTCAAAAACATTCTCAACTGTTTTGAACTTCATCTCTGAAAATGATAGAAAAGGATTTTATAAATCAATGTTTAGGCAACTAAAACTTAAAAAAAATCTCTACCCTTTGGGATTACTGCTAACAAAAAAAAACATCTTTAAAAATTTTTTTAAAATTCATTCCCGCGTATAAAACTTTTTAATTATCAAAATAAAATTATGCCTAATTTTGAATTAGTTTTTGTTTATTTGGAGCAATATGTTTACTTAAAATTTAGAATCCAGACCTATGGTGTGGAGGCGCGATACGCTACCACTCGGCCACTGGGCCTCTATCAACAATCAAAACTGCTAATAAAATATAACTATGACAAACCTACTTAACTGAACTACCTAAGTTAAAATGAAAAAATTTGATTAAGTTCCCTTTTTTCTTCTCTTTTCCAGATCGTTGCTGCTTTGTTTTTGGCCTCCGTCGCCATGGCTGCTGATATGGGCATGAACATTGCTGGAACAGCGTACAACTTTGGATACAACACTGGAGATCATGGTGGTCATAGTCGAGTGGAATCCGGTGCAGGTGGTAATGTTGCTGGTAGCTACAGTTACATTGATGCCAATGGTGACAGACGTACTGTTCAATATTCAGCTGGACCCGATGGATTCAAGGCTTCTGGAGATGTTGGAGTAGACAGGAGAACAGCCGCTGCCGCTGCTGCATTAGCTGCCCTCGCACCCAAAGCTCCTCCAGCTGCTGCTCCAGTTGCTCCAGCTGCCCCAGTGATCCCTGCTGCTTGGTACGGGGCTCATCCCCTTGCCTACACTAACATCTTACCTGGTGGATATGCTGCCAAATGGTAAATAAATGTCACAAAAATTGGAGAAAATCTAAGCCTGGCGTATAATGGACTTCAAAAATTACATCTGTGCCATCTATGCTTTGGGTTTCATCTCCCTTAAGGGTTCTTTGGTTTGCGGTGGTTGACTTTTTACGAAAATGCAAATTCTTTTTGAGTGACAAGCTCAGCAATGCATGTTGTCATTTTATCCGTTCGTTCATTTGTTGTGCTGTTTTAGTCAAAGCACACCCAGGAAGATTTATTGTAAATAGAAAAATAATAAAATGACATGCAATTTATATTACTTTTTTGCCTGTCTTTGTCTTTTTCAATTCCTACTATCAGTTTACTCTCTCCCTATACACACACACACACACACACACACACACACACACACACACACACACACACACACACACACACATATATATATATATATATATATATATATATATATCGTTCAAATTTTCAATCATTAGTAAAGTACTTTCTATTCAGCCATTCAAGTTCAAATACATTTTTTAAAACTTGTAGTGGATGACACTTGATGTTAATACAGTTTTTTCAAATATTAATTCATTCATTAAATTAAAAAATGAATAAATAGTAACAAACAAAAATAATTGTCCAATAGCATACAGAGAAAGGGAAATCGTTCGCTGTGTCCCTGTAACGCAATGGATGGCACGTTGGACTTCTAATCCAAAGGTCGTGGGTTCGAATCCCACCTGGGCTGGCCTAATTTCTGAGAATGCGATTCCTTTTTTAACTGTACTATTTTATTAGAATAATTAAATTTAATTAACGAATAAATTGTAACAAACCCAAAAAAAAGTAGTCCAATACCCTATATAAAAAGGAAAATGGAAAATTGCTAGAAAAATCGCTTTCTTTTTTGCCACTTAATAGTGTCACGGAGTTCGAAAGAAGTACACAGTTCAATTAAACAAACAATTAGATTTATTCTAACGCTGGGAGCTCGATACAACACTGGACTGAGAACATCCCCAACTGGCGATGAACTCTGCTTTTATACACTTCGGAATATTCGAGAAATACCCAGTATGCACTCTAAAGAATGATCTGGATTCATCTAGAACCTAGAGAAACAATACATTAAAAACGAGAACAAAATTCCAGTCTTTGGATAAATCTGCCGGGGCCGGGATTCGAACCCGAGACCTGAGGAAGTTCAGTCCAACGTTCTGCCAACTCGGCTATCGGGACTTGTAGCAAATTATGCGTGCGGCAATAGTGTGATTCTGTCATATGTATATAGATATTTATATATTAATTGTAACTATTTAATAAAAAGTAAATAAAACAAAATTTTTCTTTGTTGACCTAAGTAGGAATTGACTTAAAATTTTTTTATACTACTTGTTCCCTTAAATACGCACAGAGAGATAAAGCAAAAATACTACACAGCTTGAGAAAACACAAAAATTAACAAATTTAACTGGTAAAGATAAAATGTGCAAGTTATTTCTAATTGAATAATTCGAGAAGCTAGATATTATTCTAAATGAAAAATTCCCGTAGAGCTATATTAGTTATTGGCGACTCTATTTCTGTGCCGGAAGTAAGGGAATTTATATTGTGTCATTACAACTTTATAATTGCGTCAAAGAAGGACTCTTGATACTAAACTATTTACATATTTTCATGATCAACTGCATAAAAAAAAACAGAGGTTTTCTTAGGGTCATATAACTGATACAGAACATCATTAAATTAACGAATGTTTGTACTGTCAGCACTAAACATTTTGATTTAGAATTCATAACAATCTAATTCTAAAAATCCTATCTAACAATCTAAATTATTAAGTAGCAGAAAATAAGGTGCAAGAAAGCACTTTTCCTTAATTTTTGAATGTTTTTTCTGATTAACACGTGTAAAGAAACATGGTACAGTTTATGTACAAATCTTTAATTTGATGGTTTCCAGAATTTTTTGGTTGCCTTTATGTTAGCGATTCTCAAACTGTGGGGAACACCCCCTAGGGGGATGGGATAATCCTACGTGGAAGACGCAAGGATATAAAAGAATTAAATTTATTTTTAAAAATTTATTATTTAAAAGTCATTTATTTTCAATATATGTTACTTGTTGTTATCGTATGACAAGTGCAGGGGAAAAAAAGTCAAATGGGGCCAAAGGCAAGCAGCACAGTTCTGGCCACATCACCGACTTTATCGGTATAAAGGGTGTCATGGCAGCAGTTGGGGTCTATGGTGAAGAGGGAGGAGGCAACAGAGATGCAACTGAAGTGATGCCCCGGGGAATGCCTCCACTGGTGTTCTAGTGGGTGGTAGAAGGGAAATAAAATACCTTCTGCGGACCAAAAGGTAGAAGTCCAACCTCATACGGCAATGGCATCCCTCAATGACAAGTGCAACTATGTTTTCTATCTGTTACTTAAAAGTAATAAAAACAAAATTTATTACTTATCTTGATAATTTGTATATTGTATATTATAGTGGAGGTAGTATTATATATAGCCTTAAGCTCAAAGTACATATTTATTACATTCAGTAACGCACACAGGAATTTTTCAAGGGGGGGCAGGGTCAAAAGTCTATTATTCTCTTATCATGCTTCAATACGCAGCCCAACATATTCTTTTGATTTTGTCGATTTTCGGAAAATTAAGGGATTTGGGGGAGGGGGGACCCGACGGCTTCATTTTGTGTGCGCCACTGATAACATTCAATACATTGTGTTGTTGCTGTTACTTATGCCACCTCTGATCGACAGTAACATCCAGGCCCATGAAGTTCATCGTGGTAAGGGGCTATTTGTACGCCTGTCGTTAGCCGTAGCTTTAAGCACCTTACAGGTGACAGTACGATTTGGCTCTATTCTCTCCCCTCAATTTTGGGGGAGAACACCTTGGGATGGTCAGGGGCCTCCCATCTCTCTTCCCATTCCACCAAACTCACGAGAGGTCTGGCGACTCAACGGCTATTTAAAGTACCCCCATGCCGCGAAGGCAATATACATTTACAAACATCCATGCCTTCTCCGTTATTAAAACCCAGACTCTACGGCTTCGGTTGGTTGTTATTCTATGGAGGGGGAAGGGAAAGCGATGAAAATTACGATTGAAAATTGGGTCGCAAATACTGGAAGTTTGAGAAGCACTGGGTTTAACAGCTTCTTTTGTATTAAATTTTCAAAAAATAAAAAGCAACAGCCGAAATGACAGTGCTCAATAAAGCGGAAGATGGTAAACAGCTTGAATCGGGTAGCAAAGATCAAGGGTGCTGGGAAAGAGAGCTGCAGTTATGAAATGTTGCAATGTTACACGGTAATACTCGCTTATCAGTGCTCATCTCTTTTAATTGTTTATAGTGTAGGAAAATAATTATTTTGAGTCTAAAATCATGTAACCAAAATTAGGTCTTTTTCCATTTCTTTCGAAAATTCAACCTTTTTGTGGCAATATTAAATTCTGGAAGTATTATTGTTAGTAATTTTGTCTCTAATCATCTATCATAGAGCATCTCTTTTCCTCATAGATAGGCTTCTATTTTTCTCCATATAAACGCGAGCCTAACCAATGGCACACACAAGGAATTTTTCAAAGGGAGGTGTCCAGGGTCAAGAGTTCATTCTCGTATTTTGTTCCAATATGCTGTCCAACGTATTCTTTTGATTTTGTCGATTTTCAGGAGAAAAAACAAAAAACTAATTATTGAATAAATAGTTAGCATTAATTAATCAAATTAATTATTAATAACAAATGCTTAGTGATACATTTTACGTCCTATATGCATTGGATTAGATCAGCCGAAAAAAAATCAAGGGCTGTGGAGGGGGGGCAGTGTCGAAAGTCCGGTATCATGCTCCAATACGCCGCTCAACATATTCTTTTGATTTTGTCGATTTTCGGGAACAAAAACAAAATTAATTATTGGATAAATAACTAGCACTAATTAATAAAATTAATTATTAATGCCAAACACATAATCAAATTTTACGTAATATTTACATAGGATTATAACCAATCGAGAAAAAAAATCAAGGACTATGGGGGTTCGGGAACCCTAGCCCCCCCGCCTTGTGCGCGCCACTGGTTGGTTGTATTCTAAATTGAATCCACATTAATTATATTAAGACACTTTTTACTCACTTTCTCTTTCATGAACACTTTTCCATGATCAATCTAGCTCAGTAGCGCACACAGGAATTTGTCAAGGCGGGGGGGGTCGAAAGTTCCCCATTTTTGTATCATGCTCCTTCTGATTTTGTCGATTTTCGGGAACAAAACACAGTAAAAAACTAATTATTGAATAAATAATTAGCATTAATTAATAAAATTAATCATTAACAACAAATACTTCATTAAATTTTACGTACTACATACTTTTAATTATGATCAATCGGAAAAACATTCAAGGGCTTTGGGGGAGACACACATAGATAGAAAAGAAAACCCAGGATCCCCAAAACTAGACCCCCAGTCCGCCACTGATCTAGCTCACTCTTATATCTTCCCTTCCTATTAAATTATTAATAGATGAGGAATATTAAAACAGTTCGGCAGTCTTTGAAAAGTGAGACACACATAGATTATTGCGAAAAGAAAACAATCCTTGAACTCAAAACGAGAGTTCCGAGAGATGTCTTGAATTTTCCTATCGGAGATTCCTAATGTCTGGAAATCTTAGACTCGTCACAAGAGAATCCGTGTTTGGAGAGGACCACTTGTGGGAACGAGTTCAAGGCGAAATTGAAGGGCAGAGAGCTTTACGGTAGCACACTCATCACAAGATAATTCTTGTTTTTTTTTTAAAAAAGACAAAGCTTTGCTTGTAATAATTATTATTATATTTAAAGTACTATACCTTAATTTATCCTTGTCCATAACAGGGTAACTTTTTGATATGAACTTGGATTAAATTTTATAATTTTGTCTACTGTGAGATAATTATAGTACTAAAAAGGCCAATTTATGCGGTGAAAATGTAAGACGCATACCAGAACTGAAACTGAATTGATTGGCGAAAAGTAAAACGTTTTAGTATTGTGAAAAAATAAATATGTATGTAATTTTATGTTAATGAAATGTGTTTTCACTTTTTATTTTTACAATTTATTTTCACTCGTCAGCGATTAGTATTATCAATTAATACTAATATTTTTTATGCATATATTCTTGAATTGTGCAAACTTGTAAATTAAAAAATATATAAAAGGAAATACACTTTAATAATTTTTTTAATATTTTTTTTATCCTATTTTACGCTTTTTCGTCATAGTTTATTTTTTCTTCCCGTAAGCAAGAAATTCCGGTTTCAAAGGCCACACAATTGGGGGGTGAATTATTTTAGGCTTTTCAATTAAAATCAAAAGCTTACAATTTTCATCAGAGGTATTATAATTGCTTGTATGCCTCGTTGAAATGTATAGAAGTTCAAATTCTTGAGTTGCTTGATTTTTTATTTTTGTGCACAATGACTTTGAACATCTTGATAGATAAAAATTAGTGGTAATTTCCAGAGATGTGGATACCACCTAATAAGCCTTTTTAATGATACAAGACCTACAACAGATTTAATATTTCGGCACTTCCAAATAAGTCTTATTGATGAGATCCTTTTTGTATTTCCAAAAAAAGGATCTCCAAAGAATGCTAATACAAGGCCCACTCAGGACTAGATACCCCAGTGGTAATTTTTGACACCACCATTAAAATTCTCTTCTTATATCTGAAAATATTATCTCAGTATTTTAACTCCGCGAGCCGTCAGGCTGTGGTAGTACACAGTGGCGTAGCGTGGTCATTCGACGCCTGGGGCCGACCGGAAATTCGCTGCATCTCTATTCTAATTATTAATCAAGAAAATTAGTAAAAGTAAAAAAAGCAGCTTTAAATTTTTTTATTGATTAAAAACGCACTTTTCGTGTGTCTTTCCTAGCAAAATCTTTTATAAAATTGTCAATATCAGTATGTATGCCATGTTCAGTTGCCAGAATAGCTAAATTTGTTAGCCTTAACGTAGACATAGTCGATCTGAGACCATTTTTGATTAATTTTAGCTTAGAAGAGCTTCTCTCACAATTGGCATTACTGATGGCAGATGATAAAAAAAATTCTCAACATTATGACCATTTTTGGTAAGCCATCTTCAAGTTTGGACTCAATAATATATTTTAACAAACCCAGAGAGCCGGACCTAATAATTTCTTTTTTACAGTATAGATCTGTTGCAGCTACGAAAGCTTATAGACGTCGCGTTCAAGTTGGAATTCTTCTTTATTAATGTCTTGAAGAGCTTGACCTAAGTTAAGTTCTTCCTTGCTCAAAATCACTTCAGACCTTAAAAAAGCATATTTATTGCCCTAGATTCTGCAACTGTTGGGATCTTTCTCGAATTTCGGCAGTTACTCTGTCTATTGAAGAAAACATTGTTCGCCTCAAGTTATCTTCGTACGATAACTGAACATATTTACTTCCGTCGCCAAATATATGCTTCCTCCTCATTCGTCTTGAGGGTTAAAAAGAAGTTGCAAGCTCTTCCCATAAACTTTTAACATATATTAAAGCGTCATCCACGAATTTCTCTCGTTTTGCTTCTAATAAGGTCTGTAAAGCACGTATTTTTTTAGCACATTGATGGATATTTAGACCCTCTGTTTGCAAATAATTTTGTGTGTGTGAGCATCATTAACTTCACACAGTACCGGTTGTCAGAAGCCTAAGTAACACAGAAATAAATGCGATTGCATTGCGACTAATAAACTTCCTGCATCTGTGCGGTAGCCAAGTGGTCAAGGTATCGGATCATGACTGGCTTATCATGAGTTCGAGACCAGTACCACTAAAGACCCGCCGTGTAAAGGAGCGATGCACGGTAAATCTGTTGAGAGCTCAAACGTCCTCCCGTTGGTGTGGTGTTATATATAGGAGAAGGGGTTCCAGTTCAGGTGTCAGCCTCGTCACTTGACCATGGTTCAAAATTACGAGGTCCGTCGCCAATAGCCCTCGTGTAGCTGAACAATGCTACGTAAATATTCATTCACTCACTCACCTGCATCTGTGCATGTATAAAAGCTTTCACTCGTTTCCGTCAGCTTCGTCACGCGGGCGCAATTTGGAGTTTGAAATACTTTTTGAATTCAAATATCGCTGTGCTTGCCGCCGGCCCTTTTCATATGCCACCCGGGCCCATGGTCTCTCTGTACCCCCCATACTACGCCACTGGTCATGGTTATGAACTCTTGGACAATATTATTTCTGTTGACGTCCTGGTGCCACTTACGACTCGACCACTCATAATACCCTCCCTCTTAAGAAGGATATAAGCATTAAATCACTATAAGGCTCAAAAATCCTCGTGTAGTGGGGGAGGGGGAATTTGGGGAATGGTATGTCAGCCATTCCCATCACTTGACCGATGTCAAAAATTACGAGGTCTAACATCAAGTAAACGTCGTGTAGTTTAAAACTACGAAGTTAATGAACAATCATTATATCCGACAATAGCAAGAAAATAGCAAAAATAGTACATTTTGGCTCTACAATAGAGAAACATGTTAGACTATATAAAACAAATGAGACCTGGTGGTCGAGTGGTAGCGTATCGCACTTCCACACCACTGGTCCTAGGTTCTATCCTCGCGTTGGGCAAGGTCGACTAAGCCTGTCATCCCTTCAGTGGGTCGATAAAAGAGCACCAAGCTTGCTTGGTACTTGGGGGTTTCGCTTCGGACTGATCACCTGATCAAAACATCAGCTCATGCACCTCAGTGCCCAATGGTCACGTGTACTGAGATGGGTACGGTAGGCCTTGGAGAGGGGCGTAGCTGATGCTGTATCAATGATACGGGGCCCCCAAACAACAACAATGACCCCAACATCTGTAACTACAGTACCACTAACAGGCCCCCATACCTAAAAAGGGCACCGAAAGAATTTTGATACAGGGTCCCCCCTCAGAGCTAGCTCCTCCAGTGGCCTTGGCCCTCATTAGCTGTTGCACCACTGAATTTAGTTTATATACCAAATAAATACGAAAGAGAACTGGGAAAAGTTCTTAAAAAATTACATAAAAATTAGTTAACCATGTAAAAAAAATTATACATTTCATTTTTCAATTCCTACTATTAGTTCACAATTTCCTTGTATATATTTATTTATGTGTACGTATCTTATTCTTGGCTCCAAGAAAAAGCACTAAAATATAGAAATTCGTAACACAGAATTTCGTTATATGGAGGTTCGACTGCAATTGAAAGCCTAACGCTAGGACTTAGATATAACATAGTAACTTAAAAACAATACATGGCCATTTAACATCATGATACACCAGTGCTTCTCAAACTTTCAATATTTGCGATCCAATATTCAATCAGAACTTCCATCGCGTCCCCCTTCCATACTTTAACAATGTTTTGAATTCAATAATACTATACTTTGACGCTAAAGCTACAATAACGTTTTTAACCTCTTAATTGTCACTGGCGTATATATACGCCTCATTCAGCCAAAATGTTAATTGTCTCAGACGCATATATTCGTTGTTCCGAAGTATGATCTATTCTGTGCACTGCTTTTGATTAATTGATTGATTGGTTGAATATTAATGTCGCACTGTTCAGCTACACGAGGGCTTTTGGCGACGGACCACGTAATTTTGAACCATGGTCAAATGACGTGGACGACACCTGAGCTGGCACCCCCCTCTCCTAACTACCACACTACACCAACGGGAGGACGTTTCAGCTCTCGACAGATTTAACGAGCATCGCTGCCCTACACGGCGGGTCTTTAGTGGTACTGGGCTCGAACTCGTGACAAAGCATGCCACGGTCTGATACCTATACCACTCGGCTACCGCAGCCATCTGTGCACTGCTACCCATAAAATTATTTCGAAGATTTTGGAATGTAGGGGGCGCCCCCACAATTTGAAAAACGCTGTGATACACTCAGTGAAGCGGGTGGGTAAAGACTTGTAAATAAAAAAAATTAGAAATTCGAATTTAGGATATGTTTTTATTATATGTATCTTCATAATAAAAGAACCAAGATAAAATAACTAGGAAACTCACAAAAATTCACTTTTTTCATTTCATCACATATATCTAAACTCTAATCTTCTCGTTCATTAAACGTATAACAAGCGTAAAATAATACTCCATCGCACAGCTTATTTAACAAAAAAAATAAAAAAAAATAAAAAAAATACGCATATCGAGATTCTAGCAATTACATACAGAAAAGAGAGAGAAGAAAAAGAAATAAATAAAAAATAGCCGCAAAAAAATAAGTCGTATAAGAAAGTTTTATAAATAGGATGTCATTCCTTGCCTCCTCAAATACTTTTTTCTACACTATTCCTCACATTTTTCGGTCGCCATCCCGATAAACATCTGAAGCGCCGACCGCGATAAGGCTATCTAGTGGTCAGCACCTCTGCATTTGATTGGCTTTATCACTTTCCCACGAGTCTCTCCTTAGAGGCGATTTCCCCCCCTTCCCGTTGAACATCCTTCGTTGAATACTGAAATTCAATCGCCAACAATATCTGTGTCACAAAATACGCACGGGGTTGCCAGAAATTCGAGAGGAGGGATTTTCTCTCACTTTTTTTCTTCGTTCCCTCGCATCTTGTGGCTGTAAAACGAAGATAAAAGCGGAAGATAGTGAATTTTATTTTTGTTAAGTTTTCTTTTCCTCTGCCTGTTGGGTTGTGTTTGAGGGTTGAGTGTCTGCTTGCCAGAGATTGGGTGGTGGTGGTTAAATACAACTTCAGCTTCCGAAAAAAAAGAACTTTTTGCTTGTTTTAATTTTGACATTAATACATCTCAAAAGAGTTAAGATATTTTGTAAAACGAGTGATGTTGTTGTTGTCGTGCGTTTTTATCCTGGGATGCATATGAAATGCAAGTGAAAGAACAGAAACATACAACACAAACAGAAGAATATAGACATTTATTACAAATGATGATCCCAGCATAGAACAGAAGGGGTGCGCTGCTTTCCATTCGAAACGGGAATCCAATGCAGGCGAAAATCCGACTTCTTTTCCCGAAGAAAATACACATCCATGCCTTACTCGGGATTCGAACCCGAACTCACTTGGTTATATATAAGCCGAGGGTCATATCCACCATACTGGCTAGGCCAGTGGCACACACAAGGGAGGGGGGGGGCGTCCAAGAGATCCAGACTCCCCCCAAAGCCCTTGATTTTTTTTTCCGATTGATTATAATTCTAAGTACAGTAAGACCCCGCTTAACGCTGTTTCATTTAACGCTGTTTCGATTTAACGCTGTTTTATTTGAATAATAAGATTCCCTGAAATTGTACGCAGCGTTAGGCTTCCCGGTATCCGAAGCAGTTTATCTGTGTTTCTTCTTTCCTGAGGTATTATATACGAACGTATTTTTATCGTTTCAAATATTTGTTGATGTTTTTGTAAGTTTAAATTTATATAATATAACGAATGCTACAGTAAAAAGTATTATGATTTTTTTTTAGTTTTTATCATGAGTGATAATAAAAAACACAAAAATAAAGCTACAAGAAAAAGCATTTCACTAGAAACTAAACTGCAAGTGATTAAAAGATTAGATACTGATGAACGTACTATATCTCAAATGGGTGCTACATTGAATTTGGCAACTTCAAAAATAAGGACCATTCTTAAGAATAAAGAAAAAAATACTGTCATAGGCAACTGCAACTACGACAAGCTCAGCAACTAGAATTATCCTTTCTAGAAATAATACAATAGAGGAAATAGAAAAATGACTTTCTATATGGAGTGACGACAAAATTAAACGCAACATGCCATTAAACCAATCTACCTTCTTGATAAAAAGGCAGAAAATTGAAAATACAGAAGAGACTGAAAGATCGGAAATGTAAACACATACTGACTTAGAATTTTATTTATTTTTATATGCATAGTCGTTTATAATTTTTCTATATTTGTAAGAAATAAATTTTTGTTTTATTGTTATAAAACACATAATTAATAAATTTAATGATAAAATACTTGACCCATTTTCTTCCCATCTTCTCATAACCCCTTTATTTACATGATGAGATAACCTCGTTTAAGGCTGTTTCATATTACGCTCTACTCTGATGGAACGTATACCCCGCGTTAAGCGGGGTCTCACTGTATATTACGTAAAATTTAATTAAATATTTGTTATAAATGAGATAGATTTATTTTATTAATTAATGCTAATTATTTATTCAATAATTAGTTTTCGACTGTTTTTTGTTCCCGAAAATCGACAAAATCAAAAGGAGAATGGTGGACTTTTTCGACACTGGACCCTCCCCCTTTGAAAACTTCCTGTGTGCGCTACTGGGCTGGGCTGATGAGAAATTTAAATATACATGGTTATAATTCCCGTTTTAGTTTTAAATATCACCCAACATTTCTCGGGATTCTAGGGTTTCTTGGAATTTTGACCGGAGTTCCCTAAGTGATCACTATTTGCTCTATCAAAGCTCCAAAATTTCAACTTTTATAAAAGATTACATTCTTTAAGGCAGTTTGCGAAGTGAAAATAAATATTTTACGGGTAAAACATAATCTTAAATTTCGTAAAAGTCATGTGTTTCCCGCATTAATGAATGAATCAGAGTGAGTGAATGAGAATTATATTTACGTCGTACTATAAAGCTGTACGAGGGCCAGGGCTGCTTTCCCGCTTAGGTACGTGTCTAGGGCGCATAATATTTGGGGGCTCAAAAAATTGGAGAGCGAAAAGAGAGAAAAAAAATTAAAATTACAGCGAACCACCGCATAGCGAATCATGTATGTGTCGCAGGAAAATGATGAAATTAGGACTTTCATCGAATCCCTCAGGGAGATGATCAATTCAAGCAAGATGTTAGAGTAACGTCTCTTTGAGGTCATTTCCCTTATTAGTGATTTGATCAAATCCCTGAACTGTTTAAGTGAAATGATGAAATGAACGTCAGCTGTTTGTGTGTGTGTGAAGTTAACTTCTTATGGCACGGTAGGGAAAAATTTTCGTTACCAGTTACGCGGTTGCGCGATGAAAATAAGGTTGAAATGTATGAAAAGTTCCAAATTCCCCCATGTTTTTTAAATACTGTTTGAAATAATTATGATAATAATAAATTTGTTTATTATGTATAATATTACTTTAAAAAATAAAACTTAATTATACAATTCAATACATATAAGCGGCAGCAACTTCAATTCTTCTAAGATTGTAGATGGTTAGATTTGACGATCTACCTAAAGTATCTCAAAGTACGATGCGTATAATTTATAATTGATGGTTTCACAGATCACACATTGATGGTTTCATATGGCGAATATATATTCTCTCTCTTTTCCTTTAAAAATAATCAAATCTCAAGTTTAGTGCAATCGCCTACACTGATGGTTCCTCAGACAGATCCTCAGCAATGGAGGTGCCGGAATCATCTTACTCCTCCCAGATGGTAATAACTACAAACACAAAATTTAACACAGGCATAATCGCCCCAAACTTCACAAGTGAACTCGTGGCAATTAGAGAGGCCCTTTTATTATATCAACAAAACCCACATGTTATTGATTCTACAGGATTAGTAATCTTCTCAGATTCTAAATCCGCTATAGAAGCCGTTCAGTGTACGTATGTAAATGTAGAGCGCCCTCTAGCGCTCAGAGTGTCTAACGAATCTGTGTAACCTCTGACTCCATCGAGTAAGGAGCCGAAACGAGCGAGCTGAGCAACAAGTAATAAAAACTACAGTCCACTTTACTGAGAGAGAATTCTTTATGAGTTTTACTTGTGTACCCAACATTCTGGTCCTGTCTCAGCCGGAGCGACCTATGCATTGACAATACGAGGTATGTGCTGTAGTTTTTTGACTTTCGTTAAAAAAATCGAACTTTAAACTTTAACGATGTTTAAAGGAGCAAAAAAGAAGACTTGAGGCGAATCGCTTCTGAATTAGAGTTGTGTGTGAGTGATAAACTAACTGTTTTAGACTTCATGGATCTTATAAAAAACTGCATAGATACAAAAACGATCCTGATTCAGTGCATGAGTTAGCAAATTTAATTATCGAAGAAAGAAAGTATGACGAAAAAGTCAGCAATTAGAGTTAGAAAAAATAAGAGAAAAGTCTAAGCTTTGATTTAGAGATAGCGAGAATATGAGCAAATGATAAAGACAATACTGAAGTTAATTGTAATGATTCCTTTTCTGTGGATTCTTTAATTAAAAAGTATCCGCACACTTACAGTGAAAATTCCCGACAAACCTGAGGGGTGGAGTTTCTTTTTTATCATTAGAACGTGCATTTGCAGCCAAAGAAGTGTTACTGATAAATTTAAGCCTGAGATTTTGTTAAATTTATTAGGAGAAAGCTGCAAATATCATTATATATCTGAAAAGATGAGGATCTTAAAATTATGATAAAATAAAGTCCATAATACTCCAGCAATTTGAGTAACTCTCAATCGTGTTTAGAGAATTTTAAGAAAGCAACACGGCAAAATTGTGAATCCCATGTCCAGTTTGCTAGTAGATTAACAACAAATTGGGAATACTATTTTAAAAATTGAGAAATGTTTCAAATTTCGAGGTATTAAAACAATTAATAGTTTCGACAAAATATTTAGTACTTTAGATAAAGAAAACCGCATCGCATATTAGTGTCAGACAAGCAGATAAATGGTTTGGATCCCTTAACGTTGGGAAAAGAAATTGATTTATTTTATTCATCGCGAGGAAAACCACTGAGTGAGAATATTAATTATTGTCGCAAAAATCAAAATTCACAAAAATATGTCTAGAGTATTTTTTCTCAGATGTCAAGGGAAAAAATGTGTTTTGTGTCAATCTGATAGTCATTTTTTAAATAAATGTCCTCAATATAAGCAATTATCAGTAAATAAACGGGTAGAACCTTGTTAAAAATAATTCCTTGTGTTTTAATTGTTTAAATTTGCATAGAGTCAAGTTTTGTAAATCTAAAGTTCTTTGTAAATGCTGCAAAAAAGCATCATTCTTCCTATGTGTTTCTCTGGAGACCCAAGTTTTTAAGGGTGAAAAGGGTCATTCAACCTTCTTCATTGGGGGCAGAAGAGCCGGAAATGAGGAATCCTCGATGAGTCAACTTTCTCAGCGTGAAGGCGTCTGTGTTCAAACCCATAAATTACATAGGGGAGATTTCGAAAGAGTCTCAGGGTGTAGGAGATCTGTTTACTGCAACGAGTTACGTAAAATCGAAATCCGTTTTACTTGCAAAACGATTTTTGTTCATTAGAGATTCCTTTGGGAAAATGCAGGAAGTCAGAGCACTGTTGGACGGTGGTTCAACAAGCAATTTTATTTCCTGCAACAGTGTATGAATAGACTCAATTTAAAAAAGAGAAATAAACATTTTAGTTTCAGGGTTAAATAATTCAGAGTTAACGATTAAATCGCGCGTTAATGCAACAATTGCAAATCGAGGAAATAGTTATGAAACTAATGCAGACTTTTTGTAGTGCCGCGAATTACGGATATGATTCCCTTCTCAACCATTTAACGTTAGTTTGGGTAATTTCAGTAGAGAGAAATTAGCGGATGAAAATTTCAACATTCCGGGAAATATTGATTTATTGTTAGAGCAGAAATCTTTATGAAATTCTTTTACCAGGACAAACAAATCTTTTTAAATACAAAATTAATTTTTCAGAATACAGTCTTCGGCTATATTGCGAGTGGGAGTATTCAGTTTCTAGTGAAAATAAACCTCACTGTGGGTTAATCAAAGATAATGTCGATTTAGAAAAGACAATGAGGAGATTTTGGGAAATCGAAAATGTTGAACCTGAGACAATAAAAAATAAGGAAACGATAATTTGTAGAGCATTTTCAAAAAAAATCATACTAGAGATAGCACGGAAGATATATAGTATCTATGCCATTTAAAAAGGATCCAAATTGTTTAGGCCAGCTCAAGATATGTGCCTTAAAAATTAAATTCTTATGGAATAGATTAAAGCGTGAGCCTAACTATTTAAAATTATATAGAGATTTTTTAAAAGAGTATAAAGGGAAGCTGGGCCATATGCAAGAGGTAGACGAGAGAGAGTGTGGAATGTATTTCATACCACATCTTGGTGTTTATCGCTCTGATAAAAAAACAAGTAAATTGAGAGTAGTTAATGCGTCGAGTGCAACTACAAACGGTTATTCTTTAAACTCTACAATACAATGGGGAGTTGCTCAAATGACCTTTTTCAATAATGGTTCGCTTTAGAAAGCACATATTTGCATTCATTGCGGATGTGCAAAAATGTATCGAATGATTTGGATTAATCCAGATCAGCGTAACCCCCAGCGCATTCTGTGGAGAGAGACATGGACGAACCAATAAAAACGTTTTGAGTTGTCAACTGTGACCTATGGAACAACGAGTGCACCATTTTTAGCGACACGTACGCTAAAAACAATTAGCCCTAGATGAAGCAGGAAATTTTCCATTAGGGTCTTCGTCTTCAGTTGTGATGAGTGACATGTACATAGATGATGTACTTACCGGTGCAGAGACCTTATTAGAAGCAAAAAGAACTGAAAAATCAACTGATCAATATCTTCGCTAAAGGAGGGTATGGTTTTTGCATAAGTGGTGCGGAAATAATACGGAATTGATTGAGGTTTCCGAAAATTATGATTTTCGAGATTCATCAGAGATAAAAGTGTTGGGTGTTTATTGGAACCCCAAGCATGATTGCTTCTCCTTCAGAGTAAAAAATAGACTTGCACGAATTAAATACAAACGGGATGTTTTGTCAACCATCGCCAGGATATATGATCCCTCTAGGTCTTTTAGGTCCTGTGGTGGCGAAGGCGAAAATCTTTCCTTCAAAAAATTATGGATGCTTAAAGATTGATTGGACAGATTTGCTTCCAGATACAATCAATAGAGAATGGCGACAATTTGTCGAATCACTTCAGGTAGTAAATGACATCAACATCAATCGATGCATTGTGGTAGAGCAACCGGAAGTGATCGAGCTGCATGGATTCTCCGACGTCCCAGTCAGCATATGGAGCTGTCGTCTACTGCAAATCCATAACCTCAGATGGAAAGATGCTTGTGCATCTTATTGCCAGTAAATCCCGAGTTGCGCCTACCAAGCAAACAACGATTCCCCAGACTTGAGCTATGTGCCGCTGTGCTGTTAGCAAAATTAGTGCATCGTGTCAAGCAAATGCTTTGAAATTAAATGTGACTAATACTTTTCTTTTGGAGTGACTCCATGATAGTTTTTGTCATGGATAAGGAAGGAGTCATATCAACTAAAACCTTTTGTGGCTAACAGGATTGCTACAATCCAGGAGATGACTTCCAGCAAGCAATGGCGTTATGTGGCAACAGAGGACAATCCTGCCGACTTCGTTTCAGAGGAATGGATTCTCTAAAAACTTAAACCTGTGAGTTGTGGTGGAATGGTCCTAAATTTCTGATGAGCAACCAGTACCCACAACGACAAATTCCTCGTTGCAGTGATCATGATCCAGGTGAACTTAAAAACTGTAGTGACTTTTCTAACTTTTTCTTGATTCTCTAAGTTGGTCAACTCTCTTTGTAAATAATTTACTTAACCTTAATGACTATTTTAAAATTATTCGTAAGTGTCTTAAGTTTTATTTGTAGATTTGTTTTATAATTGTAAGAGCAAAGTGAGCAAAAAGAGGTGGGCCTCTGGGTGGGAGAATTAAAAAGGCTGAAGACTTTATTGAGTAGTACAAAAGGAAGAAGTTTAAAGAAGTATGAGAGATGAATGGTATTCAAAATTCTGCCATATTTCCTTCCAACGATCGGTAAAAACACTCAATCATTTATTGATAGTGAAGGGATTTTGAGAGTTGGAGGTCGATTGAGAAATAGTGATATTAATTATAACCAGAAATTTCAGGCTATTTTTGCCTTCGAAACATAAAATTGACTTATTTAATAGTTAGAATGTTTACTTTCCATAAAAAGTTTTTTACATAGTGGTCACAATCCTTGTTTATGTCAGATCAGGTAAAATTTTGGACCATATGGAATGGCCGTAATATTTGTGAAAAGTTGTTCGCTTAATTGTGTAATTTGTTGTAAGGCCAATCCACTGCTTGCACTGATCAAATAATGGCTGACTTGCCAAAGGATAGAAGTTATCTTAATTATCCGCATTCAATGTGTCAGGTGTGGACTTCTGTGGCCCCTTTTACATTAAGTATAAAGGGCAGAGAAAGGTCAGTATATAACTAAATCTATGTTTGTATATTTATATGTTTTGTTTCTAGCTGTGTGCATGAATATTGTGACTGATTTAACCTCTAATGCATATTTATTGCTACACTTAAGCATTTATGTTTAGAAGAGGTAAATGTGCTAGAAGTTGTATTCTGATAGCAACTAATTTTGTGAGTGCAAATTTACGCTAAAATTTTTAATTTGAGGCACTTGCATTTTTAAGGAATTTTGAGCCCCCCAAATCGCCGTTAAATCCTATGTTCTGTTTAAGGTATTAACATTAGATTATGCTTTATATGACATTATCCAAATAGATTTTGCGCTCAAAATCTTCTGATTAGATGATTTAAATGTATTGACTCCTTCTCATTTTTTGATAGGTATCAACTACATCAATTGTTTTATTTAGAAAATACTAATGAAATTTTTCAGTTTGGAAAAGATGAGTTTTAAAAATGCGGCAGAGAGAAATACATTTCGAGAAAAGAATGCCTTGGAGATATGGTTATAATAAAAGAGGATAAATTTTACTTCACAAAAAATCATGAAAGGGATTCGTAAATAGCAAAACCACTGAAATTTGATTTTCAAAACTGTGCATTCTACCAATTGAAACAGTGTGCCATAGCATAATAACCCTTCGGATAGTAATGTCTGTTTTAGTAATTTTTTTTAACTGTGTGATTTATCAATTGCTTATATTCTTCATTTTGTAGGTTGTTTTGTTTGTAATACTGTTTATGAATGTTCTGTGTATTTGAAAATTCCGGGCGGCATGTTCAGTGTAAAAATGTATAACTCCAGAGTGTCTAACTCTGTGTAGACTTCAGTGGGGAGCCGATGGGCAACAAGTATTTTTAAAAAATTCTTTTAATTTTTGCTTTTGATTGGAGACAAAATGCATACAACAAAAAGAAAATCTTATCCTGCAATGGATACCCGCACATTACATGTACTATTGGATAGCCTCAATAGGCAAAAAATTCAGCTTAGGCGCAGTAACAAACACCTAGAAAAAAAAAACCTAGTTACCTGTAGCCAGATTGATTTAAAGATTCACCCAGACAGACAAGACTAGTTATTTTATCTTTCTGAGATATCTTGTCAGTCGCAACAAGTTAAAGGGAATGGTTGATCTTTGTGGGAACTCATAGGCCCTGATGCTCCCAGAATAGCAGAGGCGGTGATCAGGTGCTGGAAGCGGAATCTGATGATATCTACTGCATTTATTCATGGACACGAGAACAACAACAGTAGTCATTAAAATGGTCACAACCGAAAGCATATCGAAAAAGTGATGTATTTCTCAATGTGTGATTGTACTGTCAGAAAACCCGTATAAAAAATCTTGTGATGGAGTACGCGCGATATCACAAGATAATACAACGTAATTATATCGCCAGCCATTCAAAAACTCTACTAGTACCCAGAATCATATTTTCTTTACATTTAAATTGATTGACATTATAATGAGCTATTTTAAAATGTTATATATTTGTTTATCAAGTTATCATCCTTCCAGTGATCATCTCTTAGCATATATTTTACGCTGCAGCAGTAGTGCACAGAAAAAATTTTCAAGGAAGGAGGGGGGGGGAGGTGTCTAGGGTCTACCATTTTGGTATTATGCTCCAATACGCCACCTAACATATTCTTTTAATTTTGTCGATTTTCGGTTACAAAAACAATACAAAATTAATTATTGAATAAATAATTAACATTAATTAATAAAACTAATTATTAATAACAAATACATAATTAAAAATTAAATTTTGCGTAATATATACATAGGATTATAACCAATCGCGAAAAATCAAGGAGGAGCTATGAGAAGGAGATTTGTCGGACCCTAGGACACCCCTCTTTATTGCCACTGCGCTGCAGACTTTAAAGGGGTGAAAAGTGCCAAATAAGCTAAAAAAACTTCAAAGTTTTACACAGATACGGCTGCACTAAACTAATTGGAGGCGTCGCTACGTTAAGTCTAACAGATTCTTCGGACAATCTTCGCCAGGAGCAAATACAATCTCGCCAAAATTAACTCATCATCGTATCATCGGCGGTATTATAGTCTTCCGTGTGGTGACCGGAGTAGAATAGTCCCAACGTGTAGCTCATGCGTGTCGTAAAGGCGACTAAAATGAGCAGAAGTCCTACCTCTCAGGGCTCTGGCAACCCTCAATTATGACAAGTGACAACAATCACAACAGGGACGTAGCTACCGCTGTATCAGCCGTATCGAGGATACGGGGCCCCCAAGCTATAGGAGCCCAAACATATGTAACTATAGTCCACTAACAGGGCTCTTACATCTAAAAAGGGCCACGAAGGAATTTTGATTCAGGACCCCCTGAGCTAGCTACGCCAATGAACAACAATACATAAAAGACAAAGAAATTAACTTCTACCGCGTGTTCACACTGATACACACACATCTTTTTTTAAAGATATGGGGTTGATATTTAAGGGATCGATAGTACTACCTGTATGGTTAGGAAGTAAAAGGACTCGACCCCCCAGATGTCTTCGCCCCCCCCGGACAACAGTGAAACCCCTAAGGGATAGGATCAATTGACGGGAGATGTTAAAATAACATCTCTCTTCAAGATCATTTCCATGATGAAAGTAAATGATTTTTATCAAACCCTGAACTGTTTCAGTTAAGGGGACATGGTACGATTTACGCTAAAATTTTTAATTTAAGGATTTTTAAAATTTTTTTGGTCGCCTCCTATGTATGCATACTATGTTAAACAGATTTTGCGCTCAAAATTTCATAAAAGCTAACCATGTAATTTTTAAAAGGAAAAAACTTGAATTTTTAAGTGATTTTAAATGCTACTCCTCCCCTACAATGAAAACGACGTACATGCATGAAATTTGATTTACAAGTACATCAAGCTATATATAAAAAAAAAGTTGGTATGGGTTTTGCATTAACGTGATTGGCATTCATACAATACTTTCTTTTTATGAATGTTTATTGAAAATTTCTTAAAAAATGTATAAATTCTGAGTTTAATTATTTTTTAAAAAATAATTTTGCTTTGATTCAAAAATGCATACCAACTTTTGTTACATGTACTATTGGCAATGAGCAAAAAATTCAAAGCGTTAGGCGCAATAGAAAAAAACCTTAGTATTTTAAATGAGGGCAAACTAGTTATTTTTATCTTTCTGATACGTCAGTTTAAAGTTTTGATTTTGCCATAGGGATGTGAATAAAAACGAACGTAAAAGAAACTGTATAATTCTTGCCTTTTTTAGTTTAGAGCATTCAAATTTTGTGAGGATATAAAGAAATATATAATAATTTAGGCTAGAAAATTGAAATTTGATTTTTTGATCGATTTTGGTTAATTGAATTGTACTGTGTCCTCTTAAATGATGAAATAAACTAGTCAGAACTTATCTGGCAACAGAAATATGCTGTCCGGGGAACACCTGGGTAGGGCGAATACTTGTTTTTCCTAACCATACAGGTAGTACTATCGATGCCCTAAATATCAACCCTATATCTTTTAAAAAAATGGCTGACTTGTTCATTTCATCATTTCACTAAAACGGTTCGGGGATTTGATCAAATCTTACTTACATAAGGGAAATGATCTCAAAGAGACGTTATTTTAATATTTTGCGTGAATTGATCATCCCCCTTAGGGATTCGATGAAAGTCCTAATTTCATCATTTTCCTGTGACATATGCGTTCTGTGTGTGTGAGCTCACTGAACTGTGGAAAACATTTACTCTATAAAAAATGAAAAGCTTAACCCTTAACTTCGCACTGTTGCGTTTCTGCAACATATGATTTATTTTAATTTAACAGACTCAATATTTTTTTAATTACCTGCAAATCACTTATCTGAGAAAAAAAAAAAGATTGCTGCAGCGAAATACCAGCTAATTTTGTCACTAGATGGAAGTACATTTTTTCCAGAAATCACAACAATTATAAAAATTTCTGAAGCCTCAAGAACTGTGTTTTTGCTATAAAAAGAATCCGTTATATTTCATGCTCCCTCTTGTTTATTGACTGTAACGTCGTGTGTAGCTATCCATCAATAATTAAGGATTACAGGCTAATATACAAATAAAAGCAAACTTTATTTGCTAACAATTTGTTAAAGAACTAGTATAAATTCAGATTATATGCCAAGCCGGTGTAGTCAGTTCATATTCCCATTCTCAACGCTACCGGCGTTCATCGTCTTTTCACTCCAATCCCGGACTAAGCCCTTTTCTTTCTCCGTCTCTCCTGTCTTCTCCTTTGCCGTCTCCTCTCTCTTCTCCTTCCGTCCGTTCTCTCCCCCGGACTCTTTTCGTCCTTCTTTTTCTCTCTTTCCGTCTCCTCTCTCGGACTCTTCTCCTCTTCCCCTGAAAAAGAACCATTTTAAACACCAGGGGTGTGTTCACAACACGCCCCTCGTTCCTTCTCATTGGCAGGTCACAAAAGTCTCTCTTGACCTCCCTCGTCCTATTTGCGCATAACACGCCAAAACACACCCGAGCCGTCTGGCCCAAGGCGCCATAGTTCCTTGTCGAACATCTGGACACACTTCTCCATCACGCCACCTGTTCTTAGTATCCCCTACACACAACACTAGAAAAGACGACATGATTATTTTAAGATAGGCTTCGCCTATTGTCAATGGGGCGCCGGCTCTACTTTACTATTATGGCGACCCGTCTGTCTCTCTTCACTCCCTGAGTTCAGACAATAAATAATGGCCCCATGGCCACGTGCACTGGTCATTCCACAGCTGGTGGATCATAAAAATGCAGGGACAATCGATGACGTCGTACTTGTCCTTGACCAGCTGGTGAAACCATAAAACCTATTGTGAATCGAAAGATGGGAATTCACAACCATCGACGATGTCACATGGCGAAATAAATTACCAGGTAAGAAATTTAAACATTTTATGATGAATAATAAAATCCTCATATAAAAAAAGTTTTGTAATTTGCAGCACTACTGCGCAATGTTGCACTTCTGCACCAAACAAAAAAAAATGACTGAAATTCAATTTAAAACTGCTTAATTTTTTTTTCATATTTTTTCCTTTTATTATTACTTGAGAACTTGCTGATATAATCTTTTCATAGAAATTTAAAAAATTGCGAAGTTAAGGGTTAACAGTTTGAGGTTGCTGTGCGTTCAAAATGATAATACAATGTAAATTGATCATTAATGATTTTTCAATGATCAAAGCTCGAATGAAACTACTTTATTGTACGAGTACAATGACAGTGATTTAACAAAGAATAAAGATGTCTAAAAGTAAAAGATAGTAAAGCGATAAACGCGCGCGCGATGATAGTTAACAAGTTGATAACAGTTCATGCAGTAATGTATACTTTATACCAGAGATTCCCAAACTTTTTTTGTCTCATAGACCTCCTTGCTATGTTTTTCGGTTTTGGATAGACCCCTACTTACCTTATACTGAATTTTTGCAAATTTTTTCAACTTAAATGTGCTTTTGACAGCTGGTACAGAGACACTTTAAAATTTTTTAAATTTCTAACTGTAGTGAAGTATAAAGTTTAAAGCTTAAAAAAACATATTAATTAATTTAAAATTTAATTGATACATAAAATAACAGATCAACAAACAAATGTTAATAATGATAGGGATGAATCTGTGCTTCAATAACAAATTTTCAGCATTTGACATCAATCTTGTCAGGTTTAACTCTAAATTTCTTCGGTTAGTGTGGTATTTTGTCTTTCTTTCTTTCTTTTTATTTTGGAGATTGACAAACACGCTGAAACTTCTTACTAAGAAAAGCAATTAAAAACTTTCTCACAATACTCTATAATTCGAAATAAATAACAGTCTTGTCTTCTTAAGGCTGTCTTCGGCAAAAGTACGAAAACTTGAACTAAACGCGATGCACATTTTCAAACAGAAGAATGTCTCAATTTTCTTGGAAATTTTTAACATTATAACTCATGCATCTGTTAACAATATAGTGTTTTTAAAAATTTCAAAATATTCAATGAATACTCTTTTATTCTTCTGAAAACGTGTAGGGATAACTCATTTAACATTAAGGTATAGCAGAAAAAACGCAAAACACATTTCATACCAGGAAAAATAAATCAACTTGGTTAAAAATGGGATATATTATAAAAAATGCTGTTCTCTAAAGGATAGTGAAGCCAGAATACCATATTAATTTTTCATTTCTCTTATATCTGAAAAAATGTTCCAAATTCGGGTCCTATTCTTTAACATTAACCGAAAACAGCCTTAAAGACAAATTGCTGACATCCATTTCGACTGTTCCGATCAGTTCCTCTTGTAAAATGACATTTTTTTTCAAAGTGACCTTATGAATTAATTACCTATTGTGGTAATTATCAAAGTCAATGCATTCTCAACCCGAGTTTCAAAATCTGAATAAAGGGCATTTAAATGTTCAACATAGGTGAAAACTTCATTTTCCTGGCAGATTGTCTGCGGCCGATTGAAAAACTGGGAAATATATTATACTCCTTTAGCACTGGCGTAGCTAGTTCTGAATGGGCCCTCCTGAATCAAAATTCCTTCGGGGCCCTATTTTAGATATAAAAGCCCTATTAGTGGGACTGTAGCTACACATTTTGAGGCCCCAGTAGCTTAAGGGCCCCGTATCATTGATACGGCTGATCCGGCGGTAGCTACGCCCCCGTTTAGCTTAATTCCATCAATAAATTCTGAAATAATGACCCTTGCTTTAATGAAATTTCTGCTGTTACGTTGTAATTGCAAATTAACCAAATTAAATTTAGTAAATAAATCTGTTAAATAGGTCAAATCTGGTTTCCATTTGATTAAATTTTCTTTTAAAATTAAAATCACGATCTGGTTTAATGAGAGCCTTTATCGTAGACCCCCGTCTACACCTCATGGACCCCTAAATTAGTTTTTGCTGTCATGGACCACCTGCAGGTCGTCATAGAACTCTGGGAGGTCTATATAGACCACTTTGGGAATCACTGCTTTATACTGTAATTGCAAACGATGGGTGGTCCATGATACCATAAGGTAAGAAATGAAGAATAGTGGCCAAACCCTGCCATTGTCCTTTCCTTACACTGTCGGTTGCAAGTCCGGGACACGGCGGATTTGTAATTGAAGGATAATGGAAAGACTGTCCAAAGAACAAATCCAAAGAAAGGAAAAAGAGTTACAGGAAAATCTTTCTCGGACCAAAACTGTCAAAATAAGAGCTGAAGGAGGAGGTGCTCTGAAAATAGGGGGAGGGCGTAGCAATTGGAAGTGCCTAGGCCGCCAGGGAGGTTAAAAACGGCCCTGACGAGGGTGATTGTGAGGGTTGCGAATGGATGAATCGGAAGACTTGCGAATGAAGGAGAAAGAACAACTTATCAACATGTCAACAGTTTCGACAGAATACACAAATGTAAACATTTGAATGGCATTCTGAGAAATGTTTTCAAGTTAAAATATTTCTCAATGTGTAAATAAAAATAAAATGTTAAATAAAGTTAACGTAGAATATGAAAGCCGACTGCAGATAGTTTCCATATTTCTAGACTTCGAGAGTTTGTGTACAACAATTTTAACACATATCCCAGTTATTAAAAAGTATAATACAATGGTACATGACACCTGCAGCACGTATAATGAGCAAATTACATTAATATTACGTTAAAAAATTGTAATAGAAAAGTACAATGTTTTTAATGGTCTTTGCATGTTGATCTTTGCTTGTGTTTATAAAATGTTGATCTACTTTAAGGTATCCGACTACGTTCGTAACCGTGATTTTGCAAAAGCGTATAAATGGACAATATTTATGATATTTAATGTCAATTGGACTAGAAAATGTATATAAAATTGTTTTAAGAATAGTATTACAATACAAAATTATTTAAATACAATATTTTGACAAAAAATGAACATAGAATGAGCCTTTTTCAAAATATTCTCCTTTTGTGAAAAATGCTTCTATTATAACAATATTTCGCCTGTATATAGCTCAGACCTCTGTAAAGAGGTTCAACTAGAATTTTTGAAATATATATCTTAGAAGTGGGTTTATCCACGGTTTTCGACAACAGAGGGGAGAAATTTTAAGAAAAAAAACGCCGATAATTATTTCAATAGGTTGTAACTCTGAAAATGATGTGAATTTTACAAAAATTATAGTTGAGCCTCTGTACAGAGGTCTGAGCCTTATAGAGGCTAAATATTGTGTAAAAGAAGCATTTTTCTAAAGGAGAACATTTTGAAAAAGATTATTCTAAGTTAATTTTTGGCCGAAATATTGTATTTAAATAAATTTTTTTGTCAAACTGTCCTTAAAACAATTTTGTACGTGTATTCTAATCTAAGTGATACTAAATATCATGAAAATATCCATTTATGTGCTTTTTTTTAAAATCACGGTTCAAACAGTAGTCGAATACTACTAAATATTATTTTAAGATATATTCTACTAAAGGTTCCGCGCTTGGATACGGACTCACTCTTTCATGGGTTCATTGATTCGACCAAGTTTGAAGATCACTGCCATAAATGAGTTAAAGCATGAAAAATATTTATTTCAAAAGTTTAGTATGTGTATGCTGGAAATGAATATTAGTTACAAATGAATAAAATAGTTTTAAATGTGAATTGTAACTTAATAAAAATTATATACATAAAATATAATTCTTGAATATTATAAATCTAATTTCATTATTTTAATACAATTAACTAATGCTACATATTATATGCATATTTAAAAATACCATCATATATTTTTAAGCCTTTTTTATTAAATTATTATTATTGATATAATTGTTACTATGAAACTCATAGCAAAATATAAAAGTAGTCAATAAACTTTGTGTTAAAATAAGGCTGACTTTTATACTATATCGAAACAAAAAACAGAGAGAAATAAAACTTTTCAAATTAATTATTTGATTTAAAAATTTTATATTTTTAGAAAACCTTTAATTTATAATGTAAGCGTTCCCAAATTGTATTTTAATAGTTCCAAACTACATATAGAAGCTAATTTCCTATCAGAATGTATAACTTGCTGTGTTTTAAGAGAATTATACTTCACATATTTTACATTTGTTTTTCGAAGCAAAGAAAAGATGCGCCAGAGAAATTTTTTAAAATTCCCTTGCATATTCTTACAGTTTTTTATTAGAATGATTAAACAATAATCTGAAGCAATGAGTAAAAATATAATTAGGATTGAAGAAAATAAATCCTACATGTGAAATAAAAATATAACTAGAAATTAATGAGAGAGAATACATAGTACTATAAATACTTTTCTACTCTCAATTATTAAGTTACAGATTTTAATAAAATTAATATAAAGTCACTGTTTTACAACTATGTATTTGAAACTGACCAAATAAAAATCACTGTACCATTAATTCTAACAATAAAGAAATAGCTTAAATAAATACCTCAAAAATTATCTACCTTTTATTTTAGCTTTGCGGTAGTCGCGATAACAATCAAATGCGATTGGATTGAAACATAAGCATAACTTCAATCATCTATTTCAGTCTTACGATTATAAAGTTAATTTTAAAATTGCAACAGAGGTAAATAAAAATTCCATTTCCAAAAGTAGATTATAAATATGCAGACGATATTTTACACATGCATTAGTAAACTAATTGAAATTAAAAAAAATTTTTTTTACAAATTATATTGAATTAAAATATTATTTTAAAGATATTTAGACATGCATAAATAATTTAAAATGTTTTAAAAAGAATATAAATTTTACTTAGCTGAATTTAATAACGAAATAATTATTACAAATTATAAAGGGTCAATTATATATATAATTAACTCCAACTATCGTAAATAAGAGGCAAGATTTAAATAATTAAACAATTTTCCACCAAAATATTATTCTTAAATAAGTATAATACAAGTATAAGAAGCAGGTATTAAAAACAATATTGTAACGGGAACGTTTGAAATACTCATTAAAAATAATTTATTAATACTTGACAAAACCAAAAAAGCTTTCTTTTTTTGATTTTTCTGTTTCCAATCTTTTCTCGTACACATTCGAGCATCATTATCTGTGAAAATTATTCTTCACCATCTATTTACTATATGCATTTTATGTTTTAGAAATAATTTAGTAATTTTTCCTGTATATTACGTTCATATTTTTGAAATCCTTTATCTTTTCTTTTTTATTGAATCTACATTAGTTCTGAAAATTTTCAATCTTAAAGCATCTTTGGAATTTATTTTTGAGAACTATACGATTATTTCGCCAAACTAAACATAGAAAAAATCGTGTTTTTTTAAATTTATTTTTATTTATTATTTTTAGGACTCAGTTTGAACACGCAGCGTCCAGTTATGTACCTCACATCCTTAATAAAATTGTTATTAAAATTTTTTTTTAAATCTTCTGAAAAATATTGGAAAATGAAAAAGAAGAGAATATAATTAAAACTTCGTCATTAATATATATTCCTTTTTTTTACTTTCTTCAATATTTCAAATAAATTATAACAAAAAGAAATATTATCATATTTTAATGACCTATAAAATAGTTAGAAGTTATTTTTTCCTTAATGGATGAAAAAAATTTGGATAATACGATGTAACGTCACGTCTCGAAAACAACAACAACATCTGGTGTCGGTTTCTTTTTGTAGATTCGACGCCCACGTTTATTTTCGATCAGCGCAACCCCTGTTTGACCCCGAGGAATCTGCGACCCGACCGGAAAGATGAGAGAGAGATGCTTTGAACTTGCACGGGAGCGGTGACCAACGAAACCTCCTCTCTGCAAAATAGTGGACTCTAACAATCTAATTAATTTTAATAACTTTAATGTATCATTTTGTAAATAATTTTCAATAGTTTGTGACGTCGTAAATTCATATTTTAATTCACCAAGAATACGCTACCGTTATTCTTTCAAACGTTACAGCTTGTAGAGTTTTGGTGGCTTTAGGCGCTTTGGGATAAAAGTTAGCATTTCAGGACCCGTGAGAGGGAGGAAAAATTTTGGATTTTTTTACGGACGGACCGCAACGCGGGGAGAAGAGATCTTCGGAAGCCGTGCTGCAAGTAAATTCAGCTTCGGAGAAGGCGTCCTGCTCATAAAAGATCAAACTGATCTATAGTGTTAACGGCTAGTGTCGAAGGAAAGCGATTTTCGGAAGCCGTGCTGCAAGTAAATTCAGCTTCGGAGAAAAAGGCCCTGCTCAAAGATCAAACTGATCTATAGTGTTAACGGCGAGAGTGTCGAAGGGGAAACGATTTTCGGAAGCCGTGCTGCAAGTAAAATTCCTTCGGAGAAAGGCGTCTGCTCGAGATCAAACTGATCTATAGTGTTAACGGCGAAGTGTCCCGAGCGATTTTTCGGAAACCGTGCTGCAAAAGATAAAATTCAGCTTCGGAGAAAGGGCGTCCTGCTCATAGAAGATCAGAAACTGATCTACATCTACGGTGTTAACGGCGAGGTGTCGAAGGAAAAGCGATTTTCGGAAGCCGTACCACTGAGTGCATAATTTGCTTCTGACAGCAAGCTGAGTACTAAATGGGTGAGTACTGTTATATTTTGAGTTGCAAACTGCATATTGTATTATTAGGAAATTTTTAGTTAAAAGTGTTCTTTTTAGAAATTTTGAAATACTTAGTGTTTTTTTCTTGCATGGGAACAGTGTTATTTTGTTTCTAGAGAATTGTAATTGTATTTCAAGCATTGTGCAATTTTAGCTTAAGATTTATTGTGTTTTAAGTCTCTTGAATGATTTTGATTATTTTTAGTGTTAAGTTTTTTTTCTTTGTGTATTTCTGTGTATGCATGGGACCATTGTTTTATTGTATTAATGAGAATAGTAACAATAGTGCAAAATTTAGCGTGACATTTATTTGATATTGATTAAAAAATGAACTTTCCTTGGTAAAGGAAAAAGCAAGACATGTTGCAACTTGCTGAGGAATTAAAGGAATAAAATGCCACTTTAAATATGACTGTCCCTAGCATAAAAATTGCAATCACTAACAGTGAAGGTTATGAAGAGGAATTTGTTTAAAAATCTGTATGAGACTATCATTGCAAACGGAAAAGATTGGAAGAGTTAAAAGGGCTGAAAAATGAGATTAGGGGAGTTAGAAAGGCTAAGAAATGAGATTAGAGGGGAGTAGAAAGGGCTGAAAAAATGAGATTGGAGGAGTTAGTAAGGGCAGGCATTAAGAAAAGAGTACAGCTAATTTGATTTAGAAGAAGGTTTAAAAATAGAATCCCGGATTTAGGGTAAACAACATTTGATGAATCAAACGATTCTACAAATGCATGTTCTGTGACTCACTCCTAATTTAGAAACTTGAAAAAATTGATCGATTTCGATCTAAGCTTGATCAGATATTAGTTTATATCTAGTGATCTTTGAACGCCAGGCTAAAAAGGGCGTCAATGAAAAGAAAAGTGGAGTGGGCAATTATTGGGTTTGTGCCACCTAGAGATGGTACAATTTATTGCTCGCGAACCGGAACAAGCCGAAAATTACGATTATGTAAGAAATTGTACTTAAAGATTCAAGAAGTCGAGGTCTTTCGGCAAAAATTTGTCCAGCACCAGAAAATCGATAGCACCTGGAAGGATTTCACTTTTGAGAAATTACAATTATCTAGATGAGTGCTGATTGAAAGCTAGTAAAAATACCTTTCAAGATCTTAAAAGATCTAATGGTGAAGAAATGAACCAATTAAAAAACAGCTTAGCCATATTGCTGGTATGAAAAGATCATTTTTAGATAATTGGGCAAACCTTAAATCAGCGACTCAAATATAGCCAGAACTCTTTGATAATTATGCGAGGACGTCAAAGGTAAATTCGAAACCATGGATAGGTGGGGCAGAAATGATAAAATTTTGACATGCTCAGGGATCAGGAAAAATAGATTTGGAAAACTTCCCCCAGATTGGAGCTTCTCCTGTTCCAGGGAGTACTAGAGAAGGCTTTTGAAAAACGCGTGATACAAAGATATTATCATTGCAATATGCCTGAACATATAAGAAACCGATTTGCCCTAAATTAATAAAAACAAAACGACGGAAGCTCTCAATAATATTGAAAGGAAATGAAAACCCGGATTTTCTTAACTTTCATATACAACAAAAGGAGCTCTGTGAATGATCACGAGATAGACATTCTTAGAATACGGGAGCGACAATAGATTTAGTATGTGCAAAATACATAAATCCCCTTCTTCTTTCTCTAATTGAATGTTTGGGTAAACAACCGTTAAGGCCCAGAGGTGGTTGTTTACAGCTGGCGGTCATTAAAAATTTCGGGGAATTTTGGAACGGTGCAGACTAAGGCGGCGGTTTGTGGAAATCATGAATCCAGCTTTTTGGTCGATATTTGCTTGGAAATAAAACGGCCAGTAATAAAGGAAATTTAGGCTATAGTGTTCCTGCCGGTCGAAATATTCAGATGCTGTCAAACAAGTCTCAAGTCAAGCGGCTAGAGAAGAGAATAGATAGTGGTGATGCTAAAAAAGGGGAAGATGAGGTTATAATTGTTTCTTTGGATGCAGGAGACGAAATTTTAATACTGCACTCAAGAATATGTTCCGGAATTAGCGCTGCTAAGAGGTTACGCGAAAAATTTAATCAATGCTCAAGAAATGGCGGGGAGATTGAAACCGCCCGCGAGACAGGCGGCCAGTCAGGGTGCGGGTTACCAATCAGGTTGTTATTCGCTAGAAGGTATTGGTCAAAAATCGTGAAGATAAGTTAGGTAACGTGGTGAAGTTAATATGAAGTAGTGCCGGAAGGGTTGCGCGACCCTATTAATCATTGTGTCATGAGGGGAACATCTGCACACCTGGATTACGAAATCAAAGACAAATTAGAAGCGATATTTTACTGGCCGAATTGCTATAGAGAGATATGGAACAGTTTGTAAAGCTTTTCGATCAGTGTCAGAGGGGCTGGAAGCCCAATGATAAAAAAGAAAGCTCTCTCCCACTAAAATTGAGTCCCTATTCAGGAGAGTTTTTACTAGCTAAATATTGATGCATGTAATGAGCCTCTCAATCACATCTAAGGGAATCGATATCTTATCACACGGCCATTTGCATGTCTTCAAAAAATTCCTGAAACTATTCCGGTGTCGATATTAGTTCGTTAATTGTCACAAAGATGCGCTGTTAAACGTCTTTAGTCGGATGGGGTTTCCCGTGAAATACAATGTGACCAGGGTACTTCTTTTACTAGTGCTCTGACTACCGAGGATTTTGAAAGATTCGGAATACTTGTCAGGCATAGTTCACCAGTAATATGCATCCCACAGGAGTAACCCTGTTGAGCGATTTCATCGAACGTTGGAAACGACTCTTACGAGTCTTATGTTTAGATGCAGGCTCCGAATGGGACAAACATCTTCCGTCGAATTCTTTTAGCGTTGGAACTGTATCGCACGAAAGTTACAGGGTATACACCGTCAGAGTTGGTGTATGGGAAAATTTGCAGGCAGAGACGTTAGTAATGGAACATTGGATGGAACCGGAAAAGAGAAAGAGGGTGATCTCGTCTTACTGAATATATGTTTTAAGTTAATAAATAGATTAAAGATGTCAAGAAGTAGCTAAATAAATAAAATTATAAGGAATGCAAGTTAAGCGGAAAACTTGTAGTATGACAAAAACGCAGTAAAACGATAATTTAAGGATGGAGATTTAGTCTAGTGTTAGCTACATCCAGAGCAAATAAATTAACAGTGCAGTGGATAGGTCCTGGGACAATTTTAAATAAAATTTCGGAAACGAACTATTTAGTCGAAATCCCGGCTTATTGCCCAGACGCGAAACATCTCAAATCTATCATATCTAAATATGCTAAAACCATATTACAAAGAGCCAGAACACGTTAACATGGTATTAATGATGAAACAAAAAACTCTCTCACCAGACCAGGAGTTAGAAATCCCATATGAGAAAACAATTCTCTCATTTATGATTTCGAGGACGTAATCAGGCTAGCAGGAGAACAAGCTTACCTTCACGACAAACAAATGGATCGACTGCGCGGATTATTAAAAATAAATACCACTCTAAATGTTCTCAAACAATCCCGGTTTTAACTAATCTGGTTGAACACGAAATCAGATTAGTGCGATCAACCAGTTAGGACAACCCCTATCGAATATCGCACCGAAGCAAAATGAAATCTTAAAAAACAAGGAATTAACCGAATGTTAAAATTAGGAATCATTGAGGGTAGGAGAATCGGATTACATGTCTCCTATGATTTTTAGTTGGGAGATGGCTGGAAAGAACCTCGTCATGTATAGAATTACAGGAAATTAAGCGGAATCATTGAACAGAATATTTTCCTCTTCCGAATATCGAAGAACGCGTAGAAAAAGTATCGGCGACTAAATTTATTACCGTCTTTGAGCTTATCTAAAGGATATTGGCAAATACCTTTGAGTAAAAACAGCACAGCGATACGCGCCCCTTCTGTACAACTTTGGTATACAAACCCCTAAGGATGAGTTCGGATTAAGAATGCTCCATATTTCTTTTTGAAAATAAACTCATGGCTGAATTACTTAACGGACTGAAGGGGATTTCGTTGTCCCGTATCTGAACGATATCGCAATTTTTCGCAGATGCGAGGAGTCGCATATTAAGCTTATATGGAAACGGTTCTGCGAAGAATAAAGAGAGCTAAGTTAACGATAAAACCTTCAAAGTGTAAGTTTGCGCAACAAAATGTCAAATTTTTTAAGGTCACATTGTGTAGGTCAGGGTTTTCCGCACTCCTTCGAGATCAAGTTCAGGCTGTTCTAGAAGTTCCTACCTCGCCTGGCAAATGCACGTGCTTAGGTATAGCGGGTTGTGCAAGTATATAAAAATCTGTTCTCGGTAATTGCTGCTCCGTTGACGGATGCGTTGAAGGGAAGAGCAGAAGAAGGGAGAAATT